>CM070772.1:129884703-130429703 GCA_036346955.1 Dipus sagitta | reverse complement strand
ATCTCTGCAGCCCACTGCTATCCTATCTTGCCAGGAAAAGGGGAAATCATGCATGTGTACGTATGAGTTGGGAGCTGTAAGATTTGGGTCCCTGGTCCAGCAAAATCTTTTCATGGGGATGCAAGAGCATCTCACCTCTTGGAAGGGGCCTCTTCAGCTGTTTGTGCATCTCTTGCCCTAGAGAAATTGTGCTGGAATGTGAAGCTACCTTTCACAGTCAGACTCCTTGTATATTCAGCAAGGAGCACCAAGTAATATTTCCATTGTGAGTGTGTGCTGGATGTGGAAGTGATGATATAAATGACTCCTTCACTAGATGTTGACATTCTCACATTGCGAGTGGATTCTTTTCAAGTTTCAACAGAATGGTAGGAAACATTGCTCTGTGACTCACAGCTACAATTTCATGGGTTGACCATGGGGGAGGCATAAAGACAGATTGACTGTGTACCCTCACCACAAAGGTGCAAAGAGCCTTAATATTTTATATGGCTTCAAAACATTTGGCAATGCTCTGTAAACCTTCATTTTTCCTTCTTTTCATTTGGTAGGCACATGTGTGTTGAAACAAATCATCTCTTCTACTCATATCTTTCTTTACTGCTAAGTTCAGTGAGTACTTCCTACATTCTTCAGTATAATTGTTGCTAATATGCTTTGACACTTCTTGGAGTTTCATACGATTTGATATTCAATCAGATCTGGATTTGGTATATAAAAAGCCTGTGTAGAGTAGCGGTAATTTCCCACCACTTGGAGCTGGCCTCCTGGTGTGAAGGAGTTGGCAGGCATGCAACCTGGCATTTCAGTCAGTTTTACCCATGCGCGGACAGCTTCGAGGCGACAGGGCTCAGACCCAGTACACAGAAGCTGCATGATTGTATGTATGGGGATAGCAAAGGAGGACCGTAGACCATCAGATGCTGAAAGCCCAAACTTTCTGAGGAAAATTTTGACTTCTAGAACAATTCATTTAAATCTCTTAAGAATAATGCATTTGTGGGTGTATGTATGTGTTGCATGCATGCATTGTGTGTAGGCATGTTCACAGGTATGTGTAGGGGGTACACATGCACAGGTGTACACATTCATGTGGAAACCAGAGGTTAATGTCTGGTCTTTTCTTCAATCACTCTCCACCTTATTGTTTGAGTCAATGTCTCTACTGAACCCACAGTTCACTGATTCTGCCATGGCAACTAGCCAGTGACCATTCCTTGTTGTTGCCTCCCTAGTACTGGCATCATAAGCAAATGCCATCATATCTGGCATTTTTCATGTGTTCCCTGGATCCAAATTCAGGCCTTCATGCTTGTGCAGCAAGCACTTGACCCATTGAGACATATGCCTAATCCCAAGAATGCATTTTCATATACTCGCCACATTCTAGAGTAATTTGGAGCCATAGGGATATGCTATTGGCACACACAGATTGAAAATGGCAGGACAGGGCTGGAGAGATGGCTTAGCGGTTAAGCGCTTGCCTGTGAAGCCTAAGGACCCCGGTTCGAGGCTCGATTCCCCAGGACCCATGTTAGCCAGATGCTCAAGGGGGCGCACGCGTCTGGAGTTCGTTTGCAGTGGCTGGAAGCCCTGGCGCACCCATTCTCTCTCTCTCTCTCTCTCTTTCTCTCTGCCTCCTTCTCTCTCTGTCTGTAGCTCCCAAATAAATAAATAAAATAAACAAAAAAATTAAAAAAAAGAAAATGGCAGGACATTAAGAAACCTAAATATTCTTTCTCACATATGAGTGAGTGGGTCATTAAATGACCATTCTTAAGACTTTTCTTAAGATTTTTGTCACTGCCAAATTTACATCTTTTAAATTGTATTCATACAAATACAAATTTGTGTGAAATGTAACTCAAGGAGTTTTGTAGAATGTAAATTTATCAGTAGAAATAAGTGTTTTTACTTGAGGGATACCTTGCAGTGGTGCTACAGTCAAGTTCATATTGCTGGTAGAAATTACCCAACCAGGAGAAGCTTATGGGGGAAAAAAGGTTTATTTTGGCTTACAGGCCCTAGGGGGAAGCTCTATGATTGTAGGGAAAATGATGGCATAAGCAAAGGGTGCACATCACTTCCTGGCCAACATAAGGTAAACAATAGCCACAGGACAGTATGCCAAACACTGGCAAGGGGAAACAGGCTACAGTACCCATAAGCCCACCCCACCAGTATACTGATTCCAGGAGGCTTTTATTTCCAATTTCCATCAGCTGGGGAACCTAACACTCAGAACACCAAAGTTTATGTGGGACACCTGAATCAAACCACCACAAGTGGCTTTTAGTTTGAATATTTTATTTATTTACCTATTTATGTTGAAAGAGAGAGACAGAGAGAGAAAGAGGAAAAGAGAAAGAGGAAAAGAGAGAGAGAAAATGGGCACATCAGGGCCTTTGCCACTGTGACAAACTCCAGATATGTGCACCCCCTTGTGTGCATGTGAGACATTTCATGCTTGCAACACTATGTCTGGCTTGTGTGGGAACTGGAGATCTGAACATGAGTTCTTAGGCTTTGCAGGCAAGTGCATTAACTGCTAAGTCACCTCTTCAGGCCCTAGTTTGGATGTTTTAAAAGATTAATCTTTCTTATTGTAAGTTTCATATAAAACTTACTATGCTAACCATTTTGGGGGTACAGTTTGGTAGTATTTAGTGTATCCATGTTACATAGCTGTCACCCTATATGCTTTTCAAACTGTTTTCATTTTGAAGATTCAAACTGTATTAAACACTAACTCCCAGTTTTCCCTCTTCATAGCCACTAACAACTATTACTGTGTTTTATTGTCTCTTTGGGTTTGACTGCTTTAAATACCTCATGTAATGGGAAATCACACACAATGTTTATTTGTCTTCTTGTGACTGATTTATTTTACCTACCATAGTGTTCTCAAAGCTCATCCATGTTGTGGCATGCTTCAGAATTTCTTTAGTTCCTTTCTAAGGTGAATTAATATTCCTTTGCATATATACGCTTACTGAAGGAGCTCAGTGCTGCCCTGTTCCTCTCACCCCCTTGGAAGAAGCTAGAGCGGCAAAGATGAGGGCAGAGACAACGTGTCTGCTCTATCAACTTGGTGGTTTCTGCCACTGGCTCTGGACATTGGACCCTAGTTCCAGTCAGTCTTTCTACATTCTACATTTTGCATTTGAACCATCTTTAAGGATGTCCCCAATCTCCCCATTTGGGATTACCTATCACCTATTGGGAAGCCTCAGAAACTAACAGATCGCCTCTTTGCTGGTGGCTGGAGTAATGAGAAGAGCCCCTAGAGCTTCCTCCTCCTTCGATCTATGCTGGGTTTGCTGTTTATATCTTTAAAAACAAGCAGACTCAAATCTAATAAAACCATAAAGCTCTTACAAAGTATGAGTACACCATTCAGTTGTCTAACCTAAAGGGGAAACTTTGGTTAATTTGTAAGAAACAAGCCCCTCACATTCAAACCAAACCACACCAGATCAATGAAACCTTGACTTTCTCTCTCTCTCTTTTTTTTTAAAGTGTGTGTGTGTGTGTGTGTATGTGCGTGCACACAGTCTTGGTTGCACATGTGTGCCTGTGCATGGAGACCAGAGGACAACTTCATTTTTTCTTTATGAGAAAACATATGAGAAAACAAAGGCTGGAAGAACTTTATATTGATGTCTGTGTGCACTGCTGTGAAGTATTGGAATCAGGATTTGAACGTAGACAGTCTTATTCTGGAGTGAATACCATAAAACTTCATGCAGCTACCACCACTGCTGCTAGCAGCCAGCCCCGACTAGGTGCTAAGTCCCCACAACTACACCTTGGAAGAGGCAGCATCACCCTGTGCATTGTTGACATGAAGGAACTGATGCATGAGGGGGTTAGTCATGTGACCAAGGAGGTCACACAAGGCATGGTAAAGCCAAGACCTTAATTCCTTAAATTAACTCCATAGTAACAGTTGTTCTCATGGCTCTATTTCCTCCTGGGAGCAATAAAAGCAACCCATGTATGAAATGCTAAGGCAAGGAGGTTGGTTCTTTTTTTTTTTTTCTTTTTTTGAGGCAGGGTCTTGTTATTAAGCCAGGCTGTCCTCAAAATATCAATTCTCTTGCCTCAGGGATATGCTGGGCAGATGTGCATGGTCTTTCAGAGAGTTAATAATAATCATTTCTTTCATAGAAATTTAACTTCTTAGGGGTTTCCAAAGAGTAAGGAAAGCACCCCTGTGTGGGGGGGGGGAGTGGAGTTTGAATCTCAGTGTCCCTGCCCCTATAAGGGGCCCTTGAGCTGCTTTGTATCTTTTGTAAAGTATGAGTTATTAATTTTTAGAAAATACGGCAAAGAATTTGGCATTATTATTATTTTATCTGGGTGTGGGTATGTGCATGTTCACGTGTATGACTGCAGGTATGTATGTGCCACCATGTGCCTATGGAAATCAGTGGACAACTTTGGTCCTTGCCTTCCACCTCGAGACAAGGGCTCATGTTATTTGCTCTTGCATTTGCCAGTCTGTAAACTCTGGGGAAATTTTCCTGTCTCTTCCTCCCATCTCAGCATTGGAGTTCTGGGATTATAGACACTGGTTATAGCTTCTGGATTTTACAGGGGGTCTGGGGATCTGGACTTGTGTATTCAGGTTTTAGTGATAAAGGAGTTCTCCAGTGAGTCATCTCCTCACACCTAGATTCTTTTAATTTTAAGTATATCCCCCAAATTACATATGCATGCAACTTGGTGTTTCACACAGACATTTTAAAAAATGATTTGGCTTGAATGTTTGAACTTGACAGGAAACAATGCAAAAACTATAGGTTACCCAGAGACATAAATTTATATCACAGGCAGAAATTTACCTGTACATTCAACTTACCTGATCTAGAGTGACATGCATTTCCTTGGACTTTTAGACAGGCTGTAGTCCGACATCTTTTGAAGTTTGAAGAGGTCCAGAAACCGGGTGTCTAGGAGCTGTCAGTGGAAGTAAGTCAGTATGAGTACAGCCACGGAGCCTTCTGCCAGGATGTCTAGCCTGGCTAGGTCAGAAAGCTCTGCTGGCTCCACCCAGAGAATCTCCTACAAGGGGCTGCCTGACCCTTCCCTACCATAGTCACAGGAAGAGAGAGGCTAGGCAGGACTGTGGAATGCTGCTGACACAAATTTTGGAGTTCTGGGGTCACAGGCATTCATGGCCATTCCTGGCTTCTTACGTGAGTCTGAGGATCAAACTCAGGTCTTACACTTGAGCAGCAAACACTTGTATCTACTGAGTCAGCTCCACAGCCCTGGCAGTACTTTTTAACCTCGTGAAAAATAAGAGACATCATGAAAATTTCAAATTAGAGAACGTTGCCTGTATTATAGGAACCTTTAACATATGCAGTCATTAAAATGATATAGTCATTAAAGTAATGATAGGGAAAATTGCTAAATGATCAAGCAGATAATGTGCCTGATTGTTAGTTTATTGCTGGTTTGTAAAACAGTCTACAAATTATTATGCCCAGTTCAAGTGTAGTTTTGTAAATTTTGTATACAGAAAAAAAGCAGTGAAAATATAGACTTCAAAATGTTAACAGGGCCATCTTTTAAACATGGTGAGGCATTTATTAATTCTCTCTCTCTCTCTCCCTGTGTGTCTCTTTGTGTGTGTGTGTGTATTTCTTCCTTTAAACATACACTGACTAGATTTTACTTTGTAATCACAGAAAAGAAGTGCTGTGCTAGCAGATTGCATGGTAGTGCTATTTTTAGTTGGCATGGACATTTTAGTGCTGCCAGATTTAAGCGAGACTTTTCAGTGTGAATCAGTTGAGAGACTGACTTTACAGACAGTGGTCCGAACATATACAAAAGTAGAACCACCTGTAACAATGAGGCCTGGATGGCCAGGTTTTGATCCGTAACTGAAAGCTTCCCAGACATTTCTCTCTGCTTTCCAACTGTAGACAAATGGAGGCAAACCAAATATGCTATTAAACAGCCTCACTTCTGGTTTGCTGCCTCCAGCTTCCCCATGTCAGCTGCTTAGCCATCAGGGAACACCTGAAGTCCTCCTTCTTCCAGGATAAAGCTGTCTCTCTCCTCTGCTTTGCTTTGGTAAGGGAGGTGGGGGGCCAACTCCCTTCTTGTTGTTTGCTTGTTCTTCTCCACACAAAATTCAGTCTTTGGGGAAAGAATTGCACTTAAAAAAAAAGTCCCATCTGTGGTATAAAGTGTCCAGTTTTCCAGTGTTCCAAAACTTTTAATCTTAAAACTATCATTAAGATCCTATAGCCCAAAAATTTGAAGTAATTAGGGTCTAATTCACAATGAATAAAATAAATATTTAATTTGAAATTTTCTTATAGATGTTTTTCTAGTAAGCAGCACCGAGAATAGAGAAATTGTAGCTTTTATATGACTCATAACCTTGTCCTCCTGGCCTTAAGTTTAGTTTATAGAAAACACTAGAAGATGGATGACCTGGCAAGTGAGATCAGAATATTGTACATGTCAGAGCTACAGAGGGTTTGAATCTGAACCGGGCCCCATCAGTCATGTTGTGAACAGTGAGACCTAGTGTTTTTACTGTGTAAGTGACTCTGCATATGTTCATTTGTTATTAATAAAGGCAATTTTATATTTTAGGAAATTTTTACTTGAGAGAAAGGAATCATTAGGGGGCTGGAGAGATGGCTTAGTGGTAAAGGCACTTTTCTGCAAAGCCAAAGGATCTCTTGCTTCAATTCCCTAGGACCCATGTAAGCCAGATGCGCAAGGTGGCACATGCATCTGGAGTTTGTTTGCAGTGGCTGGAAGCCCTGGCATGTCCATTCTCTCTTTCTCTCTTACTCTACCTCCTTCCCTCTCTCAAATAAATAAAGAAAAATAAAATATTTAGAAAAGAAATGAATAATTGGAAATTTAGAAGAAAAGAATGCTGAACACTTTAGATAGGAGGAACAGAGAATGAATATAAAGGAGAGATTCGTGTTATACAGCAGGTTTTCAGAAGACATCATTAGTGAATACTGTGAAGTGAATAAAATAAAAGTAAACTGATTCTTGTATTATTGCATGCAGGTTGGATAATGGAGAGAAAAGTCACAAATTCAAGTCATGGAAGGAAATAATACATTATAGCAATGGTAGTCAATTGGCTTCCTTATCAAAAGTCAGGTTAGCTCCTCCTTGGTGTAGTGATTCAAATCAGCATGTTGTACTGCATATGCCAGGTCCGCAATTCATAAGCAAGAACAGTGTGAATTTGTTCGATCTGGAGATCAACTGGAATTTTTTCCAGGGTTCAAAAAATGTCTTCAAACTTAATCTGATTAGTAAAATCTGCTGAATATCTTTTTAGTGGGCAGTTTTTCCATGCTAAATGAATTCTTCATGTTAGTATGCAATGGAACAAATTCTCACAGGTTCAGAATTTGAAGGAAAATTGCATATGTATGACATACAAAATGTAATTTTATTTATTGTTTGTTTGTTTGTTAAATTACTGTTTTTAAGAACATAAGCAAATCATAAACAATATTTTATTTATTCGCAAGCAGAGGGACGTAGAGAGAAGAGAGACAGAGAGAATGGGAGTGTCAGAGCCTCCAGCCACTGCAAACAAACTCCAAATGCACACGCCACCTTGTGCATCTGGCACATGGGTACTGGGGGCTCCAACCAGGGTCATTAGGTTTTGCAGGCAAGTACCTTAACCACTGAGGAAACTCTCCAGGAAGTATTTTTTTCTTTTTTTAAATTCTTTTGGAGGTTTTCAAGGAAGGGTCTCACTCTAGCCTATGCTGACCTGAATTCATTATGCAGTCTCAGAGTGGCCTTGAACTCATGGCAATCCACCTACCTCTGCCTCCCAAGTGCTGTAATTAAAGGTGTGTACTACCACCCCTGGCCTGTAAGCAAGTTTTAATGGAATATCTTAAAGGCATAAGCCTTAAGCCCTTCAGTGATCAAGTCTGGGAGAGGCTGGCACTGTTCTCGGAGTCGTGTTACAGATGGGCAGTGGATGCCTCCATCCTTGCAGCCCTGTACCACAAGATATAGTAAAGGTAGAACCATAGGTAGTTGGGCTCCATAGGCAGGTGCTGGAATAATAATGTTTGCTGGAAGATCCACACTAACTATGGTAAGGTACTGACTTTCTTTAGATACTACATCTGCTTACGTTAGCAATTGCAATTATTGTGTTTGGGAAATTTCTATTGCAAGGCCATCTGTAATCCACTGACAGTAGCTGTGTCGAATCCAATATTAGGGGGTTCAGTATCATGCCAAAGCCTGCAGAAAAGGAGTGCAGGGTTGATTGGTAGGGTTTCTCACAGGAGGAATTGGGACAGTTGTCTTGGACTTACGGTTTTATTCAAGAGGTGTAATGCGTGGCATACACTTTAGATAATAATGGCTTTGCTCTTTGAGTAGCCATGGATTAGTAGGGTCTAGATAAATTATATATATTTGGATAGGATTGAAGAAGAGACTCCATTGCCAGACTCTGCTAAGCAAAGAAGACTGGTCCAGTATGAGTGTGACAGAAGGGAAAGTGGAATTCTTGGTCAGTTGAGGAGAAAGTATGTGAGGAACAGCATAATGATGGAAGACGGGGGAGCTTTCAGAACACAAGAACTCTAATGGTCATCCTATTGTTGGCTCAAGTCCCGTCATTGCAACTCAAAATCAATGCTGGGACTCTTAGTCCAGTGGCTGGTCTTTCTCTCATTCTTCCCGCTCTAAGCCTTTTTATTTCTCAATATTTATGATGTAGTCTGATCAGTTCTTCCTTTCTAGCTTATAAAGTGACAACAAGGAAACTTGTGGGTAATGAAAACTAGAGGCAGGTGCCATACGTGGTGGTACATGCTTGTAATCCAGCACTCCAAATGCTGAGCAGAAGGACTGCCCGAAGGTCAGCCTTGGTTTCAACAAACAAACAACTGCATCAAAAATTTAAAAATCCATAAAATTAGGGGAAGGTGAGTAAATAACATATATTGATTTTCCTATATTGTTAGGTTACAACTTTGGCTACCAGAATAACTTATTATTTTCAAGACCTAGTTAAGAACCTCTGTCAGAAAAATAATTTTTAAAAAATCTGTATAATATCACTGGGAACAATGAAAACTTTTGGTCCCTTTCTCATATTCTAATAGAATGTCGTGACTCATAGAAGTTGCCTTATTATTATTTTTAAATTGAAGATAGAAAATAAACAAGAAGCTCTTCTTATTAGACTATCTGATGGCTCTTCTGATCTTATATCTATAGTATCCATAGGGATTCCAAGGCAGGATATTGCATTTCATGTGGGGTCTCATGTTTATCTCCACTGCACCATTTCTTAGGGACTTGACTTGTTAGGTTGGTGACTGAGAAATCACTATGTAATTTATTTGTTTTTCACTCTAGAAAAGTTAGTTTTTTAAAAAAAGACTATTGAGGACAATTTCTGCCCTACAACATTTTTCCTCTCACTGTTTTTCTTTCTCCCCCAAATGAAAGAACACTGGACAAACAAATGGTCCCTGGCTGCATGTGGATGCAATATGGGTTTGAAAATGCTTGATGACAGAGAGCAGAGTTGTAATCGATTCCAAACGGCTCATCATCTGGATATTTGAAATGCCATGCCATAAACAGTGCTCTCTTGTCTTATGGGATGTTATATAGGGTTGAATGCAGATGAAAGCCTAAATTTATATCATGCAGCAAAGCATAAAATGAACGTTAACCTCCTAAGTGCTCTTTTTTTCATTGTCAGATTCTGTTAACTGCCAGTCTTCTAATAGCCATGCCACTAACATCTTTAATGCTTTGGCCATTGGATGACCCTCATCATTTCTCTCTCTCTCTCTCTCTCTCTCTCTTGCTCTCAAAAGTGGATGAATATCTTAGAACTCAAAGTAACTTATAGAATCATCCAGTTCACTTAACTTCACTTTCTAAATTAGGAGATCAAGGTAGAGGTAAGCTCTGTTGTATAGCTTGGGAAGTTAGTAGATGAACCAGGATTTTAGCCATAGACTCCCTATAATGGGATAATTTGCATGTTGCTGGGTTTTCTTTCAGCAAATACCTTCCTTGTCCTATAGTGAGTCCTTCACTAGGGATACCTGATTTTAAGAGTGTGTCCTCATAAGCAGAACAGATATGTAGAATTTTCAATTTAGTTATGTAGATCTATTCATTCAAATATAGTTCCTTCATTTAGAAAATATTTATTTCCTTAACCTTTTTATATAAAGATATTAAACCAGTGTAAACAATGCCAGTGCTTGCCTAGCATGCACAATGTCCTGGGTTTCCAGTACTCAGGAAGGATCAGGGGGATCAGAAGATCAAGATTCTCAGCTTCACAGAGGCTAGCCTGAGATACATGAGATCTTCTCTCAAAATAAAAAATACATAATGTGATAAGATTCCCTTGTTTCTGCTCCATCTTATCTTAGAAACATTTGTTTATGAGAACATAGTGTGCCACCTTTCAGATATACATCCAGATGCATAGGACATATATATATATATATATATATATATATATATATATATATATATAAATGACATGATGAATTATATATGTATGAACCTATTAAAATGTATGTATGCTACACACCATTCTCTGAAACTTTCTTCATTTAACTGTTTTTCATGGATAATTTTCTGCATCTAAGTTTTCTAATTTGCTTTTTTCATCAGATGCATTGGTGTATATTACATGTTCTTTACATGTAGTAAGTCTTAGTGTACAGAATGAACATCTAACCATTCCTCTGCCATAAGCAGAAAAACATAAATGGTTATTTTTGAATCTGTGCCAATACATCTATAGAATGTATTCCTCCAAAAGGGGAATTTCTGGGTCATTCACCTTACACTTATTAGTTACTATATTCAAAGTACTAAGAAAGCCTTATATTTATATTTCTCTCTCTCTCTTGAAGTAAAGAAATGGTCACTGCTCTACAAGAACTTGTGATCTAGACCTCAAGGAGTACATAGGAATATTGCACTTCAAGTTAAAAATCATGTGAATGCTATAGAAAACACAGAGGAACCATGAGGAGATAAAAACACCTTGACTTTTTAACCCAGTCTGTGCAAAGTGATAATTACTTAGAGGTGGGGATCTCAGTGGGAATGTACTGAAAATGTCTGAATCAAGTTACTTGCCAAGGTCAATATGATTGTCTGACACATACAGGAATGCAGAAGGGGACTTGCTTATATGAGCAGATGCATAGAAGCCAGGAAGGCATTATGAGCTTTAAGATGTATGTACATTTGTGAAGGAGAGAATTGGGTTTCGAGATAACATAAAATGGAAACAACTTTTGTTTCAAAGGTCTTTTCCCAGCGTTTAGCTTAAACAAGGTAGTTATTTTTGCTCAAGGTGAGCTTGTTCTACTTTTCAACTTCAAGTATGCTTGTTTCGGTAGCAGCCTCTTCTTGAATCTGGGGAGATTTTTATACATTCTCTATTTGTCTTTAGTGTAGCAGAGATGGAAGCACTCTTATTTTTTTATTTTCTTGGTCCAATTTTAATCCAAGCCCTGAGAACCTCCTTCCCACCCTTCAGCAGCCCTAGTTAAACCATCTACATCTTGAGTACCATCCAACAAGGTTTGACTCTCTGGCTCTTAAAATTTACGTAAGCAGTCTGGGAGATGCTCAGTGCTTAAAGAAACTTGCTTGCAAAGCCAACTAGCCTAGGTTCAGTTCCCCAATACCCATGTAAAGCCAGACACACAAAGTGGCACATAAGCCTGGAGCTCATTTGCAGTGGCAAGAGGCCCTAGCATGCCCATACAATCTCTGTCTCTCTAATAAATAAATAAAAAAGATCCCAAAATAGTTACTCAGACATAAAATTACTTACTCATTATGAGAGAAGATTAGAGTCATGTACTCCAACATCTTGCCAGGTAAGAAGCTTGTGAAGTTTTCATTTTTTTTTCTTATTTTTAATGTGGTACTTAGCAGAAATTCCTTCAGTGAAATTTCAGATCCCCCTTCAGGATGTGGAAGTTAGAAGTTACTCAGGATGGCATACAAGCTTAGCCCATGTTTGTGGTTCTCAGTGAGCTAGAAGAGCCTATAAGGCACAGGCTAGTAGGGAAGGAGAGTCAGCAAGAGGTAGAGCTAGGAACAGAATAAAAGGCAGATTTCAGAGGCACGTGGGGAAGACAATTCCTCCATTGAAGCATTTTTGCAGTTCCAAGAAAGGAGAGGACAACATTCCCATCATTGAGAGCTGCCTTTCCCAGACACCTTCAGATTCCTAGGAATGGTAAAACTCAGAGGCAGAACAAAGAGATCTGCATTCTAAGGGAGGCAAGGCTGCAGAGCGTGTTGAAATGTTCTGTTTGATCGGTGATGGCTTCATCATACAGTGAGATGCTCCCCAGAGCTTGACTGACCTGCTTTCTGTAGTGCTCCCTCAGCGGTGTTACGAGGACGCTTCATGCCTCCTCGGCTGTGCTCCCTGCTCCAGGACGAGTTTCCGGTGCAGTGCCCTGGGCTAGCTTGAGACTAGCGACAGGATGCAAGAAAACTTTTCTTTCAGAGGTGTTACAACTGCAAGCAAATGTCAGTTTTAAAAGTATGCAAGGCCCCCATTTCTTTCCCCCCTCCTCTTAGTTTAGCCTTGGGGGTTTAAAGATATGATAGGGCTTTTCAAGTTAGAAGTGTTTTGGTCATGATGTGCACTACTGTAGATAACCCTCCTGGAAATGGGCCGTAAACTTACTGATTATCAGAGATATAAGAAAATTTTACCCATCTGGCTTGCAACTAGATTTTAGTTATTCCATTATTGTGAAAAGTACTATAGGCTTTTTTTTTAAGTTGTGTTTTATCATTAACACTTTTAACCATTGGGTATGACAGTGCACACCTGTAATACTTAGGAGGCTGAGGCCAGAGAATCCAATCTTTGGTGTTAGCCTGGAAAACTTATTGAAACCGTGCCTGGCTTAAAATAGCAATTAAAAAGAGGATGGGAATGTGTCTTAGTGGTAGAGATTTTGCCTAGCACACCCAAGGCTTGGTTCATTATATATGTATGAAACTGATTAATGTGGTCAAGGGGCAGGACATTGGAGGCTTCTAATAACCTTTGCCACTCACCAAATTTGAAACCATGTTCATATGACATTAATAGCCTTTCTGTGCTTCAGTTTTCTTAGATGTAATATGAGGGCGATAATGCCGTCTCCTGTGTAGGAAACAAGCTATAGGTTGTGCTTAACATCATGCTCACAGTGTTAGTTACTACAACAAAGGTAGCAATTTACACTGTTTTTAAAATTACTTTAAAGTCCTATTTTAGATTATTTCACTTATTTATGAGACAGAGGAGAGAGAGAGAAAGAGAGAGAGAGAGAGAGAGATTGAGAAAGGGTTACCAGGGCATCAGGTCACAGCAAAGGAACTTCAGACATATGCACCACCTTGTGCATCTGGGTTATATTGGTTCTGGGGAATCAAACCTAGGTCCTTGGGCTTGGCAGGCAAGTGCCTTAACCACTAAGCAAACTCGCCAGTCCTATTATTTTGTTTTTTGAGAGAGAAGCAGAGAGAGAGAAAGAAGGAAGGAGAGAGAGATAGCGAGAGAGAGATTATATAGAGAGAATGAGCATGCCAAGGCTTTTCAGCCTCTGTGAATGAACTCCAGATGCATATGCCCCATTGTGCACACATGTGACATTGCATGTTTGTGTCACTACATCTGGCTGCATGGGACCTGGAGATTTGAACATGCATTCTTAGGCTTCACAGGCAAGTGCTATAAACACTAAGCCATCTCTCCAGCCCTACACTGTTTTTAATTATAAATATGTTAAAATTATTTTGTCTCACTGTGTGAGTACAGTATGTGGGGTGGGGTATGTGTGTATGCACTCGCATGGTGCACACACACTTAGAGACCAAAGAAGATCATTAGATGGCCTCCTCTCCCACTCATCGACATTTCTCCTTGAGACTATGGAAGATACCAAGAACACACTTTGTGTTTTATTTTATTTTATTTTTAAAACTTCATTTTTATTTATTTATTTGAGAGACAGAGAGACAGAGAGAGAGAGAGAGAGAGAGAGAGAGAGAGAGAGAGAGAGAGAGAGAAAATGGGCACACCAGGGCCTCCAGCCACTGCAAACGAACTCCAGACCCATGTGCCCCTTTGTGCAGCTGGCTTACGTGGGTCCTGGGCAATTGAACCAAGGTCCTTTGGCTTTGCAGGCAAATGCCTTAACCACTAAGCCATATCTAGAGACTGTGTTTTATTTTTTGATTAATATCAAATTGTGTCTACTGATTAGAAGGCACTGCAATGGAAAAATAGAGCCATACTGATGAAGAGTGTGCTTCCTCTTAGAGAAGGTACTGGATGAGTTTAACAGCTTACTGAATGTGGTTCTAAGTCAGAGAGAAAGGAGATTGCTGAAAGTCCAAAAAGACTAAATGGTTTAAGGGCCAGAGAAAGAAAGGCCTGCAATGAAACAACAGCAGCTAAAGAAGGTGCACCTAGTGGAACCACAGCCAGAGAGAGCGGCAGAGGCTGGGGAAGTTATCTACCAGCTTCACTCTTTCAGTCTATGGTCATCCGCACTGGGGATCTGCACACTGCAGACCAGAGTGAGAGCACATGAGTCACCCCTCACATCCTTAGCCTGTACGGGCAGCCAAACTCTGTTCTTCTCATCTAGGTTCCTGTTACCTTCCTCCAAGCCATCGGTGTGGTTATCTGAACTATGGAAGAAAAGGCTGAAGAGAATATGAATGGATCAGGAGGATGAGAAAGGGACAGTGAGGAAGGAAGTGAATGAAGGTAGCAGTGAACAGTACAGTTCTGGTGACTCTACCCAGAATTCCTTCTTTCACTCTCTGGCTGTGTTATCAAAGAGAAGGCACACACAGAAACAAAAGCCCATATCCCCACATCACATCACATCACATCTTCTCTTCATCTTTCTATAATTATTAATTGTGCACTGCTTCCATTTCCTGCTGTAGCCCGTCCTTTTCTCTTTTGGTTTTCTTTTTTTTTTTTCTGTGACCCTTATTCTCTCTGCTGAATGCCCCTGTGCACTCCCACGCCTGTCTCCCTCTACCAGCTGCCTCTGCCTTCTGCCCCTCCTGCTGCCGCTACTCCATCAAAGTCCCCAGGGCAAGGACAGCTGCTGACACTTCAGAGTGCAAGAAGGCTGCCCAACAGGTTGCTAATGCTTTCGGCCTTTGGTCAAAGTGGGCAAAAGCTTTGGGAGATGTGTGTGGGAAGGCAAGGACAGAACAGTGACAGTTGCAGCAAGCCCACCAGTGCCAGCAGAAGGGAAATGTTAGCTTGCCATTTCTAGATGCTACAGAGCATATGGAAAACCCAAGATTGTCGTCAGCTGCCCAGATCTGGCTGTGCCATTCCTGCAGCTTTAGGGTGGCTTTCTAAAGAAAGCATTTTGGTGAGCTCCCTTGCCTGCGGTTGTTTAAAGAGATGGCTCACATGCTGGTCTACCAGCTCTCCACCGTCTTCAGGGTATCTGGAGGGGGAGGGGTTACTGTGAAAGGCTGCATCAGATGCTACTATGTGAGCACACCTCATCACTGGCTTATCAGGACCCTGAATGCTGGGTAATTGATTTGCTTCCATTTTATTTTTTTGAACTCTAGAGAGTTTTTAAAACTTATTCTAAATGATGCTACCATGAAAATTCTTTTACATGCTCTGTATAGTTATTCAACTACCTTATGAGCAGGACAACTTCTAAAGTACAATTGAAATATATTATTTCTTGGTCTATTGATACTTAAAGCCTGGAAAATTTATCGTTATTATTATCCCCCATCTACTACATAACATACTGAATAACAGGTATAATACAAAATTTTTATATGTATGATTGTATACACACACACACACACACACACACACACACACACACATATGCATGTGAGATATGTGAGTAGGGAAAAGGTTCGTTTTACAAGTTGCTCTCCTTGCTTGATGGAGCTTTCAAACTAGTATTTTAATAGAGATGTTAAAATTGGAGCCACACTGATACTGAATTCTGAGGTGTGCAGTGTTATAAACATTTGGAAAGCAGATGTCCCACACTGGATTCCACTTCCATTCAAACCTTAAATGGGATGTGGCAGTCTGTTGTAGTCATTGGACCTTCATGTGACCAGAAAATATAGCCAGGTGCTGGAAATGAAGACCTTTCTTGTAATGAATTATTAGCTGGCTTGTGAGAGGCCAAACCCCTGAGCATTGGATTCCAGTTCAATTTACTTATGACCTTAGGCAAACTTTGTCATTAGATGGATGGGGTGGGTAAAGCCTTTACTTTAGCTTTGCATGGATATGGTAAGCATAGATCTTTCTTTTTATTCCATTTGTCTAATGACACACAAGGTCTTTGGATGGGAATTCATCTTCAGCAATTATATAACATTTATATATAAACATAAATATGCATATACAATGATATATTTATATCTATAAAGCACACAAAATACATGTGAACTATCTATATACACACACATATATATACCATATTATAGTTAAATGATAAATACATACCAATTGGATAAATTGACACATTTATTATGAAGCAATTAAAGTAACTAGGTGTCATGAATTTACAAAGATAGTCTCTCTTTAACTAAAAAGCAATCCTCTTATTCAGCAATTTCCTGAAAATCAATGTCATGTAATGTGACAGGAGGGAAGCACCCAGTGAAAGTTTTCCTTCCTTGTAGTTTCTGTAGGTCAGTAATACGACTAAGATTTTTTAATGTCATTTTTGAAAATAAGTATGAAGCTGAGATCCTGAGATTGGAAAGCTCCCCACTGTCACTCCTATTCCTTCTTTGTTCCCCATCCTGTGCCTGATTGCACGTTATCACCTTCAAGAGAACAGCTGGGTCACCGTGAAAGGGTGTTAATCTCCTGGTATCTTCCCCAACACCTTATTGACAGCTCGAGTCAGGGTGGCCTACTTTGACTTTGGTGAATCTGACTTGTCAAAAATTCATCCTTTTCGACTTTATATTCATTTTAAAAATAGGGCCTCTGCAATTTCCCAAGCAGGATGTGTAATGATCGCCATTCTGAATGACCTAGCAGAGTTGTATGATAACTATCTCTTGTTCCTGGAGGCATTCTGCTGCAAACTCCCAGCTATATAAATCAGCATCGTCCAGGATCTGTCTCCAGAAAAAAATGAACAGGTAATGAATGGCTTTTAAGCAGCCTTTGCCTTTGCACAGAGAAGCCTGAAACTATGCCAGCTGGTCTCAGGCTTCAGTGCTAGGGGCTGGGATTGTTTGGATGCAGTGGAATGCATGCAGTCAGTTCAGGCTGTCCATTGTACTAGTGCCGGGCTTCTCTACACTGGGCCTGAAGATCAGAACCAGGCAATCAGTTGACAAATGCTGATGGAGTGTCTGCCTACTTGATGAATCTCTTGTACAAGTAACCATGCTGGGTCTACAGGAGAAGCAAGTACTACACAACAGGGACCCAGAGGTGGGCACGGCCATATTCAGTACACGGTGGGTCAGTAGGTGATTAGCTATGACATTAAGCCGTACTGCATGACTAGCCTCATCAAGTGAGTGTCATCCTATCAGGAATGGACGAGGGAATGTCTAGTGAAGAGATGGAGTACTTAAATCTGGTCTGTAAAGGCCGTCCATGGGAAATGAGAGTTTTGGCAGAGGATAAAATTTTCTAATGTGAAAACTTAAGCCATGTGCAGGCTGTGTACAGTAGTGAGTGATCAACTGTCCTAGTTTGTTTGCCACTAAATGTACTACCAGGTTGCAGAGCATTAAAGACTAAGGCAATCCAGGACAATGTTCACCCTACAGCAGGAACAGAATTACAAAGGAGAGCTGTGGCCAATCTGTGGGCATGGGCCCAGTTCAGTGGTAGATGATGGTGGCTGAAAAGAGAAAAATGAAAAACCCACATGTGGCATGCAATCTAGCTGATGAAGTATTTAGTGGATACAGAGCTGTTTCCATTGTAAGGAAAACAACACTAAGCAGGTTGTTGTTAATTTATGCTTTGTGCAAAATTAGAGTGCAGGCTAGGTGCTAATTGGGAAGCTTGAATGAACAGTACCAGGGAAGGGGATGCTGGCTAGAGAAGGAGCTGGGGAGGGAGAGTTTGGCCTAGACCTTGGAATAGAAGCAGGAGAAAGATTACCTTGACAGAGAGGATGAACTTGAGTTTGGCTTAGGGTTAGAAGAACTCAGCATGTCTTGAAGCCTGTTATCCAAGTGACCTGAATTCTTGCTATCAGTGGTGATGCACAACAGGCTGTGTTCTGGTGAGCGTCACACTTAACATGAACGTCTTATAGGCTTGTGGAAATCCTGCACAGAAGAGCCTGAAGTTCCAAATATAGACCAGCCTTTCTAACACAAATGGCCACAAATCCCCTTTGGGGAACAGCCAGGGAAGGGCTGTTACTGATATTTTGTGCAAGGAAGACTCTCTGGAGCTAAGTGTCATGGCATAAATCGGTAACCCTGGCACTCAGGAAGCTGAGACAGGTGGATTGAGAGTTAGGGGCCAACCTAGACTATGCAGTGAGACTCTATCTTAAGAAATCAAAATCAATCAATCAATCAATCAATCAGTTCAAGAGAGATTCTCTCAAAAGCTCTTTTGAATGCTTTAGTGTAGACATGAATAACACATCTCCATGTAATTTTTAAACCACCACAGAAGTCACATTAATATTAATGCAAGTTATATTAATATGTATGTATTTTAGGGAACTTGCCCTAACAATGGCTGCAACACAGATTGGAGGCAGAACCATGGCAACAATTGCAAGAGAAGGACAGGAAGGCCTAAGTTCAAAATTGCTTCTCACTGCATGTGAGCCAAACCATAGCTCCACAGAGTTTGATGAAAATGTAGCTTTAAAGCACTTGGCACAAAGCCCAGCACATGGTGAACAGTCATACTCTTTGGAAGACATGATGTCAGTTTCATGTTATCATGATAAATTGGGGCAGACTAAGTCAAGTCATCAAAGTGTGGCCCACCCATGGGATTTGTAGACATCTTCAGAGTTGTCTCTCCTTCCTGCCCTGAACTCTTTTCTTCCCTATGTAATGGGCTGGTAAACGGTAAATGTCCTGGCAGAGGCAGAGCCCAGCAACTGCATCTGTGGTCTGTCAGATGTGGCACCAGTATTCCTCATGAGGAGCCCAGCACATCCCCTCCTAGGGACTCATGACCTGCTGTGTGTGATATGGGTGACCTTGAAAGGTATGGGAAGTCATAGACTGCTTGGTCATATAGGGGAAGAATAAAGAAAGATAAGAGTCTGAAACTCTCTTGGGATGGGGTGGGGGATCCTCCACAGTCACCATTCAGGGCATTCTCTTGGACTAAAGTGAGTAGTGAGGAAAATGACCATCTGCTCCCATTCAACTAAACATGTGACTGACTCCCCATCCTGAGATTGACGATGTGCAGCTGTAGCCAGCCTTGTGCTCTGACTGTTGCCTACCAAATCATTCTGCCCCATGGCTTTTCTCACTGCTGTGGAATAATAGGTAGGTGTGGCTCCCCATGGGTGGGGGAATAAGGGAGCAGAAAGATTACCTGAGTAGAAGAGAGTTTAAATTCCATCTGTTCTTTAAAACAAAAAGTTATAAGGGCTAGATAGATGGCTCAGTATTCAAGGTGCTTGCTTGCAAAGTCTGATGGCCTGGGTTTAAATCGCCAGTACCCACCTAAAGCCAGATGCACAAAGTGGAGCAGGCATCTGGAATTCATTTGCAGTGGCAAGTGGCCCTAGCCTGCTCATTTTCTTTCTTTCTTCTTCTATCTCTCTCAAATAAATAAATAAACATTTTAAAATGTTTTAAAATTTTAATTAATTTTTTGCATATGTATTTGTGTCCTATGCAAGTGTATATGCATGTTCATTTGTTTTTGTTCATGTGTGCATATGGGTGGAAGCATCTGCACATGTATGTGCACGCATGTAAAGCTTAGAGATAGACATCAGTTGTCTCCCTGTGTCATTCTCTCACTACCTTACTTTTTTTCTTTTTTTTGAGACAGGATCTCTAGCTGAACCGAGACATCGCTGGTTTGGCTAGTGAAGCTGTCCACTAAACCCCAGGGACTCCCCATCTCCACCTCCAAAGTGATAGGATTGCAACTCACTCTACAAATTCTGGTACTTTATGTGGACTCTGGGGATCCAAACTCGGGCCTCAAGAACTTTGCCCCCGAGCATCTCCCCTCCTCCTCCTTCTGTTTCCAAGAGGTTTCTTTTAAGTAATCTTGTCAGTAGAATGAACACAGAATTGAGCTTTCAAACTGGGACAATTTTAGAGCAACTGTGGAAAGGAGTTACCTAATAATGACCCAGGGCCAGCGATCTTAGAGCAGGTGTCCCAAACAGAGATATGGCTACTGGTGTGGGCCAAATTGTGCCCTCCACCCTCTAAATTTGTCTGTGGCAGCCCTAACCCTAATATGTTGTAAGAGGACTGTATTTGAAGATAAATTCCCTGAAGCCTGATTAGGGTAAAGCGATCCCATGCAGGAGGCTCCTGATCTTGTCTTATGGGTGTGCTTGGAATGAGAGAAACTTTTGACACATGGAATTGCCAGGGACACATGTGTGAAGAGACCATGTAAGGACACAATGAAAAGGTGGCAGTCTACATAGCAAACAGGGAAGCCTCCAGTGTCCAACACCGTGATCTTGGACTTCTAACTTCCATAACTGGGAGAAATGAATGTTGTTCAAGCTTCCCAGCCAATTGCATTTTATTATGATGATCCTAACAGGTTAATATAGGCACCTATTTTCCTGAACTTTCCACATCTATAAAAATGAAGAGAAGCAAACCAACCACTCTGGATTCAATTATATGATATATAGGATGTTAAGAGCATTGTAATGCACTAGAATACAAATGTGTATACACCTTTACAGGGCCAAGCCTCCTTAAAGGTATATCTGTAAAGTCCCCGTTCCCACCAATTTATACAAAACACAGGGGATTTAATTATATGCACAGTAAATCACTAGCAATCCCTTGTAGCTCTTGGAGGTAGTACCTAGTAGGATATTTTTTAACTTAAAACTTCAGGAGGAAGAGGGACTAGTCAACTCTGGAATATAGATTAGGTAATACAATTTATTCTAATGTATTTAAATTAAGTATAATCCTCAATGTTTGTGTAATAGAATTTGGATAGACTTCCCAGGTCAGGGCTTCAAGGCTGTGCATGGCATTGACTTTGGTTTGGGGCTCATCTGCATGGCTCTCCCTGTGTCATCAACATGCCGTGGATCCTCTTGAATGTCTTTAGAAGTTCTTAACTTCAGCTGACTGTGATAGGCACTTCTTTATTGCCTCCAAATTCCCCTGGCTCTGGTTATTTCCAAGATCACTGTACTATGGCTCCAAGTTCATTCTGTGATTAAGCTCAGTGAATTCCCAAGGAGGGGTGCATCTCCTACACACACAATCAGTGGTGGAGGTTCTTATCCTGTGGGCAGAAGTGCGTTCTGTCCATTGAGGTTGGCCTTTCTATAGCAATGCCCTTTATCCTGGGTGCTCAATACCAGTGTCCTTGAACCTTGGTTCTGTTTTACATAGAATTGACATGGAGCAAACATTGGCACAGGACCCCACATGTCCAGAAGTCACCCTCCTGCTGGGAGCCTAGAGAGGATCAGAGGGCCTTTGCACACCCTGGCAGGAAGGAAGTTTCTATGAGTGGTACTCAGTGAACAGCAGGCTCCTAGAACATGCTGGCTGTGCTTGCCAGGCTGCTCCATGGTCATGAACTTTTACTCTTTTGTTTGTGGCCCTCACAGAAACAAAGTTTGTCATCAGGCAACTCATGAAAAATACTTTTTGAGCCCTCACTATGTCCTGGAGTCTTTAGGGGACATCAGATTCACCTCAGGGCCAAAAGGATGGATCAGAGTTCTGGCTTCCAATTCCTCTTACCATTAATTAGTTTTTTTTTTTTTCTCTGAGCCTCAATTTTGTCTGGCTAACTCTTTCCTTTTTATAGTTTTTCACTAGAACATGCTGTAATCAATTAGGATAGGAAACCTGCATTTCAGAAGGTTTATGTTTGTTTTTTTTTAAGAGAGTCCTTATTAAATGAGCTCATTCCATTTAGTAACTCAACAAGCAGTTATGCAGAGACCACAATTTGTCAGGAACTCATTCATTCATTCATTCATGTTCATGGATACATTCATCTATGTGTTCATCTGTTTTTTCAATGGTATACCAGATACTGTTTTAGATAGTAGTACTTCAATAGGGAACAAAGTAAAGTTCTTTTAAAAAAATTTCACTTGTTTATGAAAGAGAGAGAAAGAGAGAGAGAGAGAGAGAGAGAGAGAGAGAGAGAGAATAGGCATTTCAGGGCCTGTGGCCACTGCAAACGAACTCCAGATGCATGCACCACCTTGTGCATCTATCTGGCTTTATGTGTGTACTGGGGACTCGAACCTGGGTCCTTTGATTTTGCAGGCAAGAGCCTTACTCACTAAGAAATCTCCCCAACAAATAAAATTCTTACCCTCTTCATAGGGAGCAAAATATTAATGTGCTAAGCTACTGAGAATAAGGGGTAGAAGTAAGATTTAGAGATATAGGTTAATTGGAAATGCATGTAGTGAATTGGAGAGATGATATGATGATGGGGTGAATGCCAGGGAAAAGTGTTCAACATTGGGGGATAACATGGCTAGTGTGGCTAAGTAATAGACATGGCATATTCAGGAACAGTGGACTACTTAGGGTGGCTGGCAGGTGAATAGTAGAGTGAGGTCATGGTGTCAACAAGTTAGGAGACCAGGCAGGACCTTTGGCAGTTACTCTGTGGCATAAGTGAGAGTGATCTAAACTTTGATCACATTTTGAAAGGATCACTTTGACACACATGCACATAACAGACAGTGATGAGTCTGTGTAAGGATGTACTTAAGAAAACTGCTTATTTTGAAGTCTATGGTAATAGTCCAGATGAGAGGGGTGTCTTCTGGGTGAGCGTTCATAAAATCCTCCTGTGTCATATAAAATTCCTAAACAGATGAGTTCTGAGCTGTTGCTGTTGGGGAATTTTGAAATGCCAGGCTTGAGTTGTATGGAGCATGTTCATAACACAACACGAATTAAAAACAAACAAACAAATAAACAAAACCACTTCAGTCTTCCTCAAATATCCCAGGAAACTTCCCATACTTTAAGTCCAGAGGACATAGAATATCCCAAGTAATGCTGCTGAACCAAGTCCTTTGGCCCACTAGATAGTGTGGCAGACACTGAAGCATGTTTTGCAAAAGACAGCTGATTTTCAAGCATGGAGGTTGAAGACCCAAGTCTCAAATCATCTTTCCTGAGGGTACTAACTGGGGATAGTTAAGGGTAAACAGGAAAAGCAGGGTGAAAGGTGACTGGAGGTGATCAGTCATTTGTGCATGAGTGTTCAATCTTCATAGCTCTTCAGTGTGGTTTGCATGATCTGAGGTGTAGTTTTTGACCCCCTGATGTCAAAAAGTTAGTAATCAGACACTTCACAGGTCTAGGGGGAAGAAACAGTGCTTTCTACTCGAGACCTCCAACTCCTTGAAAAGTTTCCGAGGCAACAATTATCATCTTGAGACATACAGCAGAAGTCCTGCCTACAACCAAGCTAGGGGCAGACAAATAGTATGTCCCTGTGAGATCTTCAAAATTAGTGACTTTTAGAAGTCATCTCAAAACAGGGGACTGAAAGCAAGAGAATACAGAGGGGATAGTGTAGGTATTTGGAAGAATACTATGGCTTCCAAATTACACATAGAGAAACTGAGCCTCAAAGAAGTTGAGCCTCTGCTGCTGAGCTACACACATCTAGTACTTAGCAGAACCAGGCCTCTCTCCTAGAGCATCTATGTTCAGATCTTCTGTCTGTTCCCTACACCAAAATGTATCCTGTGCATTTCTTTCTCATATAGATCCTTGACACATAGCAGCTTTGAGGACTTGAAATTTTAAAAGTTAAAACAAATTCCCCATAAGCCATCTCTGCATCTACAGTAAGCTTCTGCCATATGACCACCCCTTGTCCCTGTGTTCACCCAAAAGTATGTTGAGTCCCTGTAAAGAGGCTGATCTAGAACTTTGATATTCTGTTAAGTGTAAGGCACAGCTTCTACTGAAAATGTCATGTGATGTGACCAACCCCTCCAAACCTTATACTATGATGTCATGAACATTTTCTTCTCCAGGTGTTTTGTGCTCTATAAATTTAATCCATTTTTTGTTAGAGAATGGATTTTATTTTTTTTTTTGAACTTGGAAAAACTTTATATGAATATTGAGAAAAAATGTGAGATGAATTACAGGCTGAGTTCCGCTGAAGGTCAGAGTGTAGGCACCTTCAGTTTTACCTGCCTTGGCCAAAAGGTCACTGTGGTACTTTTTTGACTTTCCTACATGTGTTTTGATGTGGCATCCAATCCAAGAGAACACACAGCTGGTCTCCCTGCGTGGTCCTTGGCTGTTGAGCTGGGAAATGTGGGCTTTGTCCCATGGGTTTGGGCAGGGGCCAGCAAGCAGAAGTAGGGTCGCGTGTGAGGTTGGGTGGCTGCTACTGGGCCCGTAATACCATGATAGATCAGGATCTGGAGACCAAGCTCCACTATTCCTTCCGGAAATGCTCTGGTAACACGTGAGTGGAGAATGTGGTCTCTCCTACATTTCTTTCACTATTTCTAGCAGGCCCCACCCATAACATGCTTAGACCATCTTCAGCATCAGGCTCTGTTTTTAGGTAAGTTACCTCTTATTTCCCTTCTCTTTATTCATTAACAATCATGATATGGTGTTTTAAAAATATTTCTTTTATTTTAATTAGCACACAATGTATTAGGCTTCATTATGACATTTTCAAAAAAAAAATTTGTTTCTGTTGATGCTCTCTTTGGCTTTTTCTTCCCTCTTCCCCTTCCAACCACAATAGCTTCTTTTCTGCTTTGCAACATGTGCTCTTGATCCTGACCCTACATTCCTATCACCTCAAATGTTGACAAATTTCTTATGGTATGGTATTAAATATAAACACACAATATCCATATATATTTTTTATTATGAATATACTTAGCATGGGCACGTCATGTGTTAGTACCATCGTTTTCCTCCTCCCTGCCCCCATTTTGCTGGGGCCCCTCCTTAGTGGGGTTGTTGGCATTCCCCATGGGGTTGTGGGTTATGACTTGTGAGAGATATATCTTTTAGGGGTTCTGAGTGCTTTAAATACAAGAATGTGTCCTCTATGCCCCCTTTTAATGTAAGGTCAGTCCCTGGCTCCACACTCTATTCTGATGCTGGGGGCTGTTGGGAAGCCATTTACAGGCACTTTTCCAGAGCTTCTTATCAGAGGCAGTGTTGTAACCCACTCCCAGGAGTCCTGCGAAAGTTTGAGAAATCCTGCTTCTGAGTAAAGTACATCAGGACTTAAAGATAGCTGTATAAACTGAGACAGGATTTAACCCATCTTGTCTCAGTATTCTTGCATGTATCCCATGGATAGAGGAGACTGAATGAGTACATGAGCCTCAGAGCTTAATGAGGAGGGGGATTCAGGGGTACCATGGGTCCTTTCTCCTACAGTGGCTAGAGTTTATAATGGGAGCCTGAGCCACCCATTAGTCAGCCTGGATCATGTGGGAACAGGGAACCACAACCACAAACAGACAGCTTGGGGAATGCAGACAACTTTAGGGATAGAGAGAGCAAGAGAGAGAGACAGAGAGAGACAGAGAGAGACAGAGAGAGACAGAGAGAGACAGAGAGAGACAGAGAGAGAGAGAGAGAAAGAGAGAGAGAGCTGGGCTGTACCATGATGCCAGCCACCTGCAAGGCTCAAGCCAGCCCAGCCCCCATCCCAGCATGCACCAGTTCTGAGTGCCAATCAGCCTTCACAAACCCCAGTGGGCCCAACAACAGGTGTCTCATTAAACATCTCTCACCCTCTCAGGCTTACCCACTGACAGGTACCAAACTCACACTCAATCACTGCTTAATCACAGCCAAACTCCATTAACAAGTCATACTAATTACCAACTTCTAACAGTGCCTGTGTTTCAGAAGCAAAATACCTTATTCTTTTTAGATGGAAACTGGCTTGTGATCCTTCAGTAAGATCCATAATTGGGTCCTTCAGAAATGAAGGTCAAGGGAGGAGGCAGGGGGAAAGCTGATAGACCTAGCATGGTGATGGTCTTGAAAGAGTGCAAGGTAAAGTGCTGTTTGTTTTAATTTTGTGTCTGCTAGGTGGCCCACAAGGGTCCAATTAGCTTGTTACAGATGCTTGTGTTGCGTCCATCCTCTTGTCTCCTCCTGACTCCCCCCCTTTACTGTTTTTTTTTTTTTTCTCTAGGAGAGAGAAACTTGTATTGCAGATTGCGCGCCTGCAGGCATCCAAAGATCAACAACTAGTTTCTGTGATGAATCCCCTGTGAACCATGAACAATCATTTACAGAATTTCTAATGCCTAGGATGCAGCAAGGAGGGGCTTGGCAGTAAGGATAGGGTCTGGTGCATTTTTGAAATGACCTAAAGTAGACATTCTTCTCTAAATAAGAACCTCTCTGTAGGCTTGCCTTCCTTCCTAACCTACCTTTAAAATTTTAGTTTAAATCACAATAAAACAATAATAGTTATTATTTATATAATGTCTTCTATTATAAATAAAGCACTCCATTCCATTATTTGAAAATAATCTTGCATTTTTATAATTTGCATGAAGTATAGAATATCCTTTGCCAGGAAATGAAGCAAATAAATCTACAAAAATGAATTCATTGTTTATCTGGACATGCTCACGTACTTGTCTGTGGGTAATGTTGCTCTCTTGGTCACTCTGCTGTCAAGGTTAAACCTATCATCACCAGCAGGGAATGTGTGCTATGACCAGAGCCAAGACAGAAATGCTGTAGAAAACGTAAATTTTTGCTCCAAACATTTCAGTTACTCTGTAGTTTAAGCGACCTATGTAAGTACAGAATTTGAAGGTTGTAAATAGACAGCTATTTCTTTCTTCTTTAAAAAAATGATTTTATTTTTCGTGTGTGTGTGTGTGTGACAGGTGTGTGTGTGTGTGACAGGTTACACTCTTTTATACCATCCCTGCTCCTGTTACCCTGGGGGCTCTCCTCAGAGGGGTTATGGTATTCACTGTGGGGTCATGAAGACCTCAGTCAGTCTCTGTGAGACTGTGGGAGGACCATGTCTCAGGGTATTCCTACCTACTCTGTGGCTCTTACAATCTTTCCAGCCCCTCTTCCATAATATTCCCTGAGCCATGGCAGGCCTGTTGGCAGTCTGATTTAGTGTTGAGTTCTCTGTAGCCTCTGGATTTGGGTTGCAGTGGAGAGCCTATGATGTTTGAGATGCCAGGACAGTGGGGTGGCTGCCA
Organism: Dipus sagitta; assembly: GCA_036346955.1. NCBI lineage: Eukaryota > Metazoa > Chordata > Mammalia > Rodentia > Dipodidae > Dipus > Dipus sagitta. The sequence continues at coordinate 130,402,239 of CM070772.1, read as the reverse complement.
AGGCTTGGGATAGAGTTTTCCACAGGCTGTGAGCAGCCCAGCTAGAGGGCCTGAGTTTAGAACCCAGAGACTTCATTACTGGTTTGAGATATCAGACTTGGAGCTTTGATTTTAGTCTTGTTTGTTTTAGATCTTACACTGGTTCAATCTTTTCTTGCAATGCCATCTTTTTTAGTGTGAATGTTTCCTCTATATCATTACGTGTTTTTGGTTTCACAGCTCACTGTTAAGAGACCTTGGACTATGGGGATATTTGAACAGTGCTGCGATTCATTAAAACTATGAGGACTTTTACAATTGAACTAAATGCATCACAGTTTACATCATGGATTATCATCAGTTTATGATGGCCAAGGGTGAAATGTGGTGATTTGAATTAAGTTGGCCCATAAACTCAAGTGTTCTGAATACTTAATCCCAGCTAGTGGTAACTTGGTAGGTGGAGCCTTGTTGGAGGAGGTGTATTGCTAGGGGTGGGCTTTGAGGTTCATTAGCCTTAGCTTACCAATTTTAATTTGAATCACACTCTTGCTGCTGCTTTCACCTATGAGGCAGTTGTGATGTTTAGTTTCTATTCATGCCATACTTTTCCCTGCCATCATGGAGCTTCCGCTCAAGACTGTAAGTCAAAATAAATTGTCTTCTCCCATAAATATTTCTCCCATAAATAAATCAGCTGCCTTGGTCAAGTGCTTTGTCCCAGCAACCAGAAGGTAACTATAACAAGGTATTATGTGTAGATATTAGTGGACACTTTTTGGGTGTTAGATCTCATCTTATACCTAATTTTGGTGCAAGGTCTATCTTTGTTACCAGCCCATTTGCCAGGATATCTGGTCTTTGAGCTTCTGTGAAATTCTGTCTCTGCCTCCCACTTCACTGGTAGAGGTTCTTGGACTACAGAAACACATTACAGCATCTGGGTTTCACATGGGGTCTAGAGATCTGAATTCAGGTACTCATGATGCACAGCAAGTACTTTACTCACTGAACCAGGTCCCTAGCCAAATTTTAGTTTTTTTTTAATATATAAAACAAATAACAAGGGTTCTCATCTCTAGATAAGATGGGTAAGCATTCTTATAAGTAAATAGTTAATTTTTGGACTTGGTTGCCATTTTGTAGCAGTTTTCATTTAGAAGCCAAACCCTGGTGTATTGGTAAGAGATACCATGTAGACTAGAGGTATCAGTGACCTGGGTGGTGTTTGGGAGCTGCTAGACAGAGACCTGGAGTTTCCTGAGCCTTATTTTTCTACATATTGAATGAATACCTGATGACACTGTTTGAACAGATCAAGCCATATAGAAGTTGACAGCACAATAAAGTAAATATTAAGCCATGGAAGAGCACATGGAATGTGAATTCTAGGGAATTCACATATTCCTGGATGAAAGAAGTGGCCTGCAGTGGGAAAGAAGATAGATGGGAGCTGTGGTTTCTACACTCTCATCTCTATTTTGCAAGGACATTCAAAAAATGTAAAGTGATAAATTTATCTGAGATTTTCAGAGGTGATAATTATAAGTGTTAATATTACTGTGATTGTGGAACATATTTATAATGTAAAAACGCAAAATTGCAGTTTGAATTTAGTTAAAATTCAGGTAGATATGCTTGCATATGTTTATGGTGTGTGTGCGCTTGGGTGTCCATGATGTATGCTGATGTGTGTGTGTGGATGCACAGGTGCCATGACTTACATGCAAAAGTCAGAGGACAATTTTGTGGGTGTTTGTCCTTGGCTTCTACCTCCTTTGAGGCAAGATCTCTCTTTATTCTCCACTGTGTTTTCCAGGCTGGATGGCCAGCTTTTGAGGGTTTTTCCTCTCCCCACTTCCCTTCTTACTCATAAACATGGCTAGGATCTGCTATAGCATCCATCTGTTACAAGGGTGTTGGGAATCTGAACTTAGGTATTCCTACTTGTGCAGTACTAGCCATCAAGTCCCTCTCCCCAGCTCTCAGACATATTTTTTTCTGACTGTGTGTATGTGTATGTGCAGACATGCACATGTGTGCACGCATGCCTGTACGCACATAGGACAGAGGACCATCTTGAGTGTCATTCCTCTAGAAACCATCCATTTTTTTAAAACTATGTCTTTCATTGTCCTGGAGCTCAATGATTATGTTAGACTGACTGGCTAGTGAGCACCAGTGACTCCCTTATCTCTGCCTCCCCGAATCTCTGCTGGGATTACAAGTAAGTGCCACCATGTTGGGAAGTTTTACATGGATTTGAGGGGTTGAACTCATCCTCATGCTCACAAGGCTGAGCTACCTCTTTAGTTCCCAGCTGTACTTTTTAAAAATGGTATTTGATATTTCGTGTGTGATTTATAGACCTCACAGGGGTTTTCAGATAGAATTTACAAGCTTCAAGAACTTTCATGAAAGAATATTTTTCTGTGTAGCTTGAGTCAAACTTTGGACCATATAAATTATCTGGATTAAAAAAGGAAAATCAGCTTTTAGTGTTAACCCAAGATGGAATAACAGAACATAGATTTACCCTCCTTCTGGAAACAATTAAAAATGTAATATACAAAATATTTGATAAGACATTCTAAAGACACTGACCATCATAGAGTGAAGGCACTGACTACAGGAAACAAAGTACATGCAGAGAGCCTTACAATACCCCAGCCTACTGCATTACAAGTAAGTTGGTCAGCTGTGGCACAGGGAGAAAAATCTTTGGGCAGAGCTAACTGACACTTTTAAGTTAAGAATTAATAGTTGAGAACCATGGAAGACTGTAATAAGTTCCTGGGCAAGGAGTGGTGGGATGTCTGTAAAGATGAGGCAGTAGTGCCCAGTGTTTACACATGGATGGAAATACTGCCAACTACCACACTAGAAAAACTCCAAATTCACAGGGCATTTGGGTAGAATACTCAAGAGAGTCTTTATCAGTAATAAGTAATAATTAGATGTTGACTTAGTAATGTATAGCACTTGTCTGCAAAATTATTATGAAAGTAATACTGAAAAGGATAAAATCATATCAAAGTGATTTGACTTGGAAAATGAAGCCCAAGAGTCTTGATGGGTGTATAAAACTATCTAGCAGTCAACAAAGGGAAATTGCAGTGGACCAATGAAAAATGGTAGCAAATCTAATCCCTCTGGGACTATGCCTCACCAAACCCTAGGCATTTGATTTGGTTTTCAGTGTCAGGCATGAATTCTCTCCCACTGAGCAGGGCCTCAAATCTCAATCCAATCAGAAAGCAGTTGGTTACCCTATAACTTATGTGCCACTATTGAAATCATGTGCACATCTCACCTGGTTGATTGTGAAACTTGCAGGGTCTACTCTTTGTTAAGACTGTTGATGGATTTTCTCTCGTAGCAGCCTACATAACATTTCCCAATATGATTTCCCAGTGTTTTGTAATCACAGTATGTAATATCTTCAGTAATGGAGTCTTACCATTTAGTTCAGGTGGAAACCAGGGGAACTGGCAATATTTTGTATTGTTTGGGGAAGGAGCAGCTCTCATGGGTCTCCCTGACCAATAGATTCCCTGGGGAAGAGAACCATTCTTGGCATGCAAGAAACTAAGGCTTTAGAATAAGACTTTCTCTTTCTGAGCAGGATACTTCTGCTCCAACTCTTTTAGTCTAAATTATACTTTTTAATCAATTGTCAAAGAAATAAGTTTTTGTATGACTTATTTATTATGTATTTAATTTTGTGTGCCCCTCTCCTCTCCCCCATCCTCTTTTCCCTCACTTTCCCCAACCTCCACTTGGACCTTTCCAACCCCTATATTCTGTCCCTCCATTTACTTGTCTACTATCCTCACACCTATTCCCTCCCTGCTTCTTATCACTGCATGCCTCACTCTAGCTTTCTGACTTCTATTCCTAATTCCTTCCAAAAATTACAAACCAACTTAAATATTCAGGATCTGCATATAAAAGAGTACATATAACATTTTTCTTCTTTGCCTGAGTTACCTAACTTAGTATACTTTTTTCCCAATCCATTCATTTTTATGAAAATTTGTTTTTTTTATTTATAGCTAGATAAAACTTCATTGGCATATGTGCCACACCTTCATGATGCATTCATTAGTTGTTAGGTATATAAGGCTATTTCCAGTTCCTAACAATTGTGAATAGAGTGACAACAAACATGGCTGAACAAGTATTTCTATTGTAAAAATAGAATCTTGTTGGGCATGGTGGCGCACACCTTTAATATTAGCACTTAGGAGGCTGAGGTAGGAGGATCACCGTGATTTTGAGACCACCCTGAGAATACAGAGTAAATTCCAGGTCAGCTGGGGCTAGAGTGATACCCTACCTCAAAATACAAACAAAAATTTTAAAAAGAGTAGAATCTTTAGGCTATATGCCCAGATTTTTTTTTTTTTTTGTTTTTTTGAGGTAGGGTCTCACTCTAGCCCAGGCTGACCTGGAATTTACTATGGAGTCTCAGGGTGACCTTGAACTCACAGCAATCCTCCTACCTCTGCTTCCTGAGTGCTGGGATTAAAGGCGTGTGCCACCATGCCTGGCATTATTTTTAGGTTTTTGAGAAACATCCACAATGACTTCCATAGTGGCCATACCAGTTTACATTCCCACCAACAATGAACAACAGTTCCTCTCTCTGTACATCTTCACCAATATTTGTTGACATTTGATCATTTTTTTTGATAATAGTCACTCTGCCTCTATTGAGATGGAACCTCAATGTTGTTTTAATTTGTATTTTTCTAATGGCTAAAAATGCTGAATTTTATTCAATTTTTTTTGTCCCTGTGTATGTCTTCTTTTGAGAACTCTTTTTTCAGTTCTATGGCTTGTTTTTAATTGAGCTGTTTACTTTTTTATTGCTTAGATTTTTCAGTTCTTTATATATTCTATATTAATCCTTTGACAGATGTATAGCTGATGCTCTATAGAATGGTTAAAACTACAAGGTCCTAACATGCCCATTCTCTCTCTCTCTCTCTCGCTCTCTCTGTCATTCTTTCAAAAAAAAAAAAAATACAACTGACCATACTGTTGGTGAAAATGTAGAGTAATTAGTACATAATAAATGAGGATTATTAGTTAAAATAACACTTTAGGGTAAAGTTTGGTGAATTCTTGCAGAAGTCAGTAAGATTGAGAGAAGAAATAAAAATGAGTGGAAGGGATGGAGTTGGAGAGAAGAGGGACTTACCATGGAGAACAAGTAAATCTTTGAAGGCATGTCTGTTGATTATATTGGTTACAGTTGCATTTTACATGGATATACATTTGTTGAAACCTGCCAAATTTTACACTGTGAGAATCTGAAGTTTTTATCACTTTAAAACTTTCTTTCGGATGTGAATGTACGTGTGTGGTGTGCAGGTGTTATGTGTGTGTGTGTGTATGCATGCATGTGTGTATGCATGTGTAAGCCAGAAGTCAACATTAAGTTGGGTGTCTTCCTCTGTAACTTTTCACCTTATTTTTTTGTAAGACAAGATCTTTCACTGAACCCAGAGCCTTTAAGCTCAGCTACCAAGTTAGCCATCAAGTCCCCAGTATTCACCTGTTTCTGCCTTTCCAGAACTGGGATTACAGGCATGAGCCGCCACACCCAACATTTTATGTGGGTGCTAGGGATTCAGCTCTGGTCCTTGTGCTTCCATAGCAAGCTACTTATCTATTAAGCTATCTTCACACACAGTAAAAATCTTTTTCTTAAAGTACTGTTTCATCTTCTTGTTAGTTCATGGCATTTTCTTTGTCTTTATAAGCTTTGGGAATTTCATCTTCTCAGTTACACTTTTTCTCTATCTTTATGTAGCTCCTGGGAATATCATGTTCCTGGAGATATAGATAAAACAGTTAGTCTTTCCATGAAGTATTTTTTTACTTCCTTTGTATAATCTATTTTTCTTAGTTTGCCAATAATCCATCTCACTATTTGATGAAGCCATTACCCTTTTATGATACTTTTGTGTATTGTAATTCTAGTTCTCAAGTCGAAGGTGGTCAGGTCAACAGAAATTAGTCCACAAACTAGTCCTTCCAAAAACTCTGATTTCTACTTTGGTTGAGAAGTTGAGCATGTTAAGTCCTTTTATTGGGTGATGTCTGGTGAACAACGTATGTGCTCTCTGCTATAGACTGCTGCACACATTAGAGTGTTGCATACATCCTGTGTAAAAGTGGACCGATCTGTTTCTAAAATATTTACAACCAAAAGCTCAATTGGAGAAGATACATCCTGTGAAAAAAGGCCACATTGGCACAGGTTTAGATATGAGTCAATGTTTGTACTCTGAAACTGAGGACAAAGCTTCTCTCTATTGTCAAAATAATAGGCCAGATGGAAACTAAGTTAGCAGTAGACGATTTGATGACATTTTGTACCTTTTCAGAGATTCCAGGTTTAAATTGCTAAGAGAATATTATTTACTTTAATGCATTGGACTGTTGGCTTATAAAAAGATGTATTCTGGCATTTTAAAGAATTTTTCTGTTTTAACCTATCCCTTAAATTCTTAATTTTCTAAAATGCATCATTATTATTATGTATACATATGGTTCCCTATAAATTCCTATTAGAATTTTGAAGATTTTGGCTTTCAAATGTCAATTAATTCAGGACAATAGGATATAAACCCCTAATTTGGCTCTAGTTATTATGATAATAACAAATTCAAAATTGGTTTCCAAACTTTGTGAAAACTTGGGATATTTTAGAACTTCTCCTGGCATATTGAACTAAAATGAAGTTTTCAAGCCAAATGCTGAACAAATAACAAATTAAATTATGTGCAGAAGAGAACAGAAGATGAAACCTTAGGGCCCTTACATGTGTTAGTGATCATTTAACAATTCATCATTGCTAGGAAAAACCAGGCTAGGAACCCAGGGTCCTCATTAGTAGCAAATTCTTTCATATATTCTGTTTTGGACTTTACATTTTTAGCACAATAGTTGACAATAATCAGCATTAACTGATGCAAGTAGTACAACCACTCAATCGTATTATCATTCAGTTAGTCAGCGATTGTATTTGGTGCATTGCTTATTGACCTCAAGATTTCAAGCCAAGGATATTTTCTTCCATTTCAGGAGGGAATCTTATAATATTTACCTTTCTTATAGCAAGGCAAGGCTGTACTTTAAGCCCAGCTACAAAGAGTACATTTCTGGAAGTTTATATCAGCTTTTCTATGCTGCCATCACCCTCAGTTCCCTCCTAGCATCCCCCATAGCAGCCCTCATTGTGCAATAAACACAGCTTGCACCATGAGAGAAAGAAGTGAGTAAAAGGGTATTTACAATTTTCAATTTTTAAATGGAGAACTTTAATATATGAACATTTTGCAAATTCATAGTATTACCATTGGGTACTCACTTTTAAAAAATTATTTATTTAGAGAATGGGCACATCAGGAACTCCTGTGTCTGCAAATGAATTCCAGACTCATGCATCACTTTGTATGTCTGGATTTATGTGGATACTAGGGAATTGAACCCAGGCCATCAGGCTTTGCAAGTAAGTATGCCTTTAATCACTGATCAATCTTTCCAGCCTCCACTGGGTATACTCTTATGGCCCCTCTACTCTTCCTCCATTCCACTAAGGGTCTTCCTCAGTGGGGTTATAAGTAATGTATGTGGGTAATGAATGTACCAGTCAGTCTCTGAGGCAAGGGCATTGTCTCAGAGTAACCATACGACTCTGTGGCTCTCAAACTCTTTTCATCCCCTATTCTGCAATGTTTCCTGAGCCTTGAAATTCTCCTTTAGTGTTGAACTCTTGGCAGATACCCTAGAGGTAAGCTTCCACTATTCTTTTCGTAAAAGGAGAGGCTATGCTTGTCAGAAAATCTGCTAAATGCCCATGTTTTTCCTCTTTGACCCATATTGCTTTTACTCTTAACTGGAGAAGCTGCTTTTTGCACATGGAAGGGAATACATAAGAGACTCAAGACCCATCAGAAAGACAAAAATAGAAAGCCGACTGCCTGGCAAGAAAGGGTCATCTCTATCAGATCTGCCAGAGCTCAGGAAGTATCACAGAGAAAATGGCAGATTAAATGTGAATGCTGCTCTCATGACTAGCCTGAGACCCTCCTCCAGGGAGATGGTGGTAGACACTGAGGAGACTCAAAACTGATCAAAGCAGTTACCAATTTATGTCTGCACCTTCACTGTGTGAACTCCAGGGGCCTTGTATCCAAAGTGCCTCATGTGACACATGAAGAAAGTTACCTGGGGGCTCTAAGTTTGGAAGATACCTGTGATCCAAGAGTGCCATGTGTACACTCAGGAATGTTCTGCCCAACATTGTACTAGCTTTTTATATCCAGAACTAATCCTTTATACCATCAACTTATAAATAGAAGGCATTCATTTTGTCATACAGTTTTAGAGAAATTAAAATGGTTTGCTACCTCTAGTGACTTAAGGCCTATGGAGAAGCAGCTCATCATAGCTAGATCATGTGCCAGAACTTTCTCTCATGTCCAGCAAGCAAAAGAGAGAAAGTCAAAGGAGCAAGGGTTACATGATCTCTTTGGAGAACCATTCCCAGTGGCCGAAGGACCTAAAACTGTGCACTATTTCTTAAATATTTCATCACCTCCAAATGGCAGCCTTAACACTTAGGCCTTTGGAGGACAGTCCACATCTGTAATATTGCAGACATCCTACATCAAGTTAGGTTAGAATTGGGTACCTAAATCCGTTATGGCAGCAGCAAGGGAAAAGGAAAGTGTTGTGACTAAGGAAATATGTCCTAAATACAGCAGCAGGTTGTGCTATTGAGTCAGAAGAGTATGCAGGAAGGCTCTGCTGCTTCTGAGCTTTTAACCTGTAGATAAGATCCCTCACTAGTGTTCATGGATAGCACAGAAGGGCTTGGTAAGAGGCTTCTGCTGGGGCCTTCTTCTCCTTCCTGGACTGCTCTTTTCCCATTCCTGAAACTCAGATTAATTTATTTATATACTTATGTACTACTTCATGCAAAATATCATATAGATTGGTCTGGCATGGCACTCACAGTCCTCCTGTCTCAGTCTCCCAAGAACTGGGATTATAGGCATGCACCACAATACCCAGCTATGTAGAATATAATACAAATGTTTGCAAGAGTTTAAATGCCTATTTTCTGGAGTCAAATTTTTGTAGGTACAATCACTGGCTTGATCTGAGTAAATTATGAATTTCTTTTCTGTTTATGTGTTTTGAGATGTCTCAGTATAAGCTTAGGATGACCATAAACCCATGATCTTCCTATCTCACCTGCCTGAGTGCTGGGATTATAGGCATATACCACCATTCCCAATTAATTATTAATTTCTTAAGTATTCAGTTGCTTCTTTAAAAGGGGAATAATATGAGTGCCTATTTTGCAGGGTTGTTATAAGCACTGTTACTAATTTTGTATGCTGTTCTGAGTGCTGATGTATAAACTGAAACTATAAAAAGAGTCAGCTCCTGATATTAACAGCACCATAATGTAAGGGAGTATAGACATAAACAGGATGAAAATACAATATGGTGGGTGTGATGTTTGAGACAAATCCAGGCTCTGAGGACCAAGATGCATTGCGTCTTTGAGATTAGGAAGTGTCAACCAGGATGGTTTAAGTGGAATATGGGCAGATAGGTAGAACACAGGGTCATTCAGTAACTAGAAAAAGCATGGAGATGTGGATAGCATGTGAGGCAAGATGGGGTCTGACCTGCAAAGCCTGGCAGGCCGTTTCCAGGACTTGATCCTTTTGGATAGAATGATAGCAGGTTCTTTGGTCGTATATATTTTGGGGTGGGAATCCTGTCATGGTCTGTGTTACAACTTGAAGTCACTGTAAAAAAGTAGGGTGCTTGTTAGCTGAGAGTCAATATGGCCTTGGGCTGAGGTAACCATAGTAACCAAAGGAAAGAATAGAGATATTGGAGACAGATGGCAGGTACCTTCTCGGAGTGACGGGCAAGGAGATTTCCAGGGTCAGTGAAGAATGCGCATGTTGACTATTGATGTCTGCAGTCCGTGTGTGTAAATGGCGGTGATGAGCGAGTCACGAATAAAGATGTGGCATAAGTGTCAGATATTTGCCATCCTTGAATCAAGGAGTGCAACGTCTGGGGAATGCTTAAATTGAGAAGGGGGGTGGGGTGGAGTGACAAGGAAGGCAGAGCTGTGCACAGTCTCTGCTCCTGTAGACTGAGCATTTGAAAGTAGAGCGAACCGGCTCGGGGTGGGTGAAGGGATGCCATAACACAGTCCTCCTTTTCCTGGCTCTTATCAGGCTCCAAACTGTTCACAGGTGCTACTGGGATTTGAGGAGATCCAGGTGTTTCTGCAACTGGAAAATATTTGAGAGGGATGATTGGGAAGATGGCCTGATAAATAATTGCTTTTGAGATCTTGTATATGTTATGTTTTGCTCATGAATGATGAGCTAGTCCCTCTGGGGTTAGAATAACACCCCTGCTAATCACAGCGCAGCCACTCTAACCAACATCCACGTCATGCCTTCATCCCTGTGGGTCCCACGAGCTCTTGCATTCTTCCCACTGTTCATATTTACTCTTGACAACCCATGCTCAGCTTCTTGAATGGCTAATATTTTTTCTAACATCCAGTCAAAATGACTTTGTTTGAAGGGGGCTTCATTTCCATAATGGGTTGAAACCTACTGGTATTTAGTAGCTCAGTGAAAGGTGAAAGGTGTTGAATTTAAATCAAAGCATTTTTTTTCTTTCATTTTCCACACCACCAGGTGTAATCCTCCTCTGCCTTGCGCTTATTAGATATTCACAGTGCCAAGTGGTGCTTAAAGCCGTATGTGGTATCACTCAGATCTGATTAAAATTGTACAGCGTGGAAGCTTCTGGCGCTCCTTGGCTCCTAATGTTCTCAGAATGGAGAAGCCAAAGGGCCAGATATAGCCTGAAAAAGATGTGACGCTGCTGGGATGTATCAAGACTGTGATTATTCTGGACTTGGCTTTGAAAGAAGATGGGCTTTACATCTCTTTTAAATACATATGATAGAAGCCACAAGGTTTACTCCAGAGGTTTCAGCACAATCATAGGTGCCAAAACACTCACTGTTTATATTCACAAGTATTTTTTTCTTAACTAAAAAATCACCTATGGCTGGAAGGGGGAGTCCCAGACCTTTCAGAATCAAAATATGCTGATACCCTTTCCACCATAAAACAACAAAAAACAAATCACCTTTTTTATTTTGCATGTGTATCTGTTGCATATGTGTGTGGTAAGCATGCGTGTTCATATGTGTGTGCAGGTGTACATTTGTGTGTATCTGAGACCTATATCAGGGGTTTTGCTTAGTCGCTTTCCACCTTGTTCTGGAACCCAGAACTCACTAATTAGGTTAGTCTAGCTAGCTAGCGAGACTTAGGAATTTCCTTTCTCTGTCTCCTCAGCACTGAGATTGCTGGTGTATGCCCACTGCCCCTGGCATTTTATGAGGGGATCTGAACTCAGGTCTTAGTGCAGCAAGCACTTTACTTTGGGTCATTTCCCCAACCCAAACCAACTATTCATAATATATTTTCTCAGTTAGGCATCCATTTAGAACAAAATAACCCCAGAGAGCTTCCTGTTGGTTTGTCTGCAAATTCTCACCCCTGATTTTTCTTTTAGCCATGCTAGCCACACTCTTCCACCATGCTCCACCAAAATGACTTTTCTTCAGGTTACCTCGTGTTGCTACACCTTTTGGTCAGTTATTAGTCCTCATCTATGTTGTCCATGAGCAGAATTCTATTCACACCTTTCACAAACATCTATTTCCTTTCTTGGTTGTTTTTAAATTTTCCACCATTTATGAGATTTTATTTTTCACTCTCTGTTATGGTTTGGTTCTTGAATGTTCCCCAAAGCCCATTTGCTGCAGGCATGGTCCTCAACTAAAACACTTCTGAGATAAGAGAGATGAGAGAAAATTCAGGAGGCCAGGATGAGAAGAGGCACATTTGGTCATTGGAGGTGGGCCCTTGAAGAGGCTATGGGAACCCCTGCCCCTTCCTGTTTCTCTATGCTCCCTGGACTCCATGAAGTGGGCAGTTTTCCTGTGCTGGGTTGCCCAACCAGGATATGATGCCTCAACACAGGCCACATCTATGGAGCCAATCAAATGTGGGTTGAAACTTCTGAAGCTCTGAGTAAAAGTAACCTTTCCCTCTTTAAAAAGTTGATAGCCTATGGTATTTTGTTATACTAAAGGAAAATCAACAGTCATTTTGATTGTCTAGTCTTTACTTAAAATTCTTCCCTTTGCCCTTGGGAAGGGGTGGGGCTAAGTCAAACCTGTACGATATCTAAATTTGCTTTAAACTGTGATGTTAATGCTGTTATGGACTTAAATACCATCCATGTGAAGATAATGGGACAACATGTTAATTCTAGCCTAGATGGCTTTTCAAAGCACCATATATTTTTATTATGTTGGCAACATGGACCACTTACCCCTTCCTTCTGGAAAGAAGGTTCCCTTTAGCTGCAAGAAGAAACTAGTTGCTGGCCCCCAACTGCCTCAGTATCAGATTTTGCTGCATTGCTTGAGTTGAAGCTGTGTTCTATCCCTCCCAGTGCTCAGCCAATGGTGAAGCCCACCAGGGTTACTTGGGACTGGCATTTTTGCCAAACATGAGGATTGCCTCTGAGGCATGATTAATTCCAGAGCCCTGAGTTGAGCTAATACTTGTCAGGCCTGCATCATAGTCAAGACCTTCCTATCTCACCCTACTTCTTCCTTCAGCAATGTCATAAGAGTATTCTGCCTGCAGGTCAGCTTTACTGAGGCTCTGTCATTCTTATATAGTAAACATGTTATTCAAGGTTGTGGGGATAAAATGCCACTCTTAGGACCAAGCTTCTCCATTCGTCTTCTGAACTCTAGTCCTTTTTTTTTTTCCTACTGTACCTTTTGTCTGCAAAGTGCTTACAGGAATGAGGGTGGTTTTTATTCTTTCAAGTGGGACTTTATTATTTTACTCCTCCTCTTCTTCCTCTTCACACAGTTCTGGGAACAACTCTGAGGTCAATACCCAGATAGTTGATCATGGACATCCTTTTCTTTGTAGACTTATCATTATGATATGATCCATATTTAGACTTCCAGTATATTCCATGATCCCATACCTAGAATGGGACTTTTGTATGGAATTTTCATTTTGGTATTCTGTCTTTGACAGGTGCTACCTTTTGCATCTTTTGAGATAGTGGTAGACACTGAGGAGACTCAAAACTAATTAAAGTAGAAAATAAGGGAGCTTAACACTCAAGTAGATTTCTGTCATGTCCTTCAAGGCTCAGGAAATATCTCAGAAGAAGAAATAGAGAGAATGTTAGAGTCACTGGGGACATATGCATACTTTGGGACAGTGTCCTCCCAGCATAAACTTACTTGTGCACATGGCTCTAAAGTGGTGACTGATGCTCCCACAAGATCAATGTAATTCTGAGTCCATCAACATTTTGACATGGAAAGCAGAGGGAAACAAATGGATAGAAGGGACAAAAGAGGAATATTGGATGTAAGCATGGTCAAGTTACTGTATGTTTAAAGTTCTCAATAGTTTTAAAAATGATAAAATTAAAAAGAAGGTATGTCTATTCATTACTGGAACTGTAGTCCTATGTGGGAGGGTGAAACAATAGGAGGGCTGATTGAGCTCATTGTACAGCCAGTATGACTGAAAAAAAAATTGCAGCTCTAGATTCAGTGAGAGACTCCATCTCAAGCAAACAACATGGATCAGCTATAGAGGAGGACACTTGATATTCTACTTCAGCCTCTGAATATGTGTGCATGGGGCATAAGCATCCACACACATGTACAAACAGTATATATGCATATAGCAAGCACACTACACAAAACACACACACACACACACACACAACACATACATGTAGATACATACACACACATTGACACACCAAAAATAAACTCAACTTTTGTCAACTTGGCATCCACATAAATCCTTTACAACACTTAATATTCAAATGAATAAGGTCATGATTCCATATAACATGATACCAATATTCTGTGGACAGTTGAAAATGCATTGATTCCTTCCCATAAGGAGGAAACAAATTTCTCCAGTGTTGCTAACTCCTCTCATTATTACACTATTGTTTCAATAGTGTATTGTTCAAGTAACAATACTTTGATATGTTTAATGATGCATATTAAATAATTAAAAGAAGGAAGCAAACAAAGTTCTAGATTTATATTTACCACAAAATCTATGCATAACCAAAGGAGGATTGATGCTCTGACACTGATAGTCCTTCAGTGATTGGTCAGATAGCTGGCTATGTAGTCATAGACTTCCATCTGTCTTACCTTTGCTTTTTGCAAGCTACTCAGTGAGTCATGGTTATTTTTTGATGGGGTGACCAAAACCTTCATGGCTGACATATCGGGGCTATTAGTAATCTTGCCTGGATTGGATAATTGCAATGACTTTCTATGGTGTTATTTATAGGATTTAGTGATGATATGAAAATTCCTAAGGGATGTCCTGTATTCCAGACATATTCTTTGTAATTCCATTATAGAACAGCACTCTAATTTCCCCTTGGCAGTCAGGCTTGATCATTCCAGTGAATGTAGTACTTCCTTTCTTTGCTTGAAAAGTGTGGGGGATGAAGAGTCCAGTGTGGTCAGAAAGTTGGAACCATTGCTATGTCTCATGCTGGAAGCATCTTTTATTTTGGAAGGATGGTCTCTCAATGTATATAAGAAACAGAGTTTTTGCCATTGGTTTGTAAGATTACATATGAGCTGGACCACTTCCATTTCACATTGAAATGCTTAGGTACATAAACATAGCTCTGGGATAAACAGCCATGTGAGCACTGATTCAGAGAATATACAACCTTCTGGAAAACTCAGACCCAACTGTGTAAGTTATTGACACCATAACTGAGTCTTCAAAGCCTGTTGCACCATTATATCAAGTCAGGTGATATGACATAGTGTGGAACATGGTAACACCTGTGAATTTTGTAACTTACTGAGTTTTTATTGCTATGAAGTACGTTCCTTATTTAGAATAAAAATGTGTGGAAAACCATGGTGATGGATAAGACAGTCTTCAGATGGTAGTTTGGGTAAAAGCATTGCACACAGAGAAGGAAACTGCTGCAGTCAAGTTCGCATTCCTGGTAGAAATCACCCAGCCAAGAGCAGTTTGTGGGAAAAAGAGGTTTATTTTGGCTTACAGGCTTGAGGGGGAAGCTCCACAATGGCAGAGGAAAATGATGGCATGAGCACATGGCTTACATCACCCTGTGGCCCACATAAGGTGGGAACAGGAAAAGGAGAGTGTGCCAAACACTGGTGAGGGGACACTGGCTACAATACCTACAAGCCCACCCCCAACAATACACTGCCTCCAGAAGGTGTTAATTCCCAAATCTCCTTCAACTGGAAACCTAGCATTCAGAACACCTAAGTTTATGGGGGGCACCTTAATCAATCCACCACATTCTGCCCTTGACTCCCATAAACTGATAACCATATGTGATGTAAAATGCAGTGCATATATCCAACTTTAAAAATTCCCATATTTTTTAATCAATCCCAATGATGTTCAAACATCCCCATAGTCCAAGATCTTCTAACTGATCCATAATACCAAAAAAGTCTCCCCCCCACAACCCAGAATGGCACAGAATAAACATTCACACTGCAAAAGATGACATTGGCCGTAACAAAGAAACATTCAGCCAATACAAGATTTAAACAGGCAAAATATCAAACTCCGCAACTTCAAGTCCAATAATTCTAACCAGCAACAAGTCTCTGGAATTCCAATTCTGCCCTTCCAGCTAGGCTACTCACAATCCTGGGAAGCTTCATCTGGGCTGGCAGCTCTCCTTGGTGGCCATCTTGTAGTCCTGCCATTTCCATGGAGTGTCCACTGCAATCTGCAGTTCATCCTCATGGCCCCATAGGGCCTCTAGGCAGGCATCCAGCAAACCTGCTTCACACTGCCCATGGCCATTTCCAAAACACAAGACCATGTTGCATACTCAATGGCCCTCTCTTTCCTGCATTTCTTATACTCCACAATACTAGGTAGTGCCACTTTGTTAATCCAGCTGGCAATAAAGTAGGCTTTGAAGAACAGGACACTACTTGAGTACTCAGGCCCCTTCAAAAGAGTCTACATTCTTCCTGTTGCCTCAGTGCAGGTCAGCTGGCCCAATCTCAAAGGTTGTAATCTCTCAATTGCAGCTGAATGGGCAGCATTTCACCCAAAGACTTTTTTTTTTTTTTTCTGTGTCATATCCCTCTGCTCACACCAGTTCATTTCTATGCAAAGCAACCCTGCATAACTTCTCAGGACAAGGGCATGACAGCAAGCTTCTCACCCAAACTGCTAGCCCAGTCCAAGCAAAGCTTTTTCACTCCCTCATAAGCCAAACCTCACAGTCCATAGTTCTTACTGCATTTAGGTCTTTCAACTCTGACCAGAATAGTCCATCAAGCTGTACCTACAGCACTGCAAGGCATCTCTTAGGCCAAGGTTTCAAATCCTTCCACCATAGAGAAAAAAATTACCTTCAAAGGTAATCATGAGTTAAATGGGTAAAAATATGGACAGTATTAAGGCTATTATGGCAATATGTGAGGCGGAAGTAAGGACAAAGGAAAGGTAATCATCACTAAAATGGACAAAAACTTGAAACTTGAATTAACTGTCTTTTACTCTTTTCTGGGGAGCATAACTTGTGATTAATGAAATTGGAAATTTACATGAGGTTTGTTAAAATATATTATCAAGCAAGGGAGGCTTGGTCCCTTGAATGCATGAGTAGAAAGGTAAATTGAAAGTGGATCACTGTAATGTAACCAAAACTTGGAGCTTTGGTTGTTTTCTGGAGATAGGGTCTCTCACTGAACCCAGAGCTGCCTTTTGGTCAGAATGGCTGACCAGTGATTGCCTCAGTGATTTTATGGTTTCTTATCTCTATAGAACTGGGGGTACCAGGCATTAGTAGCCATGCCTAGCTATTTACTAGAGACCTGGGGATCAAACTCAGATAGTTTCAGGCCACTTAGATCCTTTTGCTTGCATAGCAAGCAGTCTTGCTTGCTAATACAGTTCCCCAGCCCCATGCTTAACTTTCTTGTATTTAATAAGATGTGGTATATCCATCAACTGTGCTAACTATTCCCATTTCTATATACATTCATCAACATAGATTATTACCTACTTTATTCATTAGATTCATCCCAGTGTCATGATTTTAATTTGCACTTCACTCATGACTACTAATCATGAAGATCTTTGCATGTGATTATTAGACATTCATGCATCTTCAGAGAAATGTTGGTTTATATCTATGCCCACTTTTGAATATATTGTTTGTCTTTTCTCATTATTGAGTTCTGGATGTTTCATGTAAATTATGGCTATGATTTCTTTGCCAGGTATGTGCTTTGGAAATATTTCTGAGTGGTTTTATGTGAACTTAGGGAAAACTTCTGAATGTGGGGTCAAATAATTGGTAGCACTAGGAAATAGGATACTTTATGCTAAGTCACTCACACTGCTTTTCTTTGACAACATTTATTCTAGTAACTTCTAGTTGTGTGGAAAATAAAACCAATTTGTTTATGTCATGAAGCATATCCATTCAGCATGTGTCTCTTACAGGCCTACTCGTCCTTCTTGCCAGGCTAATGGTGGGGGAAGAAGGGAGATGTCTTGCTTCATCAAGTAACAACAACAACAAAAAAATCCCCTAAAGAAAACTTGAAGCTGTTGACTGAAATTTCTGGGATTTCAGGTGAGATTACTTTGAATATGTATGTAATATTTATTGCTTATAGACATTTTATTTAAATTTACAGAAAGATGCAGCCATTAGGTATGCAGAATGCAGGTGTACCAGCCAACCTGGCATAGGCTTCCTTCAGAACAGGCCTTCCAAATCTTTAGCAATATGTAGAAGTTGCAACTTTTCCACTGGTTCTGACCCGATTGGAACACACTTGTTAATTTATGCAAGCGATTATTTTGGTCATGTAATAAAGGAGAGTAGAAGCTACTGTGTGAAATAAAAGCAATTCATACTGGCTTTTGGGTTGAGAATAAATTTCAGTTCTGGCATGGTGCTGGGACAGTCCTGTCATCATTGGTCCTCACTTCCTCTTATTGTGTGTCACGACTCCTGTGGGGTTTTCCTATAATGCTCTTCTCTTTCTCACCTTATGCAAGGTTATCACCCAATATAATCGATAACCAAATAGCATCCTAAGTGTAATTATCATGCTAAATAAATACTTTCCTAAAGCACTGAAAATTCAAGCCTGATGCATTATATTCCAATTATTTTAATCTAGTTTCCTATTTGATCTGATCACCTCTCTTTTCTGTGAGACTATTCTGCATAAAAAGACAGGTAGCGCTAAAATTCTAAAGTCTCAAAGAAAACTGTTGGAATTCAGTGAACTAATCTGTACAAATTCTAGCTCTTTGAGGAAACTCCAGGTTATGAAATTATTAAGCCAATAAAAATTTATTTTGTTGGTAAATTTTGTATTGTCTTATATGAAATTTATGCATCCTTACTTTTTCATTGGTAAATTTTGCATAGGCATCAGAGTGACGAGATAGCCCAGTACCTCAACAACACACACATGCAAATTCCCCAGATCTCAGAAAAGGAAATGCAGAGATTGTTAAGTCACAATTAGGTTGTTAAAACACAATTAGATTGTGAAAATTAATTGTGTAAACAACTAAATATGTTGTGGCACAGAATTTCTATTTCTGTTGCTCTGGGACAATGTCTGACTTGTATTCCTTATAAAGACAGAATCAGTGCAGAGGTACCTTGAGCATCAGCTCATGGATTTGCTTCATGTGAACCCCATGTATCACATCCTCCTCTTGTGGCCCTCCATTCTTGTAACTTTTCAGTTGTTTTTAACATTGATGTATATAACCAGCATACTAAGAATGCCCTTGACACAGGTTTTTCATGAAAATCAAACCAGGATTAAACAGGAGAAAAGGTGAACATCAGTCATACTCCTGTCCTGAATTCTTTTAGTTTCTTAGCATTTGCAATGTTTAGTTGCTCTTCTTAAAGAAACTCAAAATTGCTTCTAAATGTTGATTTGCATTGACAATACTCATGCAAATGATTCTGCAGGTAATGAATCACTGCATTAGATTTAGGAATACTGAATTGCTGTAAATATACCATTAAACTTTACCTTGAGTTAAAAGCAGGTTCTTGAAAAGTTGTCTAGCATGTCTTAGTATACTAAATAATTTAAAGTGCATTTGAGCTTTGTATGTTTAGAAGTAGCTAAGGTGACTTCCAGGAAATGATTGCAGGACATAGTTGAGTGTCATGGTCAGATCTTTCTGTATAAGTCGAACATAAAGTGGGCATTGCAGCTCTTCCTGCTTCTGAATGTGTTGTAGGGGTGATGTTCATGCCCATGCTGAAATGGCATGTGCGTGCAGAGATATTAAGGTCTCACCTTGTCATTCACTGGTCCTTTTCCATTTTATTTAGTAATCTACAAGGGCTGAGTAGATCCAAATAGGTGCTACTTTCCTTGTGAAACTTCCCCAGGCTGATCCCTTATTGGGGATCCTTGAAAGCTTGGACTTATAACCATCTCAAAACAGGGCCAAGTATGGAATCTGTGATCTTGTGCCACACCAGGTGCAGGAGAAGGTCTCACATACTAGGCACTCTGGGATGCTAAGTATCATTATCTATATATACATGCACATCCGTGACTATGTCAGTGTTCATCCTCATCTATTCATTTATCTGTTCACCTCAGCTGATGGCATTTCTTCAATTTCCTAGACTCCTCCTCAAGGAGCTTCCTTTTTCCCAAAATCATTCTTATTTTTACTTGCCAAAAAGATCAGATTAAACATCATATAAGAATGGATATTCTTTGAAGAAGTCAAGGATCTTCTTAATATCTTATCAGCTAGCGATCTCTATCCTGCTTCTCCTATTAACAGGGCAGTCTTAAATCTTTATGTCCTCAGTATGGTTTCAAAACAGGCTTTGCCCATGCTTCTCCAATACCCAACAGGACAGGAGGAGCTTTACTAAAATAGCAATGCTCTGGTCTCAGTTCCGTATATTTACTATGTACGTGTATAGCTGACTCACCTGAGAGCTTGCTCCTGTCTAGTTTGTTCTTCCTAGGAAAACAGAGTCTAGTCCCATAAGAAGCCATGTAAATTGATGAACATAGAAAGTCCATATGAAATGACTTCTTGGGAAAAAGATTTGTTGACTTCCCCAAGTTTACTGTGTTGCAAGAGATGTCCAGATTGCAAGAAATGACTCCCAGGTATCTAGAATGAATGGTGGGAAGGGCTATGATCAAAATACATTATGTACATGTATAAAGATGATCAATAAAAAGTATAAAAATAGCACATCTACTCCTAAGTTCTAATTTTTTTTCCTATTTCAATTGAGAAAAAAGTCCACACAACTGGGACAATTCTTAGTTGCTCCTTCCAAGTATGCATGTTATGATCCATTGAACTGCTTGTAGTATAATAGGTTACTAGTGTGTGATTGTATCCAGGGCACCGCTCAAATTAGGCAAGGTTTCTAACATGGAGCTATATTCCCAACTAAAATTAGTATGTTTAATGGTTTTAGCTTAGCCACTTGTAGGTTTGCAAGTACAGGTGATCAGAATGCTAATCCTTGCTATACACTACACTTTCTGCTTATATTTGTTTAAGAATCTAGGGGATTAGTCGGGTGTGGTGGCACATGCCTTTAATCCCAGCACTCAGGAGGCAGAGGTAGGAGTATCACCGTGAGTTTGAGGGCACCCTGAGACTACATAGTGAGTTCCAGGTCAGCCTGGGCTAGAGTGAGACCCTAATTTGAAAAACCAAAAAAAAAAAAAAAAAAAAAAAAAAAAGAAAAAAGAAAAAAAAAAAAGAAAAAAAAAGAATCTAGGGGTTGATAAATCTCTAGGAATGAGGCTTGATCTTGATGATTCTTTCAGGTGTGGCCAACCTTTTGACAGTGTGACATGACATTGTCATTTTTGAATTTAATGTTTGCAAATGGCACAATTGAGTTGCAAAAACAAAACTGATTTAAAAAAAACCTCATAATATTTTATGTGAGTTTACTACTTTGTGTTTGTCTGCATCCATAACTAGCTTTGGTGGCATACAGTGCATGGACAGCAGGTTGGACACGATTGTAGAGATAAGTGCAAAATATAATCACTTTGCCAGGCAATGTCCTGGTGGCTATTGCTTTGAATTAGATGGATGCAGAAAACATAAGGATTTTTTGCTAGGCAGAAATCTAATATCTGGGGCTCCTCTAGTTATAGGCCTACAAGTTATATTGACATGCTTAGCCAACCCCTTGCACATTGTTGATTCACCACCTACCCACTGATGTCACTTTGATTCCTACTTCTTTGAAACTTATTTGATTTTGTTACATTCGTCTTGCACTTTCTTTTCTGGGACATGTTTCAGTTATATAACATGTTATAGATAACAATACTGGAAATACCAGCATTTTTAGAAGTTAAAATTCCATGTCTTTCTGTGCCCAAATTCATTTGCCTCTGTTCTTGGAAAAGGAATATTGATTGGTGTTTTAGTTTTCCATTTCTTTTTACTTTTGTTACTTAAGGAGTATCTGAAAATAATATATTGTACTGACCTGAATGTATTCAAATTTCAGACAAAGAACCTCATATTAGGAAACATAATAACAAGTAAAGTGAAGTGAGTATTCCTCAGGATCCAATTATCCTACTTCTAGATGTGCATACTACAAAGAATTTTTTTTTCATATTTACCAAAAGACCCATACAATGAAGATCATATCAGCATTGCTAAATAGCATGAGAAGTTGATCTGGCAACAGGAAATAGGTATATAAACTGAGACATACTAGAAAACCGTACAGTACATCAGTTAAAACTGATGAGCAGGTTGGGGGAGGTGGATTAGTGGGTAAACTGCTTCCTATATAAGCATGAGGACCTGAGTCTGTATCTCCATCATGCATGTAAAATGTCAAGAACGGTGATGCTACGTATAATCCCTGCACTGGGGAGGCAGAGACAGCTGATGCCAGGGCTTACTGGTTAGCTAGTATAGCTGAATCCATGAGCTCTAGGTTCACTGAGAGACCATGTCTCAAAAATAAGGTAGAGTGTGATGTAAGAGGTGACTAATATCAACTTTCGGCCTTCACAAGCATGTGTACACACAAGCATGAGCACCTACACTGAACATACTTCTACACAAATTAGCACACCCGTACACACATACACATAAAAACCACACACATGCTAAGAAAAACTAATGATTATGCATCAACATTGTTGAATATTAAAAAGTGATCATAAGCTGGGCTTGGTGGCGCATGCCTTTAATCCCAGCACACCGGAGGCACAGGTAGGAGGATCACTGTGAGTTTGAAACCACCCTGAGACTACATAGTGAATTCCAGATCAGCCAGGAGTACAGTGAAACCCTACCTAGAAAAACAAAAACAAAAAATAAAAATAAATAAAAAACAAAATAAGAAAAGAAAATGTGATCTTGATGGGAAAAAGCTATTTGTAAAGTCTTATTTATTTATTTATTTGAAAGAGAGAGAGGGGCAGATAGGAAGAAAATGGGCACACCAGGGCCTGTAGCCACTGCAAACAAACTCTAGATGCATGTGCCCCCTTGTGCATCTGGATTATGTGGGTCCTGGGGAATCAAACCGGGATCCTTAGGTTTCTCAGACAAGCTCCTTAACCACTAAGACATTTCCCCAGTCCAAGGCTTATTTTTGTATCTTAAAAAATGTAAAATAGTTCTGGGGAGATGGCTTAGTGGTTAAGGTACTTTCGTACAAAGCCAAAAGATGCATGTTTGATTCCCAAGTACCCACATACAGCCAGATGCATGGGGTAGTGCATGCATCTGGAATTTGTTTGCAGTTGGTGGAGGTCCTGGCACACCCATTCTCAGTCTTTCTCTATATTTGCCTCTCTATCTCAAATAAGTAATTAATTAATTAAATGTAAAATAATACTGAATGATTAAAATGTTTACAATGCTAACTTATTCTTATTTTTTAAAAATATAATCCTACATTACATGTGCTCTTTCATATGACAAATTAATGTCTTTATATATGTATAAAAGTAAAAGGGAATGGTTTCATATAATCAATAAATTACTATATCATTTGTAATCTATAAATTGTCATTTTGAAAAAAATATTTTAAATAATTTATTTATTTGCAGGCGTGGAAAGATAGAGACAGAAAAAGAGAGTGAGCCAGGGCCTTCAGCCACTGCAAACCCGAACTCCAGATGCATGTGTCACTTTGTGCATCTGGCTTTACAGGGTTACTGGGGAATCAAACCCATTAGGATTTGCAGGCAAGTGCCTTAATCACTGAGCCATCTCTCCAGTCCATATAAATGATTTTTCCTAAATGTTAAGCAAAATATGTTTTTTTAAATTATTTGCTTATTTGGCAGAGAGAGAATGGGCATGCCAGGGCCTTTAGCTGTTGCAAACGAGCTCCAGAAGCAGGTGCCACCTTTTGCATCTGGCTTACGTGGGTCCAGGGGGATCAAACCTGGGTTCTTTGGCTTTGCAGGTAAGTGCCATAACTGCTAAACCATCCCACCAGCCCGAAATCTGTTTTTTTAAATTTTTTTGTGTTTTATTTATTTATTTATTTGAGAGCGAGAGAGAGAGAGAGAGACAGAGACAGAGAGGGAGACAGAGACAGAGACAGAGAGAGAATGGGCACGCTAGGGCCTCCAGCCACTGCAAATGAACTCCAGATGTGTGTGCCCCTTTGTGCATCTGGCTAACGTGGGTCCTGGGGAATCGAGCCTCGAACCATGGTCCTTAGGCTTCACAGGCAAGCACTGAACCACTAAGTCATCTCTCCATCCCCCCCAATCGGTTTTTACAATAAAATTGTGGACAAGACAATAGGATGGGTGGGCAGGGAGGGAGGGAAATGGAGGGGGTGGGAAACACAAATCTAGACCCAAATGGCAATGGTACCATAAAATTCTACTTCCTAAAAGGCAGACCAAATGGCTGAACCTTCACCAGGCCCTGAGAGGGAACACCTGAGCCACAAGAAACTGGAGAGGGTATGATGAAGACTGACCTTAATCTTCTACAGCTTCTCTCTCTCTCTCTGTCTCTGTCTCTCTCTCTCTTCTCTCTAACTCTTTTATATTAGTTATCTTTTTCTTCCTTTTCTTAGTGGGCACTGACCTGTAACTCCCAGTACCAGCATGTGGCTATCATCCACAATGAGCTTTTGATCAGAAAGACCTACAAGGTTTCCTAAAAGAAAGACAGATTTCTTTTTTTTAATTTTTTTGCAATTTATTTATTTATTTATTTGTTATGTACACGGTGTGCATACAGTCATGTTGGTACCATCGTTAGCCTCCTCCCTGTTCTCCCCCCTGTGCAGGGACCCTCCTTGCTGGGGAATATGGGTCATGCATTGTGGGGTTAGCCATCAGTTATGGGTAAGTGGCAGTGCAAAGACAGATTTCTGTCAGAGTACTTGATGACCCACCAAAAGTTAGTGATAAGACCCTACTGCTGAAGACACCTTATGCAGTTGACACATAAAATGGAATGGCATGGCTAGAAGCTGGAGGAGAATCAGTCCCCAGACAGTCAGCGTGTCTAGTGCCAGAAGGTGCTACATGGGCGACTGGGGGAAAATGACCAATATCTGTCCATGCAACTCATGGTCTAACCTACTTAGCAGCAAATAACCTGTTGTGATGCTCACACAAGTGCAATAGTGGTGCACAGCTATGGTGGGAAACCAACTACTCTTGATTTGGCTAACTGATCCCCTCAGTGGTAAGGGAACCATAGCTGGATCTGGGAAACAAGTCAGAACCACATCCAAACATAAGCCCGCTCTCTATTATCAAGCTACCACCAAGCATGGGCTACAAGAGGGCCTACATCTATTAAATTTTCTATAAAACAGTAAGGGTTATCTCATTTGTCTGGTGCTAACTTACTCTCCATTGGAGAACCTGCTTCTCTTTTTCAGATAGACATAGATCCTAAGGAGAGAGCCACCCCATCATGCCTCAAAAAGGCCCCAGCTGAAACTAAGAAAAATTGGCAAAACACGCAAGAATGCTGTTTTCTTGGTGAACCTGGTACCAGCACAAGGGTGAAGGAGATCAACACAGAGAAAAATTAACTACCAAATTAGAGATCCAGAGACCCAGAGGCCCCAAACACCTCATCACTGAAGCAGACCAAAAATGAACCCAACATGGCTCAGGGAAATTTTGTGGAAGAGGGGGCGGAAAGAATGTCAGGGCCACATGTTGGGTCATGATATGCAGTGATATTTATCCTACCCATAACTGTGGGCTAACTCCAGAATGCATGACCCATATACCTCAACGAGGAGGGGTCAGGGGGAGGGTGTAGGACATGGATGAGCCTAACAATGGTACCAAACTGGCTGTATTCGCTGAGTATAAAGCTAATTAATACAAATATTGTCACATAATTTTGTTCTTATCCCAGCCCACACTCACAGACGTAAGTAATGCATAGGTCTTGGAGAGGTGTGCCCATTGGAATCAGATGTGCTATGTGGAGGGTCGTGGATAACAGACAAATCTGATCCCTGAAAAACTAGCAAAGCCTTGTTGTGCCTCTCTTCTTTTGGAAATCTCTTGGCAGCGCACAGGTATGTTGTTGGCATGAAGTTAATACCAGTGTCTAGTATGTCTTCATGTGGTCATGTGGTTTCAACCACATTGTGGGAAATTCTAAAGTAGTATGCACAGTGGGTCATATTCTCTTTCTGACTTAATTCATTCGGCCTTTTAAAAGGCAGTTGGTTGGACACCTTCTACACACTAGAAAGTGTGGAGAGGTCACATTAAATGTATACAGTGAAGAATTTTACATGGAGAATCATTCATTTTCAAGATATTTTCAGAAGCTGGAATTGCTCAACAAACTAGCCCTTGTGGATACAACAAAGCTGCCATCAACATTAGCTGTTCCAAGTAATCAATGAGCCCAAGTGCCAAATGCTAAATTACGTGCCAATTACTACATGTCTATATCCATTACCTTTCTTGTCGATATTACAAAATACCTGACAAAAGCAACTTTAGGAAGCAAGGGCTTACTTATTTGGCTAACAACATTGGGGTACAGTTGATCTTGGCAGGGAAGTTACAGCAGAAGAGACCCCAGGGCAGCTGGTCACATTGTGCCTACAATCAGTAAGCAGAGTGATGGATGCTGGTGCTCGCTCAGCTTTCCACTTTTTATTCTGTCTGGAACCCCAGATCATGGACTGATGCTGCTGCCCATGTTTAGAGTGTATTTTCCCACCTCAATCAACATGATCTGGAAAATCTGTAACAGACGTTCCCAGAGATTTGTTTCCACGGAAATTCTAAATGCCATCGAACTGACAATTGGCTATCACAATGTCCAAGTACGGATTGGTAGTAAAAGTCTTATCAGTGAATGCTCAAGTAGCTGCTACTTGAGCTTCTGACAACATCTGGCACCCTTCAACTAATTCTCCACCGGGAAATAAAGGGGGCCTAGGAGTCCATTGCTGACACCTCTCTCTGAGCCAGAGCTCAGGCTTACTGTTGGCTTACTTCTCCACAAGCAGACTCAGTCCAAGTTTTGACCATGTGATTTTGTTTTTTACATTCCAAGCTAAATATTTGAATACTGAAGCACATCCGCATTTCACATGTTATGCACAGCACAATAGAAATGAACAGGAAAGCTAACAAGGAACAATTTTAATCAGATAATATTTAGTGCTCAGCTAAAGTACTTTGTGGCATTTGCAGGCCAATTTCCTTTTTGGTAAGGAGATAGATTTTAATTTTTCAGTCTTAACAGAAGAAAGACTCAGTCCCCTGAATGTTTGGGGTTCATTGTTTCCAGTTGGCTGCAGAATGGAGAAGGACAACAGCAGCTTGGGGTCCCCTGGCGTGTTCAGAAGCTGCATATCGCTTCTCCCAATACAGCTCCTTGAGGGTGCTGTCAATATACAGCAGTGGTTTCTCACCAGTCTCCTTAGCCAGAAGCAAATGAATATGTTATTCATCAGTGAGACACAGAACAAATGTATCTGTGAGTTGTGGGTGATTGGCAGTCCACGCATGCGTGGGGCTATGACTGTACTTCGGAACTCATTTTCACTGATGTGTGTCTGCACAAGATGGTCCTCAGAGACCTGTCTATCAAATTGCAACATGATCTGCAGGAAAAAAAAATAGATTACTTATGCTCGAGTGAGAGGACGGTGAAAATTTAAGAATAGCCCTTTAAATACCAGTTATAATTATATTTGTAAAGCAAATAAAACCCATGTGAAGGATGTTATTCACACTGGCTACTATGGCTTGTATGAGAACATGGTTCCTTCCTGACATTTGAAAACTTATGAAGAGATGCAAACACACACACACACACACACACACACACACACACACACACACACGTACTCATGTACAGGTTTTATTTTACATTTTAAATTTAGTCACTGTAACTCTGAAATGCTCAAATGAGTCATTGAAGTAGCTAGACGTACTGTTTTACTAGTAGCATGACATGACTTAGTTTTCAAATCTATAACTTGAATACCTATAATATCTACCCAAATGGCCATGATGAGTGAAAAATGTGCATGTGAATTCTCTTTGTCTGTCACAGCAGATGCTGGGCCCTGGGCTTATGGTAGGGCTGCATGGCTGGGCTATGCATTTAAATCACAGTGTACTAGGAGACAACACAGTGGTCTAAACCCATGCATGAACCTAGTACACTTATGTGTAGGCTTGGAAATAAAACCAATTTCCTCATAAAAATATAAGTTAGTGAATTATGCAATAAAAGTTATATCTCAGAGGTGAAATGAAATCTCTCAGAGGAAAAAGAGAAAACTTCTGAGAGGAGAGATTGTAAACAGAAACCAGAGAGGCACACAGTGACTCTCGGCTGAAAACAGACTGTGGTACATGGGGAGGTCGAGTATTTCCCACCACCTTGTGCAAAGCTTTTCACAACGCTGGATAATGAAAGAGGCTGGCTGGGAAAAGATTTCTCTCCTCATAATGACAAGACAGTGCGACAGTGCGGGCTCTTTGAAACTCCCTAAGTGTGTTCTGGAATGCTAATTTAGTATTTAGATGCCCATCTACCAGTATGTTTATTTGGATTGACTTTGTGTCAGCTCAGTGGCAAATTCTGATTCCCTACGATCAGAGTAATTGCAGAAGACTGATCTGATGTACAACTTCCCAGATTGCAACCCTAGTAGCTTAAAACCAAATTTTCTTCATTTCTCCATATTTCCTGTATGTTTCTGTGTAAAATGCAGCATGGATTCATTTATCTAGCATTCTGTCATCCAGAAAACTCTATTAGCTTTTGCATCTGTTCTTTGCAACTATAGAGATAATTGATGTTCATCCTTGTGACCCTGAAGCAATTCAGGTGCCATTAAAATCATTCACGATTACATTATAGTTTGTGTAAGGTTTGGGGTGAGGGGACCTCTAAGATCCTGAGATAATACAGCTGTTTGAGAGCCCTAACAATGTCTAGTCTAGGACAAGGTGCAGCTTCTTTAAAAGCAAGTCCTCCTTGTTCAGCCAAGGAATGCTGTCTCACTAGTATTTCTCCATCAGTAATGCTTGCATCCAGCACATGTGTTCTGAGTGTGTACGTCTGCCAGGGACCACAGATACAAAGACAGATAAAACTCAAGCTGCCAGTACATAGGCCATTAGTACAGAGCAGTAAGAAATAGTGATTATTCTTCCTGGCTTGGTACTGCACACAGAGGATAGGCACCTAAACTGACATAGCTTATGAGAGCTATGGCATGAAGCTTTCTGATGGAAAAATACCTAAATCCATTGCAAATGTCTTAACTTTTATTTATTTAAGAGAGACAGGGAGGGACAGAGAGACAGACATAGGATGAGGGAGAATGGGCATGCCAGGGCCTCTAGCCACTGCAATTGAACTCAAGGTGTGTATGCCACTTTGTGCATCTGGCTTACATGGGTACAGGAGAATTGATCCTGGCTCCTTAGGCTTTGCAGGCAAGTGTCTTAAGTACTGAGCCATCTCTCCAGTTCATTGCAAAGTTCTGAATGGTTGGTTTAGTTGGGTGGAGAATTCTATGCAGATTGAAGAGGATAAGGTAAAGCCTAGCCATGTGATCCAGAGCAATGTCTACTGGGGGCCTCATGGTGTTTAGAGTTACTGTGGGACCATGTTCAAGAAGATGCTGCATGGTGGTGAATATGTGTGTAGTGTCCATCACTGAAGTGCTTACAGCACATAAAGAAACAGCTTCATTATGAACCTAGGGGAGAGAACACTATAGGGTTTAGGCACTGGCCTCTCATGTGTCATGCATGGTCAACTTTGTGATTGAAACTAAAAGTATCTTGATCATCAGAAAAAAGAGCTCAGTTTCACTCTGGAGGCCCTCTTCAAGGGACATTCTAGTTGTAAGGACTCAGAGGCCAGAGTTAATATTGGCTTACTGTATGGTAACAACAAAGGAAATTTTGCTAAAGCAAGGCTTATTGCCATGGAGGGTGTCCAGTGTTACTGGTTCTATGAAGTGCCAATGAAGAGGAAGCACAATGACCAAACCAGTAGACTGTCTACCACAGGTGTCTGTGCTTGAGAGGGATGGGCCTACCATTCATGGGGCACTTTGCTTTTAGGGTGGTAGTAGTGAATTAGATGTCCATAGGGTGAAGAGAAGTTTCGGATGATTTCAGTGTAATCTGTGGTAACAGAAGAACTGTAAGAGTGAAAGTACGTCATATGCTCTGATACATTCATGCCTGCTGGAATTGGGTGCTTAGATTCAGAGGTGAGAGTGACAGAAAGACTTAAAGGTTCACCCAGGTTTTTGGTTTAAATCAACAGTTAGGTTGTGTCATGTGCCATAAAAAAATACTACAGGAGAAAAGGTTGATGAGAAAAATTCAACTTGAGGGCAATGAATTTTAGGCCATAATAGATTTAAATATAGCAGAGACAGAGTCATTCTGAAATCACAGATACTAACTCTGAGTTTGGGTGATTTGATACTGGCTTAGCAATGTCATTGTACAAGTTTATTTTTCCATACCAACTTTTATATGAAGATAGCATAGTGGCTTTGAAAATGTCCTAATGATTCTCTATCACTCTTTTCATCAAGAAATTAGGACCCTTCTCATTATTCTTGAGTCTTGGTAGAATTGTGAGCTTCAATTTTTAGATCATGGAAGAAATGACATGATGTGTCTTTGAAGACATATCATAAAAAGCAATGTAGCACATCTGTCATTTCTGAAGTCACTTCTTCTACCCAGTTTGGAACCCTGTACATTCATATAATAATGCCCAATACCAAGATGCTCCCATGGTGGGAGATACACATAGAAAGTGTACTTATAGCCCCTAGCTCAGGGGCCCCATGGCTGCTATCATCAACTACCACCCACACTTGCAGAGATGCTTCTAGTTGACTCCAAAAGTTGTCCTTACTGTCCATTACTTCAAGATAAGGTCCCACCAGTCATGGGACAGAGACAAGATATCTAATCCTGTTGAGTTCTGAACAACAGATCCATAGACTAATAAGATGGCTGTTTTATGCCAAGTTCTAAGGTTGTTTGTTATACAGTCTCAGTGTATCAATGTGATCCTCTGAGAAGCAGACAGCAACAGGGAGCTGTCAGACAGAGTTGCAGGAGAAGATACCTGAAAGAACAGGTAGAGAGGAAGCCAGGAAAAACAGAGAAAAACATGAGATCCCTATGGATGTTAATCTCTATTGAAGGACAGTCAGAAGGAAGAAGGCAGGAAATTTGGGCAGAAGTATTGGAGGAGCTAGTATTTCTGGTTCAGAATGGCCTTTGGGAAACCCTTAAAACAAACACAGCTGTCATAAGAGCATATGTGTCAGTTTCAGACCTGCCTCTATATCCCTGTAGCACTCACAAGCATGGTTTGGCTCGAGACTGCAATAGATGTTCAATCTCTGCAGTCTGAATCCCTTGGCTAACAACAGAATTCAGATAAGAGCATTCTTTTGACAATTACAGATACTAGTTGGAACAAACAGTACCTGCCTCATTGGATTGCTTTGACAAAGAAATGATTCAATATGTACTGTGCTTAGCATAAACAAGTCCTAGGGATCCTCCTGTGTCTGTTTCCCAAGCATTAGGATTGTAGGCACATTCTAGCACTCCTGACTTTAACATGAATGCCCAAGACGAGAGCTCAGGTCTCCATGTTTCTGTGGCCAACACTTTACCCACAGAGCCACCTCCCAGCACTTTCTTACTGCGTCTTTCTTAGGTTAGCTTACACAGTGTTGTGCAGATAAACTCAGGGTTGGCGATGACTTTATGTAAACCACTTAAAACCAAGCTGAAATGAAAACTTTCTGCTCTGCAAAATGCACTGTTTAGAATGAAAAGACAAACTACAGATGAGAATATAATATTTGCAAAAGTCATACCCAGTAAAGGATTGTTATCCAAAATATATAAAGATCTCCATATTCACCAATAAAATTATACACAATCCAAATAAAAAATAAACCAAAGACATGAACCTATCCTTCACCAATAACATGGACAGATGGCAAATCTACATAAGAAAAGTTGCTCCATCTCATGTGCTATTAAGAAAATGCTAATTAAGAATGAGGTGCCACTCCATCTCTAGAATACAGAACCTGGACAGCATCAGGTGCTGAAGAGGGTATGGAGCAGCAGGAACTGATTCATGGCTTGGGGTGGGGGTGCAAACTGTACACCACTTTGTTTTTTTGTTTTTGTTTTTCATGTTTTTCAAGGTAGGGTCTCACTCTGGCTCAGGCTGACCTGGAATTTACTATGTAGTCTCAGGGTGGCCTTGAACTCTTGGCAATCCTCCTACCTCTGCCTCCCGAGTGCTGGGATTAAAGGCATGCGCCACCACGCCCGGCTGTATACCACTTTGGAAGATAGTGGGCTTGTTTCTGGTGAAAGTAGACATGTTCCTAACATTTTTCAGCAATGACAATTCTTGGTGCTTACACAAAGATGTTGGAAAGTATATTCTCTCCAAAATGTGTATGTGATTGTTTACAGTAGCTCCATTCATCACAGGCAAAAGAACCCAGTGACTTGCAAGCAATCTGAATGCCCTTCAGTGTCCGTTGGTAGGCAAGTAGATAAATACACCAGAGTCCATCCAGGCAGGGAATATTGTTCAGTGCCAAAGAGAAATGACATATCAAACAATAGGAAGACATGAAGGATACATAAATGTTTATTACTGAGTGAAAGGAGCCTTTCTGAAGAGGCTGTTTGATTCCAACTATCTTGGAATAGGCAACATTATGGACAGTGCCTGGAAAAAGCTAAAGATAAGGAGACATGTATAGCCAGTGAACTTTTATGGTAAGAAAACTATCTGTGTAATACTATAATGATGGGAATAGGACATTACATATTTTTTAAGGCCATAGAGTTTTCAAGACCAAGAGTAAACCTTGCTGTAAATTTTGGGGGTATAATGTAGATTCACCAGTTGAAATAAATGCATCACTCTCACAGGCACTGACCGCAGCAGAGGCCATGCACAACTGGGATAGGGGGTATATGAGAAATCTCTGTACATTTCTAACAGTTATCCTGTGAGCCTAAAACTTCTCTAACATTAAATTCTTATTTTTATAAAAAGCACTGAAGAATTATTCTGATGTCTACCTGGATTTATGTGAGAAGAAATGTGTCTTGTTAATGTACTAGAGGAATACGCACAGTAACCACAATGCAAATGTATTTTGCTTAATGAATGCTGCAGAAAACTGGGGCATGAGGAAAGGAAAAAAAAGACAAGTGGGAAAAACATAAATTATAAACTCTGCAAGTTTTTCATAAAGGATGAACCTCTCCCCGGGGTTCTTCCACAGTGCTATGGAATTCTCTGAACTTTCTAATTTGATAAACATTTCTTCATCTATGTTCTTTATTATTTCTTAATTTATATGAATAAAGAAATTTCCTCTGGGGATTAAATAATTGGAAAGAGCATTATTTAACATTTATTTAAATATGTATTTGGCTGTGACATATTTTGTTACATGTTGCTTCAAGTCTGATAAACCTCCATACCAGCATGATTATTTAAAGTTTGATGTTTACCTAGCCCCTTTATGAGATATGATATTGAGTATAGGACTGTAGACTTACTAAAATGACAGCATGACAAGTTTAGAGAACAGGCATGCTATATGGGAATACCACAAATTTTACCTATGTGTTCTGATTTTATCCAGTTCTATGACATGGATAAATTTGCTTATTTTTCCCTTCTTGGTATAAAATAAGGGGAATTAGTGAAACAATTTATGAGCTTACACTTTTGTCTTTAGATTTAATGAATTTAATGTGTGGATACTTTAAAAGTTTTATCTTATGAACATCAAATCAGATCTATACTTACCTCAACTAGAGATGTGCCTTGATCGATGGCACGTAAGCATGGTTCCCGATGTAACTTAACTGGACAATTAAAAAATGAGATTCTTGTTCTAGAGAGATGACTTAGCAATTAAAGTGTTTGCCTACAAAACCTAAGGACCTAGGTTCAATTCACCAGTACCCACATAAGACAGATGCACAATGTGCACATATGTCTGGAGTTTGTTTGCAGTAGGTAGAGGCTCTGGCATGCTCATTTTTTTTTCTCTCCCACTCTTGCTCTCTCTCTCTCTTTATAGCAAATAAATAAAATATTTTTAAAAATGAGATTCCTGACCCCCCAAGCAAGACCTGCTGCTGTGCTTTGCATAGGTATATCCCAAATGTCCATACTCTAAGGTTTTCTGCTTTACTCTATGGTGCTATTGAGACATGGTAGACCCTTTAAGGCGGAAGCTGCTGGGAGGCATTGGGATGTTCCCTTACTGGGGATTGTGGATTGATGATTCTTGCCTAGGTCCCTCTTTTGCTCCTTGGCTACATATTGAACAGTTTGGTTTTATCACACTTCCACCATGACATACAGCCTCACCCCAGGACCAAAACCAATGTGCCAAGCCATCATGCATGGACTGAAACCTCCACAACTGTTGGCTGAAGAACATCTTTTCTCTTCATAAGTTAATTATCTCAGGTTCTTTTTTTCAATGTGATACAGACTGGCTGATACACCTTGTAGATTGCTTTGGAGGATAGACCCAGGAATCTGTATTTTAAAATGGCTCCAGGTGATTGTGATGTGACAGGCATTGAGTTTGAAATTTTCTGCTTTAGGTGACCTCCACTGCCCCTCAGATGTTTCATCATCTCAGACTTTCACCAGTATGTAATAAAGTACCCAGTCGATGTTCCAAAACAGCATGGAAATGATAGTGTGCAAAAATGAAGAAAATGTTTCTTCAACAACTGCAATTAATTAAAAATCTACAATGGAATCCCCTCAGTCATGAGCTCCATATAGAGATGATTAAAAACCACATATTTATTACAAAACAGGAAACTAACTTTAGTGGAATAAAAATATAAATGAAGTTTATTTCAGCTTGTCAGGTTTTCACTTTAAAACTTTTGAATATTTAGAATGCACTGCCTATATTAAAAAGGACACAAAAAAAGTACACAAAAAAATTGTAGAGGGAAATCCAGGCATCAGGATCAAGGTGACTTATTCTTTTTTTTTCCCCATATTTTCTTGAGTTAACTAATGCTCAGGAAAACTTTATAAAACCTTTTTTGACTGAGATGTATGCATCAGGATAAAAGTGGGATTGTGGCTGCTTTGTCCCATCAGACTAAGTATAGTTTTGATCAAAATGCAAAAAATACCAAGAAGAAACAAACAAACAAAAACCTCAAAAAGCCAAAACCAAAATAAAGATAAGACAAGAGAAAACACTTACGAATAAATCAATTATGCATCATCTTTGATCTAAGCACAATAATGGTTGACTTGGCAAGTACCTGACAGAGAATTTCTTTTATTTGCAAAAGCTGAAATGATTCATCATCATGTTATTTTTTTGGTGCCAAAATTGAGGTTATTTTCTCTGGCTCAACATCTGTGGCTACTCCAAAGACATAATTGGACAATAAAAATTTTCAGGCTTATGAAAATCAGGCTTTAAAAGGACAAGTGATAAATATTAGATGCATAAATATAACCATAGGGCTTGTAGGGTTTGATAACTGATCTCTACCGGTTGTGTACAGAACAGATTTCAAGATGCCGGAAGTGAAATCGATGTGGCCAAGTGTCAGAGCAGAGGATGTTTGTCTTTCGCGGCACATGGAACTGCTTTGATGTGGCTTAGGATGTGTTTTTGTATTTCAAACAGCTTGCAGAAGGGAAACCAGCAAGGCATCAAATTATTTACCCTTCTCAGGGAAATATTTTAAAAGCTCTGTGAGGGCTCCATTTCCTAAAGCCACCTGTCACCTACAGCACATGTAATAAGCCCCAGATGCCGGATGCCAACCTGCTCACCCCGTGACTAGAAGAGAAAATATTTCACTCATTCTTCGGCACATCCTTAATTCGTTCGAAGCTAAACTTTCAGGCCATATTTTCTACTTAAACTTAATAACTCAGCTCTGACACTCCTTCCCATTGACCTTAAAGTTCCACTTGGCTGCTCGACACCTGCTCCCAAATGCATTAGAAGCACTCAGATTTTTTTTTAAGTATCAGTTTTGTTTTCTTTGCTCAGGCTTGAGGCCATCCTTTGAATGTAAAGAAGACAGGATGCTTGCTTCTGCTCCTTTGCAAATTTATGAGTCATACGTTTCCTCACTTGAGATTGTTTTTAATGTTGTTTCGCCCACCAAAATATATTGGTTACTAGATTTTTTAAACCCTTGAAACTAAAAATTTTAAATGTTGATTTTAAAGCATAATGTGAGAAAAATTTCTCCAAATCCTGTAAAATTATCTGTCTCTACAAATGACTTTATAAAAGTATACCTAAAAAATTATGAATAGTTTCTGGGATGTTTAAAATATGACCGTGACTACTTGGCAGTTCTGGCAAAAGTATTAACTAAATTCCAGCATGAACTATTCAGAAAATTAGTTAATGACTTTATAAAACGTGTAGTTAGAATCTTAAGTGTTGGAGTTGAGACTTTTAATTTTTATAAAGCTTGTTAAAAAGTCTGAGAACATGTAAAATTTGCAGTATACTGAAAAAATTATAACTATCCATTTTCAGTGGGGCAGTGAGAGAATTCTATGTAAACTTCCTACAGTTTGAATAAGTAGCTAAAATTAACCTGTTTTTTGTATGAAATCATTCTCCCACATGTATCTATTTTTAAAACAAAGTAAGTTTCTCACATTAATGAAATTACTAATCAAAACAAATTCCACAGGAGGAAAATGTGTTGAATCTTGTTTTTTTTTTTTTTGTGGGTGTGTATGGAGAGAAAGAGAGAGAGAGAGGAAGAGAGAGGAGAATGAGAGAAAATTAGAAATAAATGACTGCTTGTGGAAAAAGGAGAATCAATGTGACAAAAATTATTCTTGCAAATTGTAGAATGCTTTATAAAAAACCCAAAACTTCATCTGAAAGCATTCTGGTGGTAAATGAGTGATTTTTTATAGAGATGGGTGACATCTATCTGTTACTGATGCCCCTCTGTGAGAAGACTTGGGAAATACTGTCTTCAGATTGCCATATGTTTCAGATAGCAACCACAAATAGGGACCTTTTTTTTTTTTTTTGTAAGGAGGTAGGGTCAAGAGGTTAAAATAATAATCTCTCCATACAACCTGTTTGGAATGGTTTTATTTGATAAAACTGGGGTAGGCATATGAAGAGGCTGAGAAACTAGACTCACCTATTATATTTCTCTCTAGCTCCAGATAACACTAAATAAACCCTTAATCACACAAGAAATCACTCAACTTTTACTATTCCTTCTGCTCCTTGACCTGCCACTAGCCCATTTCATTTCCCATGCTCTGGCCTCTTGGCCCCTGTCTTTATAAGCCGGATCACCTGGCCGTCAGGCGGCTCCCAGTTCCCGGATCCTGTCTGGTGTCTGGTTTCTCCCAGGTTATGCAGAGTTTACACACCGCATGTGCTGCCTTTGGTCCTTCTCATCTCCTGGAAATGCTGCTCCCCCAGGCATGAAAGTCTTCCTCTAGCAGTTTTGTTTTTTCTTTAGCACTGG
Source organism: Dipus sagitta (assembly GCA_036346955.1). NCBI lineage: Eukaryota > Metazoa > Chordata > Mammalia > Rodentia > Dipodidae > Dipus > Dipus sagitta. The sequence continues at coordinate 130,364,962 of CM070772.1, read as the reverse complement.
GCCTAGAGAGCTATACTGCATCAGGAAGACAGCTTTCTTTTTGAACAGGGAAGTGAAACATTCATTCCATCCCAAGTAGTTGATTTAAAATAATGCCTCACTTGAAAATTTTCTTCATGATTTCCCATCCACAAACAGATTGTCCATAAGACAAGAGCATCTACACACAGTTCTTGAACTTACCACACATTAGGAAGTGAAATAATGAAATAAATATGAAATTTCATATCTAAACATGCACATTGAACATTTTAAATTTTTATTCAAGCCTAGCAAGGTAGCATATTCCTTTAATCCCAGCACTTGGGAGGCTGAGGTAGGAGGATTGCTGTGAGTCCAAGGTCAGCCTGAGAGTATAGAATGAATTCCAGCCTAGCCTGGACTAGAGTAAGACCCTACCCTGAAAAAGCAAAAAAAATTTTATTCCTTCTGTCAATTTTAGTATGTCTCAAATTACCTCCCTCTCCAAATTTCTTTTCCCTATCCTCTGTCATATCCCTATTCTTACCCCTTCCTGCTGTGTCCTGTTGCTGTTCATGGCACAAGATGCTTCCAGCACCACATGCCAAACTAGGCAGGGTCTTTCTTCCTTTCCTTTATAGTAAAGACAGGATGTGCTCATGTTCATTTAATCAGTCACCTCCACCCAGCTCTGAATCTAGTGTTGAGACTCTCCAGGTTTATGAGCTTTTTGAGATGATCTTCTGCTGAAAACTGAAGTCATTTATAGGGTTATTTCTAGGATTAGTGAGATTTTCTAAAATTCCCTGCATATCACTGGAAAAGAGGAAGTGCTCAATAAATGTCAACCATTATTTTTATGGTTATTAATCATATTTGTAACCAATAGCCTTTCATACTCTATTAGGTTGCCTTTCTGAATTAGTATAATTAAGCTAGAAAAGTAGAGCCAATGGGATGCATGTATATGGGTACATATATATGCATGTATATATAATGTACAGTTGCATGGATATACACATCCAAGCTTATGCATACATATAAAAATACAGATGATTCTTAATGTGTAATGGAGTTATGTCCAAATAAGCTCATCATAATTGAAACCATCTGAAGTGAAAAATGCATTCAGTATACCTACCCTACAAAGCATTATACCTTATCAAGCCTACTTGGAATATGCTCAGAACATTTGCGTTAGCTTAGAGTTGGGCAAACTCATTTAACACAAAGTCTATTTAATAATAAAATGTTGTCTTGACCATATAGTATATCAAGTACTGTACTGAATGGTTGTACATATATACTTTCATACCATGAAAAAGAAAAAAAATTGCAGAGTAATTGCCATGAGAGGAGTGCCTGCACATCATGTGATTTGCAGGTGTTGGGGTACTATGTGATCGATCATGAATTCTGGTAAAATAGTTTCTGTAAGGTTGTTTTACATTTGATTTCATAACGAATACTGGAGATTCAGGTCACAAGGCGGGTGGCGAGGAATGGAAGATGATGCCAGGTACATGATAACAAGAGGAAACTGAATGATTAACCATCTGCATCTGCTTGTGTTGCCTGTGTCTGTGAAGGGATGGATGTCCTGCAGAAATACAGCCTCCTTGTCATGTGGCAGAATGTGGTCTTGGCCCAGGAGCTGGAGAAGCTGAAGGGCTGAAGGAAGATCTAGGGGAAGGGGATGGGACAGTAGACACAGCAGCCACTCATCAGATGAGCATTAAAAATATATACATATATATTTGGACATTACACATATATTTAGACAGAGATACAGAGAGAAAGAGGAAGCATGGACATACCCGGACCACCTGCTACTTCAAATGAACTCCAAACACATGCAGCACTTTCTACATATAGGTTTACATGGGTGTTGGGGAATTGAATCTGGGACATCAGGGTTTGCAAGCAAGCACTTTTAAATGCTGAGCCATCTCCCCCAATCCCAGATAACCTTTTATAGCATCAGCTTGAAAAACAAAATGGCAGCTGCTACTGTGTGACATCTATATCCACTGAAAAGTCTCCTTGCCATTTCTCCATACTAGAAACATTTAAGAGAGGGGATTTGAGAGACACAGACTTAAGTCGTCTATTGGTCACAGGATAATCACACCAATAATATTCAATGTTCCCTTCCCGAGTTTTCCATTACAACACCAGGATCTGAGCTTTACTCCCTTCCCAAATGGTTATCCTCCTAGGTTGCTCTCCACAGGCCTCTGCTCTTATTCTATCACCAGTCCTCATCTAATGCCAAGTGGGGCTCCATCCAAGGAGACACCTGCCATACCATACGGTGATCACCTTCCTCTTCCCAAAACACACTGAGCCATTTGGATTCCAAAGGTTGGCAGGATGGTTACTTAAAAACTGTTCCTCACCCTAGCTGTTTCTTTGACTTCCTTCTCCTCTCTTATGACTGGTCTTAATTCAGCCACAAGATGCAACCTTCTTTTTGTCATGTGAATACCCAGCTTTAAGCAACTTAGATCCTACATTACCTTTAGTGGTCCAACCAGCATGTGTACCTCCTTCAGTGTGGAGACAGCATCTTATGCAGTATTTTTAAGCCATTTGAAGTCTCTTGCACAGCTGGGAATATTTGGAAACTAATTAAATGCTTTTTATAGTTGAGGAACTCAGTTTTTATATGATATGCATTATACACTAGGAGATAAATAAAATCATGTTTCACGGTGTACAGCTATTTTCAGCACATAGTGTGGCACCCATTCCCTGCCTGTCACATAGGGTCTATCTGAGAACTTATATTTAACAACTAATCATGCCTGGCTTACATTATATAATCATTTAATCAAATGTTTCATACTCACATTCATCTAGAGAAATTACTTCATTTTCTTTTGTACCTTTACAGTTAAACTCCTTGGTCCTTACTTACTGTATAGTTTTGGGATTCTTCCCAGACAGACAGGCAAACATTTTACACCCAATGCCAGTACTCCTGGGTTCATTTCCTGAGGCTCCCATAACAACCACAAACAAGGTAGCTTAAATAACCAAAGTGTATTTTCACTGGTGTGGATGTCAGAAGTTCAGAAGTTGGGATGAAGATGTCAGCTGGCCCATGCTTTCTCCAAAGGCTTTAGAGGTGAATCTTGAAGAAGCATATTCCAGCCTCTGGTGGCTTTAGTTATCCCTTGAGTTATGACTATATCACTCATATCTGTATTGCCATGTGGTCTGTGATCCCCTTCTATGTATCTTAAATCTCTCTGTGTTTCTTTCTTATAAAATTGATGTAATTGGCTTCAAGACCTCCCCAGATAATCCCAGATGACCTAATCTCAAACTCCTTAACTAAATCACCCCCCCATGGACCCATTTTTCAGACAAAGTCACATTCACACATTGTGAGGCTTAGGACATTCACTTATGTTTCAGGGAGACATCATTCAGTTTATTGCACCCCTTAAAGCAACTCCTCCAAGAAAAAAATTAAAAGCTGTCAGGCCTTCGGAGGCCAATCAATGACTCGGGATTACATTTGCGTTATGCTATTAGTTATTGCCCATCAAATGTCCAGCAAAGGGGATGACTGTCATACTTTCACCAAGTCTAAGAAGTGCGGCTCATGGGGAGAATAGTTGGCCATGAATTGCCATATTTTTAGACATCACTTCTCTGAGAACACCCTTTTATTGAGTGCATCATTCCTGAGACCTTATGAATGAATCTGCCTCACTAGTTAAGGCTCTAAGGAGAGTGAAGACACCTGACTGTTTGTAAGAAATGACAAATGAGGGCTGAGGAGGTTTGAGTGGATGACATACTTGCTGTAAAAGTGTGAATATCTGAATTTGGATCCCCAAAACATGTGTAAAGTCAGATACCATACTTAGCATCTGTAATTCCATATGACTATGGTGACACTGGGTGGTGGAGAAGGAAGAATATTCCACAAGGTTGCATGCAAGCTAGCTTGTCAAATTCTGCCACGAATAATATGAGACTCTGTCTCAAATAAGGTGGGAGGCAAGAAACGACAACTTCTGAAGTTGTCCTCTGATCTCCACACACATTCCATGGGCTAATACACAGACATACAGGCACACAGACAAACACACACAGACAAACACACACACACACACACACACACACACACACATACACACACACACAGCAAATAAAAGATAGCCAGTGTATTGTACTCAGTCTCCCCCATAGGAGTATTTCAGTCATTCCTTTCAAGCTTTCATGTAAATCAATAACTTGTCAGGCAAACTGTTTCCAGTGGGTAATGGGCCAGGATGGCTCTCTGTAATTTTCGAGTCTGTTTTACTTTAAGTAGGCTATGTCTAGGGATGGTTGCATCCCTGGGGACAGCTCTGAGGGGTGAGGGCTTTGCCAGCAGTGTTGACAGCTGAAATACCTTGGGAGGAGAGTAGGGTGACTCTAAAACACAGGCAGGAGGCTGAAAGTCCCAAGGTACATGTGAGGATGACATTGATGATGGCCATGACCATGTCAAAGATGTGCTAGTGTGACATCAACATGTCCCATCCTGTGTGTATGTAAATGGTACAGAAATAAATTTGATTCAAGTGGGATTAAACAAACACTGGGCCTTTAGTTCAATATCAAATGTCAGCTGCATTATTATTAAGACTTAACTCTTAATCGCTTTTGGTTAATACATACTCTTTTCTCTTATTAACTAATAAACATTCAGTGTGCAACACCTATTGGTTCATGAATATCCTAGTATATCTTGGGGTAATCATACATCTATGGATTTCGTTTAAAGGTAAGAAAGGTCTTGTTCAACGATCTCAAAACGATCCTAATTTGGGTTTATTCTGCATGGGACAGAACATGCTGATTAGGTAGCATCCACTCTGGTTTCAGCTTCTCTGCCCTTCAGGCTGCACATGCATGTGCTTCCTCAGAGCTCATTGCAGTAACTTGGTCCCCAGGGATGGGTCCCTGGTTTCAGAGGAAGCAGCTGGGCAAGAGGGTTTGGTTTCACATCTGGTTTCACTTTGGATCCATGGATGCTGCCCAAAGGGTTCTTAAGCTTGCTGGGAAACAATGTCTTTATGTCTTTCAACTACCTTCCACTCCCATGCAGGGCTGCTTAGTAGGTCCACAGGCTGACACTGCAGGATTCTGTGCCTATGGAGCTGAGAGAAGCTCTGGGTCCGCATGCTAGTGGTATAGGTCAAGTGGTCTCGACCTGCCCATAGGGCATAGGCCAGAAGGCAGCTTCCAAGATTCTTAGTCATTTGCTATACTTGCCATGAATTCAGTTCACTCACAGGCTAACCACACAGGCTCTCCTCCCTTCCCCTTCTCTCCTTCATCTCTTTCCTTACATGTGATCTCCCCCTCAACATTTATACAAACATTACATTTAAGGATAGAAAGCTCGAATTTAAATTTGGCTCAATTGCTCATTTATGTTCAGATCTTCAATCATTTTAGTTTCTTTAGTCTCAGATGTTTTTATTTGTAAACTGGAAAGAAGTCAGTCTTCTTTGGTCCATGTATATGTAAAGAAGATGAGCTCAAATGAAGCAGTATTTGTGAAACTGTCTGTAACCATGAAAGGTGAATGGCTGGGCATGCATCAAACATTTGGGTGGATTGGAATGTCCTAAGAAAGCACAGAAGAAAAAGTGGATGGGTCTTTCAACAAGTAATGGAGGACTTCTGAGCATGGTAAAGAGAGCTTGAAGCTGATCTAGAGCCATACTCATTTTAATGATGAGGACACTGAGGTGAATGTGGTCAAGAACCTTGTCTAGCTCCTAGGCTTCCTTTCTTGCCTTCCTAGCAGTTCCAGCTGTGATGACCTCATGGATGGTTTTGGTTATTATCTGCTTCCCTGTCCACTCCAGCCCTAGGAAAGCTAGACTAGCTTACTTACTCCGCCTGGCTTACTTCTGTGTGCCCAGAACTTGGGCACTGTTGATAATGAAAAATCTAATGTACAATGTGGCTGATTCTTTTCCTGGTACCTGGTCCAGTGGCCTTGCTAATTCTGTTACATCTTCCTATATCAGAGAAGGTGTAAATCCTGCAGGGTTCCCCCTCTATTTTTTAAGCCTTGGACATTTCTGTAATAGAAATTCTCAACAGAGTCCTAGCTGTCATTTATCCATCCACGTATAGGAAATTAATACAAACAGAAGATTGCTAATAGGTCAAGAAGTTAGTCATGTAGAAGGTGTGAAAGAAGCGAGCTTCGTGAGGCCAGACATTGGACTGGCATGTTTATGGTTATGTGTCATTGACTGGCCCATAAGAGACCCTTGGAAATATGTTACACAAATGAGCAAATGAATGAGTGGCCCCTTTAGAATATTGACAAATGTGTAGTGCAATGGTGAGATGATTATCTGAATGACACATTGATGGCCCTTCAATACTCTGGAAGAGGGGCAAGGGATGGAGGATGACACAAGGCTATGGCATGCTTTCATCTGTCAATGGGAGTCAGGATATCTGGTTGGGTTCCCATGCAGATGGAGGTGGGGGTGAGGGAGTGAATGCAGCTGTTGAGGGAATGAGCAAGCCATCATTGAAACCATAAATATGCCAGGGACCCACACTGTGATGCTGACAGATGCCCTCCCTGCAAGCTCAGATGCGAGAACTCTTGGAGTCCAGATTTCAAATTAGAGTCACCTGAGCCCAGTCAGGGAACTGTCATCCTTCCAACCGAATGGAAAAGAGGAGGAGGGGGGTGAGTAGAAAAAAAATCTTTGTAGCTGAGCCTACCTGACTTTCCTCAGTGGGAGACTGAATAGTGTTTCATGTCAAGGAGACGTAGTTAAAATGCAGACTGCTGATCATGGTCTCAGAATTCCAGAGGCGTGGTCTGTGCCCGTGGACCACTCATCTTCCCTCCCTTTGATCTATCACTTATGTGGAGAAAGGCTTTTATGTGTGGTTCCCATACAATGGGAAATTTAGTTCATTCCATTAGGAAGAAGTAAGAAGTCTAGTTCTGCCACATTTGCTTCAGGCTTTCTTTAAAGTACTTAGGAATGCATTATCCTCATACTCTAGGTAGCCTGAACACTTTTTCCAGGTTGTTTATAATATAATTTTTGAGTTCCTCTTAGCCAGCCCATAGCAAGTAAATAGCAACTTTTAAAAGATAATGAAGCAAGGATGGAAGCATACCCTGTCACTGTGCACAGCTATTTGCAAAAGGTGATGCTAAGGGAATATATTGACAGTGCATTGACCAAAAGTGATTCACTTTAATTTTATAATTGAAATTTTCACATTCCTATGTCTGTTAAACTTAAAATCCATTTTTGGTCCTTTCATGTACATATTGTAACTCACACTTAAAAATATGCCTCCCCGCTCCTGCTCAAAGCCAGAGCACTGTGATTTTGAATTAGTGTTCTTGGCTGTATATAAGTAGCTTATAAGGAATCAGCTACAAAAGCTTTTATCTGAGGTGCGTGTATGAGCATATCTGAGTGAAGTGGCTACCCACAGGAATGTACCAGTTCATCAACTTCAGGTGGACCATTTTTTTTTTGTTGTTTTTGTTTTTCAAGGTAGGTTCTATCTTTAGTCCAGGCTGACCTGGAATTCACTTTGTAGTCCCAGGCTGGCCTCAAACTCACAGAGATCCTCCTACCACTGCCTCCCAAGTGTTGGAATTAAAGGTGTGAGCTCATTATCTGTGGTTCCTACCCTAGGACAACTTGAGTTATTGGCATACCTGACAGGCAACTCAAGGCCCAGACTATAGGGATGGAAGTGTTTGTGGGGATGGGAAGAGGAGGTTAGGGAAAAAATAAATACAAAAGCAAACCCAGAATGGACTGGTATCATAGAAACCTTTCTCCTTGAAGGTAGACTAAAAGATTTAACACTCAACAGGAGCATGGTGGGGGGATCATCTGGAAAAAGGGCCCTAGAGAGGGTGGGATAAAGCCCAATATTAAAATGTTTGGCTCTGGCCTGTAACTCCCAGTACAGAAGTTGGTTTCTACCCACATTGAGCTGTTAATCAGAGAGACCTATGAGGTCTCCGAAACAAGAGAGGCTTCTAAGCACTTGATTACCCACCTGAGGTAAAAGGTAAGCCCTACTACTAAAGATACCATATGCTGCTGACACAGAACACAGACAGATCTGGCTGGAATCAGGAAGGGAGCCAGTCCTGAAATGTTTAGCCCATTTCATACTGGAAAGGGCTATATGAGCTACGAGGGGAAATTATCCAACAATGGTGAAAGCAAGCAGGCATCAAAAATACTCAGAAGCAACCAGCCTGATAAGATGTACACACCAGTGTAATGGTGGCACACAGCTTTGCTGGGCAGCCAGTGGCTTTCTAATTGGCTAAGAGGCCCACTTAGTGGAAAGGAGCCCATAGCTGGAACTGGGAACCAGGTCAGAGTCCTATGGAAACCAAGATTATGGTCTCCAATGACAAGCTCCCACCAGTCTTCAGCCAAAAATGGGGCTATGTCCATCAAAATCTCCCTAAATTAACAATGCTTATCTCATTTGATCTATGCTGAATTCATTCTCCATTGGAGAATCTGGTTTTCACCTGAGGAGATAACCTACCCCTCACCCTTCAGCCACGTCCCAGGAGAAACCACAGAGGAATCAGTGAGAATCACAGGAGTGCTTCTTCCATGTCAAGCCTAACAATTAGCACCAGGGTAAAGGAGACAGACACTGAGGATATTCAACACATACCAAAGCAGAAATCCAGAAGCTTCTGCAGTCTTAAAACATACCTACCACAGCTAAGGGAATTTTGTGAAAGGGAGGGCAGAAAGATTGTAAGAGCCATAGACTGGGACAGCATACCCAGAGGCATTATCCCCTCCCCAATGACTGACTGATACTCTCACAGCTCATAACCTGCCACCCCATGGGGGAATGCCAACAGCCCCACTAAGGGGAGCCCTCAGCAGAATGGAGGCAGGGAGTAGGGAAATGATGGTTACCAACACATAACAACACCACACAAAGTATATTCATAATAAAAAATAACCAGGTGGACCATGGTGATCCAGGACTAATTGCATTTGATTCATAAATCACATGTCTATATTTTATTTTAAACTGGTCTCAATGGGCTTGAGAGATGGCTCGGTTGTTAAAGGCATTTGGTGGCAAAGCCTGACCAGCCTGAGTTCAATTCCCCAGGAACTGTGTAAAGCCAGGTGCTCATGATATAGCACATGCATCTGAAATTCATTTGCAGTGGCAGGCGGTCCTGGTGTGCCCATATTCACTCTCTATGTGTCTGCTTCTTTCTTTCTTTCTTTCTTTCTTTCTTTCTTCCTTTCCTTCTTTCTTTTTATTAATTAATTAATTAATTAATTTTTATTTTATTTATTTTTTTATCTAACATCTTTCTTTCTTTCTTTCTTTCTTTCTCTCTCTCTCTTTCAAATAAATAATTAAAATATTTTAAAAACTAAAATGGCTTAAAAGTTTTAAGGTTGGAGAGTACAAGCTTCCCTTGCATTTGTACTTATAAGAGGAAATTCTATCCAGATTGATATTGCTTGGGTAAAGAATATTTGTTTCAGTAGTAAATGGATGAATCACCCTATGCCTCTGACATAAATACCACATATACCTCAACCTTCATGATTTCATCTAACTCTACTAACTTCTCAAGTGTCCCATCTCCAGATATCATTAACGTAAATTGGGGAATTAAGTTTCCAGTATATGAACTTTCCAAGAGACCACATTCCAAGACTCAATGAGGTAAGGAAGGTTTTCCTAAATGGGGAAGTGGGGTATTAATGACTGATTATTATGGTTTAGGTTTGATGCCTAATGACACTTTTTATCTCAAAGCTGAACTATCCAAAGGATTTTTTTTTATGGATCAGCTTGCAGGGGGATTGTAGTTTTCAATAGCCTGGGCTAGATATGAACTAAGTATACATGTGTAGGGCATCAAATCTTTGTGGTACATTGAGAAAGGAGACCCAAAATTTTCCACATAATCAGAGAACAGGGAATGAATGTTTCCCAACTCCTTCTATGAGGTTAATCATTAAAAGAAAGACATGGTAAAGTTCAAACATAACTTATGCCTCATTGTTAAAAGGCTCTAATGTGGAAAACATAAATCCCTATTGGCTTCCATCTTATTAAAGGGGAATAAAACTTTTTAAACATTTTCAACTTACATTGTACTCTTCCATGCTTCAGAAGAATACTTTGCATGGCACTCTAAAATTTTTAGTCACAGAGTAACACCACAGGATACTTGAGACCCACCTATGTTCTCCCTGAATATTTCTGCCGTTCAGCCAGGCAGTCATATACATCCTTGTTTGCAGAGACAGAGCTGAAAGAAATTGCTCAAAGCTATGATCCCCAGTGTCCCAGAAAATAAAAAAGAAAGAGTAGTTCCTCAGGCTGACAGGGACTCTAGGCAGCTCCTCTGAAATATTTGAGAACCTTGAACTGTTCAACAGCAATTCTCTGAGAAGGAAACGGGGCCCTGAAAAGAGTGAAGTTTATGTCTGCCTAGGAAGAGAGTTCGCTCCCCTTGGTAACCATTCCATGCTTCAAAGATGCACAAGAATAGATAAAGTTAGAGTGCAGGGCATCTTACACACCTCAGCTATAGTATAGTTTTAGGAAAATTTCTCCTGTTTCCACAGGACCAAATAAGTTCCACAGACTTTTTGAGTGAATCTGGAAGGTATAATGTGATACAGTAATGCCGGAGTTCTTTATGAATCCCATCAGATGAGAGCAATGTAATTTTAAAAAAGAGTTCCATGAATTTGTTGAAATTTCTCCCCTTAAGTGTGCCGCATAGTTCTGTTCTCTTGAGTGTGTTCTTAATTCCTGCCTAGGGAAGAAGTGACAGATGCACTTCCAGTGTTAGATTATAAAATGTTTGCAGCTTTTGTTTACTCTCTCTGAAGCACTTTCTCTATGAAAAGTGGAAATATGAGATTATCCAATGTGGGTGGAATGTCCTTGGCTACTACCTAGAAAGAAATTAATGGTTTCTGCCCAGAGACACACAAATTCCAGTTAACTTGTAAGGTCCTATTACATTTGCTCCATCTATTCAGTCAATGTGAATTATTAGGTCCATTCCACCCTTACAGGAAGGGTTTATGCAAGTATTGGGATCCTAGGAGATCATCCTGGCAAACCTCAGGCCACTATAATGGTCATCACTTTAGTTTGCAGGCTTTCTTTTCTGATGAGGTCATGTGATTCCCACATAGATCGGGCTTTCTGAGGTAGTGAGTTCTTTGCTAAAGAGTATTCCTCAGTACTCTGGGAAGCAGTCATGCTTTAGACAAACCTTTCACTCATTTTCAGATCCCCAAATCATTCAGGTGATGTATGGAAGATACTATTGAGTGCCAGGCGTGGTGGCGCATGCTTTTAATCCCAGGACTTGGGACACAGAGGTAGGAGGATCACCATGAGTCCAAGGCTACCCTGACACTACATGACTACATTGTGAATTCCAGGTCAACCTGAACTACAGTAAGACCCTACCTCAAAAAAATAAAAAAAAAATACAGAAGATACCATTGAGAGCCTGAAAGACCAGCATTTCTCCCCTAGGAAACCAGACCTTGAAAATACTCTCTCCTCATTAAAACTCTATCTTGAGTTCATAGACTTGCAGTTGTGTTTGAGATGTGTGTTTTACAGTTACAGAATGATTCTCCAGAATCACAGAAGAGATAGATCACTATGATGAAACTCATCCATTCTGAGAAAAGCTACATCAATCGCATCTGTAGAGCATCCAAATAATAAAATCTAACACAGTATTCTTATTTTATTTGCAGTACAACAATGTGTGTGTGTGTGTGTGTGTGTGTGTGTGTGTGTGTGTGTGTGACAGAGAGAGAGATAGAGAGAGAGAGAGAGAGAGAGAGAGCAAGGAATAACCTGACTGAGATACTAGGATTCTGCATATCCAGCCTTCAAAAATAGCAAAGAGGAGGGGTGATTAATAATCTATGAAGGCAGATATGGAGCTAGGGGCAGGTTTCTCTCTAGTAGTCCTGCTGTTTACATTTCTACTGCATGTCCCTCGGCTGTGCCTTGCCAAGTAATTGAGTACCCTGTTAGATTTCATCTTCCCGTTTCATCCCTCCTGTTTTGTGGAGTTCTCATAGGACTTCCATTTACAAAACCCCTATTTTGTTGAGCAGTGCTTACTCTCCTGCTCTTTAGGTCTGTCTATTTACAGGACTTAAAAGTACAGATATTTAGAACATAGCCTCTTTCTCTGCTCGGGTGGGAAGAATTGTTCTGTATGGGATTGTAAGCAGACCTGGTGAAGAAACTGACTAAGGTAGTTAGCATACAGGCTGATGTGCAGTGGTCTTGCTCTGTATTCTCTCCCAACAGAAGGTGTTATCCCAGTTTCCATGACTAGGACATAGAGTGGCCCTGAAGCTGGATGTGCTTCTCTCAAATCTTCCCACTCCTAATGACCAGTGAGTCCACAACCATGATACTCCCTAAGGACATGTCTTGTTGATCTAAGTTTTGTTCTAGTTCAGTGACTATAGGGTTCTTATCACATGAGTGTTGAAGGATTTAGCATGCCAGTGAATAAACAGAAATTACATATACACATATTTGTGAAAAAATTCTAACATTGTTTCAGTTTTGGATGAGCTGCTGACATGTGGTAGGAAGTATGTGTGGCTTAGCCTAGGATGGTCTGGATTTAAGCCTTCCTCTTCATACCAGCTGAATAAACATGGACATGTTAATTAAATTCCTGTCCATACAATGCATATAATACTGGCAATACTGATCCCATGGGATTCTGTAAGGTATAAAAGTGCAAACACAGGAAAGTTGCCAAGCAGTCCTTAGCATTTTGTAAAGACTCAACAAATGTTTGCCTCTTGGGCAGTGTAGACAAATGAAAGATTGTGATTCTCTGTTTCATATCATTTATCCTTTCTTCATGTGCAGTATCTCCAGGTGTGTTTCATTTCTTCAGACTGGGCTCATTGGTCACGTCATGAATTCCCTGGTACATTTGTGCCTAACTGAATACTGAACAGAGTAAATACTTTAATTAAAATAGAGAAATAAATCAGTTAATTAAATGAAAAAAGGTCTACATGCAATGTTTATTCTTAATTCCTCCATGGACAAGATGTTTAATATTTATGGTTCTCCACTTTCTCACTTATGTTGAAATGTTTTTTTAAAAATTCCTTCAGGGTTCATGTCAAATGAATACATTATAGTGCACAGTATTGTACTAAAATGTGATAGGTCCATATTTTTAGTTTCTATATTCTTTCTACTTAAAATGACAGTCTTTCAGTTGGGTTCTGACCACACATAGCTCGGGGAAGTATCATCCTCCTAAGTACCAAGGGGCACGTGCCTGGAGACAGCTGGAGGGATGGACATCTAGAAATGCCAATTTTGAGCCCATCTCCCCTGAATATTCCATACCATTCAAAAAACAAATGACCAAGTGGAATTAACAAGGAGGTGGATGGAGCAGCTTCTGTTCTTTTTCTTTCTTTCTTTTTTGCCTAACCTAATAAAGCTGATTCTTGTGTGTGTGTGTGTGTGTGTGTGTGTGTGTGTGTGTGTGTGTGTGTGTGTGTGTGTGTCACTTTGTCTATAGAACTTGCCTGGGGGCAGTATTGTATGTGAAGCTCAGCTAACTATGACAGAGTAGCTTTTTAGCTCCTTCTGGATCAGAATCCCCCTACTTTTATGAATGATTCTGTCCTCTGAGATACAGGTCTCTCCTCCTCCTGCCGAGGATCTTCATCTCCCCTATCAGCCATGCCACTGCTAGTTTATAAAGTTGAGGTGATGACATTTGTGTGTACATTTATTATTTTTCTTGCTATTTTCTGTAGAGAGTCTTGGCACACAACCCTTCCATTCAAAAAGTGCATGCACATTCATGATTTTGCTGTTTACTTCTGTCTTCCCACATGAATCTCCAGCGACCTCCTTACATCTCTGGCATAATCAGGTATGGAAGCTCTGTTGTACAGAGTCTTTGCTGCTGTCTCTCTTTAACAAGAAGTACCTATTTCATCATTGTACTGTTTGCATCTCCATCTTCTTTTACAAGGACAGGAGATGATATGACATGACTCCCCAGTCAGTGAGTACACAGTAAAATTTTACAGAATGAGAAGGTGGGTGGGTTGGTCAAAAAACAATGACATTTAAAAAAATAAAGCAGTGACTCAGATTAGAAGCTAATGTAGAAGGGAAAGTGATAGAGCTGGGCATGTTGGCAGAGGCCTGGCATTAAGACAGGAATATTGAGTTTTAGGCCAGCCTGGGATATCTCGTAAGAGCCTGTCTTAAAAAGCAATACATAAGTAGAGTTTCTAATGGTCATTTTTTTTTCTCTTCCTTCATGCTGACAGCTTCCTGGCTGGCTCCAGCAGTCATTTAAAACCAGACCGTATGGCAACCGACTTTTTTTTTTATTTCTTCCCACATGGTCATCATAAATTGATGTGCATGTTGTATAGATTATTTAACACAGAGAAGTGATCTGGGTAGAAGAATAATGTGCTATTTATATCCCTCGTGGACACTTCAGGCTTGGCTTCAGTGTCTTCTTCTCAGTGCATAGAACTAGACTTGGTTTCCTGATGGAGGGCAGGCTTTCCTCTGAATCTGGGAAATTAAGTTTATTTGGTGACCCCAGAGCCTTACTGAAGACCTTCTGGGGATCTATGATCAGATAATAAGTTTCACAAATCTTAAACACACGAGCTGGAAGAAGTAACACCTGTGTTCTCAGGACTCAAGTGGTAGAGGCAGGAGGGTCACACGTTCAAGATAGTGAGTTCCAATCCAGCCTTGCCTACGTGATGATATCTTCTCTCAAAAAGAAAGGAAAAATAAATGAAAGTTTTGGTTTTTTCCTAAGTAACTCCTAAATACATGATTAAAGATTGAGTCTCTCTCGAGGCAAGTCTTAAGAATTCATCAGTAGAAAAGGTTTCCTCTAGTAAGTTTGGTTAATCTTGATTGTCAACTTGACAAGATTTAGAATCATGGAAACATGAACATGTCTTTGAGGAATTTTCTAGATTAGATTAAATAAGATGGGAAGAGAAACCCTAACTGAAGGTAGAACTATTACATGTGCTGGGGATTCTATATAAAAAGGAGAGAGCTTGTTGAGTACCAGCATGTATCTCTCTCAGCATCTTCACTGGACTGAATGTGGCCAACTGATTGTTCCTGTCTACCTCATGCTTCCCCAAACATGGAGGGCAGTAACCTCTAAGTATAAGCCAAAAGGAAGAAAGAAACAAACAAAAAATAAATAAATAAACCTTCTTTCCTTAACGTGCTTTTGTCAGGGCATTTTGTCACAGCAATAAGAGAGTACTACTGAAGAGGCCAGTTGGTTTTCAGGTAGACGTGGTCTTGGCCCTGGAGACATGAAATCAGAGATATTCTTGGGGAATCACTATGGGGATGTTTCAATTCCTTGGAGAGAGTATGTCTGAATATTAATTTCAGTAGATGGGATCACGCACAATTTACAAGAGTTGCTGATACCCTAGAAAGACACAGAAACCACGTACAGCCTTTTGCTGGACTGGAAAGGGACACAGAGTCCATGGGAGTAAAGCATCAGAAGACATGTGTCTGGACATAGGACTTAGGGGCATCTGGAGGAAGCCAGCCACATTATACTGATTGATCTTTAAGTTTCTGTATACCATGTGAAATTGCTGATTGAAATAAAAGATGAACAAAAGAAAATTAATTACACCACAGGACTTGTAGCCCTAAAACTATCTTGTCTGCATGTTTTTGTTTTCTAGATATCATGTGCATGTGTGATTGGACTAACACTTGTGGCCATGGGTAATGGAAGGGACCACACCTGGTGCTTTCTTGAAAGTCCTCTCTGCTACTGACTTTGCTCAATATCTTCTTTCATAGGCCTCACCCACTTGTCATTGCTTTCTCCTACTTCCTCTCATGGGAAGGCTATATACTTTCTAGCATAGATATGTTGCTACACTTATGGATGTGTATAGATGCCAGGAGATAGGAAATCCAAAGTCCTGTTTTTTTTGTTTTTTTTTTTTTTCAACTCAGTTGGTTCTATTCTATATACTATTCATCAGGACTCTTGTTGAAAATCACATAAAATCATGGATTTGAGATATGGCTTAGTGGTTAAGTCACTTGCCTGTGAAGCCTCAAGACTGGGGTTTGATTCCATAGTACCCACATAAGACAGGTGCATCTGAGGTTTGTCTGCAGTGGCTGTAGGCCCTGGCATGCCAATTCTCTCTATATGCCTCTCCCTCTCTCTGACAAATAAATAAATAAATAAATCACATGAAAAAATCAGACTCAGTTTAGCTTCAGCTGTTAGGTAATTTTCTGATTGATAGACTTAGAAAGTGGAATTAGGAACAGTTTACTTAAGGCTAGGTTTCTCTATTTCATTTATCTTGGCTTCACATGCATGCATGATTTTATTTTCTTGTGGCTCCAGTAAGTTAGGAAGTCTTGTGGCTCTAGAAAGTTCCTTTCACCTGGTAGCACTGACTCTAAGTATGAAAGTGTCTTCCTATTGATTCTCATAGCTTTCCACAGTTTAAACTAAACTAACAACTGTGCACAGTGTATGCTACATATTGGTTCACTGGCCAGAGGGATATATTTAGCTCTTGACTTACACATGATTCTGTTTATAGACATGATGAGAAAGGGCTCAAAGGAAGGCCGAGTGTGTGTGTGTGTGTGTGTGTGTGTGTGTGTGTGTAGCAGTAAAAAATCAGAAATGGATGCTGGGCTGGACAAATAATACCCTTCAATTGGATTCATACTCATCCTTTGGTATCCCTGGGGGATTTGGTCACAGCATTTGTCCCTGGACATCAAAACCAAAGACTTCTCATGCAAAATGGCATAAGATTTTTATAGAATTCACATCTTTCTACATACTTTGTCATCTCTATATAACTGAAATGCTTACTAGAATGTAACTGCTATGTCAATCATTGTTGTAGTGTTATAATGTACTGCTAAGCAAATAATCATCAGCAAATAGCTGGGACATTGTGACAGTCAGATACAACTGTTAACTTGCTCAGATTAGGAATCAAGTAACACACCCTCTTCGGCAGTTTTGTGAGGAGGTCTTGTGGAAGGATTGGTGAAGGGAAGAAGACTTTCCCCCAGAGTGGATGACCCTTCAGTTGGTAGTGGATTATGTATAACAAAGGTCGCAGAGAGCTCAGGGCCTTTGCCTGGCCTCCAGTGCTTCTTACTGGTGCTTACATCTACCCTGTTGATTCTCTCCTTTGTAGACCTCAGAACTCAGCTTCATGAGACTCCCAATTTGGACTGAAGGCCAGCAGCTCTCCAGGAATCTTCCAGGCCTTCAGTGCCAGATTAGAACTGAGGAGCCATAGAGCCTAGTGAACAGAGTAGCTATTCAGTCAAAGTTTCAATCTCTGCAGCCTGCAGACAGTGTTGGGCTTCCCAATTTGATAAATGCCCTTTATAATACATGCTCATTCTATAGGATCAGTTCCTCTAGAGAACCTGATTAATTAAGACATATTCAGCAGAGATGAAAATTTTGCCCCAATTTTCTTTAAATGAATTATAAACTTTACTATATAAAAATATCATGTGTTGGTTATATTCCCATAGGGTTATACTCTTCTATCTTCTCTTTCTAGCCTTCCTTCCACTGAGGGCCCTCCTTAGTGGGGTTGTTTGTATGCACTGTCAGTCATGAATCCATCAGCCATTCTCTGTGGGGGAAGAGTAGTATCTTGAAGCGTTGTCCCATTTTTTTTTTTTTTATTGGAGGTCAGTTCAGTCCACAGATGTGAAACCTAGTGTATGTGCTGAAGCAGCACCCTGTGGTTTTACCTAGGGTGACTGAGGAAATCATTGGTGTCCCTCTCCATCACTCACCTGCCCCTATTTTTCTTTCAACCCCCAGCAATTTTCCAGTCTCCACTAACCACAAGTTGTGGTTATAAGTGTGTGTGGCCATGGCCAGCTCTTTGTGTGGGTTCTGGAAATTCAAACTCAGAAGGTCCCAGGCCTCGTGCTTACATAGGAAGCACACTTAATGGCTGATCCATCTCTCCAGTGCAGGTGTTTGAATTTTATTGCATTATAGCTGGAAGACCACAGTTATTAGGAAGACGTTAAGGAGATTGCAATGTATTAATTGAGATGGTGCCACAAAATGAAAAAGAGATACTGAACACTCAGCAAGGCAAAGGTACTGGTAACATCTTAGTTTCCAAGGAGCACTGGCCATCCCCCACAGAGACATATGGATGTAATCATAGCCCCATGCTGAATACCAACAATCCCACTGAGGAGGAACCTCAGTGGAATGGGGCCAGGGGAAGAGAGGTGTAAGAGGATAGCATAAGAAGAGAAATAGGACCAAAACATGATTTGTTCATACAGTAAAGTTCATAATTAATAAAATAAACAATGAGCCATGCTTTGTCCCTTGTCTTTTGATACTGAGTCAAATGATATTGCCAAGATGGTTGTTTTTATTTGGCTTCATATTTGAAAAGTTATTTTTACTGATTTATTTGGAGGGAGAAAGACAGAGAGAGGAGGAGGAGGAAGAGAATGGACATGTCAGAACCTCTTGTCATTGTTAATGAACTCTAGATGCATTTGTCATTGTAAATGAACTCTAGATACATGTTCCATTTTGGGTATCTGGCTTCATGTGGGTACTGGGGAATTAAACCCAGGCCATCAAGCTTTGCAAGCAAATATCTTTAACTGCTGAGCCATCTTCTTGGCCCTTATTTGTCTCCTTTGTTAAGTGCATTTGGTAGCCTATGCTACATAAACTATTTAAAGTATTTATGGAAAGAAAAATAAAACATAATTCATATATTCCAAGTGTTCACTATTTTGAAGATTAAAATGGCCCCTCCCTAGGAAAAGCCATGCATTCCTTTTTCCCCTAAAAGTTTTTACCTCTACAATGTCAAAAAGGCAGCCCATCCCTTAAATGGTTCCATTTAAGACTGACCTTCAAAATCCCTTTTGTGAGATACGCATGCAATGTACTTAACTATTTGAAATCACTCAAAAACGGAGTGCTAGAATTCCTAGAAAGCTGTATCCTCATGAACTAACTATCCTTAATCTAAATCAAAAGAAGAAAGGTTTTATTTGCCGTTGCATAAAAAGATACACAATGATGATGTTCTTCAGGCATGCTCCCAAGAGGTTGAAACATGGTTTTAAGACTTGGCATAAAGAACCCTGAATGTTTTTGCAGGGTTCACAGCTGTTTAGGCTTAAGATGTAATTACATTTCATTATCAGTGTCAGATAAAACACATGCAGCCATGCTGGTCCAAGTCAAGCCATGGAGATGGGGAAAGTGAAGTTGGCCATGAAAAGTTACACTTGCAGACACAGCTTTGATCCTTTTCAAAAGAAGTTCCTGTCACGTCTCAGAACCTTTATCGGGGGACGTTACATGCAGACTCTGATGCAAGACTATGGGAAGATTTATGTACCAATTTGAAGAGAGATTTATTTTGATAAAGTACTGTATCAATATGTAAAAATCTAATAAATATAACTCCTTAAGGAGGGGTCTACTCTAATTTTACTGTTTCAGAGAAGAGGTTTGGCAAAATGTCAGAATGTGCATTAAAAACACACTTTCAAGAAGTCTAATAAATAAAGTCTTTGAAATATGGTTTCCTAGTGAAAGGCATTTTAAATCATTTTGATAAAGAATCTAAATTAGACCTTTAAATAAGAAAGACAAGTTCTCTTAACTTATTATTTATAGATTGTTTCGAAATAAAATCTATGCAAACTGATTTCTTCTTCCATTCTTTACAAGGCAACTATAGTGTCAGGTTTTAACAGCACGTGTGGATAGCTGGAGAATGTTCTCATTAAAAAAAAGAGGCAATGGTTAGCCGGCTGGGATTTCCTGAGCACTTGGGATGTGGGGCTCTGTGTGAACTGCTTGGAATGCTCTCCCTCATTTCATCCTGGGTCAAGAAGTTATACACATGGTTCCTGGATCTAGAATTCCTGCTATGGGCTAGTTGTATGGCCTTGAGCAAATTATTTCACCTCTCCATGCCTTGGTTCCTTATTTATAAGTGAAGCCCATCTCAATACCTGATTAATAGGGTCTGTTGATTTTACACATGAAAAATTCTTAGCAGTGTGCCTAGTACATAGAAAGTAGCCATAAATGATTACTAATCACATACTCATCCTCATCCACCCGGGTTCAGATGACTGAGGTTTGTGTATAGCCACAGAACTGGTTATTGATACAGCCAGGACTCAAAATCTGAATGTCAATCATTTCAGGGAACATTGCAGATCAGTGTCATTTAGGATAAACCTCGTCAGTATTTCTGTCACAAACAATGCCATTTTTGTTCGTTCATTCTGTCTACTACACACACACACACACACACACACACACATAATATTTATAACATATAATATACAATGTAATAGTTTCTGTATAAACTAGGCTTGACATTGTGCATCCTACACTATATGTATTAAAGACAGATCCTAATTTATGATGGTTCAACTTATGATTTTTTGGCTTTAGAGCCACAGGGTGGGAGAGAATATCTAGGGTCATTGCTCTCCCCCCAACCCCATGCTGCACAAAGACTGACTACTTTTCTTACAACTCATAACCCACAACTACATGGTCAATACCAGCAATTTCACTGAGGAGGGTTCTCAGTGGAATTGGGTCAGGGATGATGGAAATGATGGTACCCACATACAAAGTTTCTATGTTAAAAAAAAGAAAAGAAAAAAAGAAGCTATTCTTGGTTTTGAATTTTGATCTATTTTCTGGATAGCAGCATGCAGTACACTCCTCTCTTATGATGCTGGATAGCAGCAGTCAACCCAGGTGCCAGCCAGCCATGCCTTCACAGCAGGAAACCCAAACACTACAGTGAGTGGCGCTGCCAACACCTTTCAGATTTGGGCATTCACTACATGCCACGAACTGTTCCACAGTTCCTTTATAGTACAGATTTTGTCTTATTGAGTACATTTAAGATAGACCAGGCAGAGGTATCATGTTTAGTAGACTAGATCTGTTAAATACATTTTATATTATGCTACTTTCAACTTATGCTGGATTTCTTGGAACATAGTTCCATTGTAAATCAAGAAGGTTCTGAATATAATATATTCATCATATATTTTTAATCATATACTATATTAACATGTGTTATATATAGTATACATACTACATAAAATGTATGTGTATATGTGTAGATATTAAGAAGAGACTGACACTATGTCATGAACCAGGGATAAAATGCAACAGAAGGCCTCATGTGCTGCTAGTATTTATAGTAGAAAGGGAAGACATGTTGGATGTGTCAATAGTTACTATAAACTGTGTCACCCATCATGATCAAGAGGAATATACACTGAAAAATGAAACTAAAGCACTCAGTTATGCTGTAATTAGTCCAGAAGCTTGCAGCAACATGAACCAACAAAGGAAAACTTCTTTTTCCAATAAACCCTATTTTATTAAAAAATATTTTATTTATTTATTTGTGAGGAGGGGGAGTGGGGAGAGAATGGGTGCACCAAGATCTTTAGCCACTGCAAACAAACTCAAGATGAATGCACCACTTTGTGCATATGGCTTTATGTGGGTTCTGGGAAAACAAATCCAGGTCTTTAGGCATTGCAGGCAAGCACCTTGACCACTCAGCAATCTCTCCAGTCCTAGAATCTCTTTTCTAGGTGGAATTTCAATTTATTTATTTATTTATTTATTTATTTATTTTAGAGAGAGAGAAAAAATTGGCATGCCAGGGCCTGAGACACTGCAATCAAACTCCAGACACTTGCGCCACATAGTGAGCACATGTGACTTTGTGCTTGCCTCACCTTTGTGCATCTGACTTACGTGGGATCTGGAGAGTCGAACATGGGTCCATGGGCTTCGCAGGCAAATGGCTTAACCACTAAGCCATCTCTTCGGCCCTGGAAATTCAATTTGTTAGAAATATATCAATTTCTTGAATAGTTTGAATAATTGAGCTGTTAGTGGAACAACCACAAAAACCCAGAATGGCCATGACATCCAAGATATTCCTAAATGTATATTGTATGATTGCATATATCCTGGTTAGGGAGAAAGAACAGGTATTTCACTAAGCCTTATAGAAGTGACAATACTTTCGCCACCATTTACCAGCTTAGTGACTCATTTGTGCCATTGAACTTACCTGATGCTCAATGTCTATCTCTGTAAGGGAGAGATTATGCTTACTCACAGAATCTGTGCCTGTGTAAATGCCCCTAGCTGTGTGCCTGACAATTTCCACATCCCTGACATGTGTGCAGGTAGAATGTAAGTACACCAAGCAGGTCACCTGCAAAGGACCAGGCTCTAGTCCCTGAATATTTCATGTTGAATAACATCCCATTATATGAGCCATCTCTGTGACTATCCAGTATTTCTGTAGATACTTCTTAAAAGGGCTAAACTGTGGGCTAGATAGAATGCTCACAATGTGCTATTTATGAGGAGGCATTGGTTGTCTGTCTCCTGCAGCCTCTGTGAACTGTATGGTGGAGTTCAGGTCCTCTTTCTAAGTAGTCTAGGTCAGATTTTGTTCTCTTTGTGTGCTTAAAGTGAACTCAGAGTTCCTTGTCCAGCTAAAAAGCTCTGCTTCTCTCTGTAGGAAAGAACACACTGTCCCAAAGCCACAATTTATGATCGGTAGGGCTTAGAGGATGCTCCTTAAAAATGAAGTAGACTTTAGTTTTGTACTTAATGACCCTCATCGGGCATGTATTTGAAAGACACAGCACTCTAAATATCTCCCCAGGGGTGAGGACACATGGACTATCAAGTTTTCAGAGAGCAAAATCTAAAAGCCTTGCTGGAAGCCTTCTGCAGTGGCTTACACCATGCACCTACCATTGCCAAAATGGAAGAAAATGAAAATTGAGTTTTTTTTTTTCTTAAAAATTACTTCAGATAAAAACATGCCTTCTTGTGTGCCCATGCAGGAGTACAAATTTAGTGTGAAATTTCCTTTAGAAACACTGTTTTTGAGCTCAGTTTTTACTTAAAAGATGTTGTCTAGTATCCCAGGGGCTTAATTCTCTGCCTTTTAAGTTTAATAGCAAAAACACTAAGGAAAACATCTTCTCTATTCCTTCAGACATTCACACTCGGGCAGGTGCCAAGGGCTGCCACTTCTCATATTAAGATAATGCACATTTATTCACATCTACACTATTCAATGCAAATGGAACTGCATCCTTGATGTATAAATTTTATTTCTCTGTAAGACAGTTAAATGCCAGGAAAAAAAAAATCGTATTCAAAAGCCCATCTGAAATTAAGAGGATGCCATGAGATGTGACATTCTTAACTTATTCACTATCCCATAATTGTTAATTAGATTAATTACTGTCTGGTAAGCTGTGCTGGAAGCTTCATTTTCATGCACTTAGGTGGAAGGTCAGCAGCTGTGCCAGCTGGGGCTGATCTTGGGGTTTCAGCTGAAGCAGGACCTATAATCATAAGATGACTGTAGCCACTGGACAAATAGGGAAAAGAAAGCCTCAAAATCCTTCAAGGGTTTGTGCTGCCTCCATGAACCCACTTGTCAATTAAATTAAAGCATTCCTCCCTGCTCACTTCCCTAATCTTCAGACTTCTCAATAAATGGATTGAGATCTTAGCCCTTCTAAGAAATGAATCATATTTTATCTGCTGTGTTTGATTGCTGTTGACTACTAATTCATTTGTATCAATATCAAGTCCATATTTCTTACTGATTAGATGGAATATTATCTCACGCTATTAAAATGCCACTAATTTCCAAAGCCCTTACAATCCCTGGACCTAGAGGCCAAGTTCATCCATGTGGAGAGTCTGGTAGGATTAGGCATTTAAACCTGATGTTTTGCCCCTTAGGTTTTTGTGCTTTTCCTGGTGTCTATGTCCAGAGACTTTACTATTTAGGCGAGGGGAGGAGGCATAATGCCTAAATAACCCTGAAATCCAGTTCTGTCAAGACAGCATCTCTGTGGAGAAGCTTGCTAAATTACTTTAGTCTAATGTGTTTCTCTTGTCCCGAAGACTTCAAAAGGAACCATATTTAAAGGATTCTTGGTTCTGAGATATTTTTTCAACTTTGTCTGAAGTGTAGACAATGTGAAAAAAGGGAAGACTTAAAAATATCATGCTTTCCCAATTAGAAATGTAATGTGTATTCATTATAGACAATATGCACAAGTCAGAGTAGCATAAATATGAAAATAAAACTGTCCCACAGCCCTCTCATTTAGGAATTGTTGTCATTAGCCTCTGTATTTTAGAAGAAATAACATGTAGTACATAGGGATAGAGACTCTGACCCATGACGCTTGGAGTGTGACTTGTGGAATCACTATTTACTAACTGGGTGACCCTGTGCTATGTGCCCACTGTATCATGAGTCATTAATACTGATTTTAAAGAGATGTTAGGATACAAGTGAGGTCATCCATGTAGAGACCTGATGCTGGTATCTATTGGTTTGGTAACATTTGGTATGTGAAGCTGTTGCCATTTGTGTTTTTGTGTATTAAGATTTCTTTCTTCTGTGAGCAGGCATGGAACTGCATATGGATGACAGAGGTTTGGAAACACTGGCCAACATGTCAAAAAATGTTAATCAGATATTTATATATTTCATATACTGAGCACCTGAATTTAATGTACTTGTCATACACAACTTTACTTGTGAAATCACAGTAATTTATATTGTTGCATAAATCATAAGTCTGAATAGGAAATGGAAGTCCATTGTTTCCAGGCAGCTGAGAGAGCAATTCTACTGCAGCTCTTGGAAACGGAGTTAGGAACTTACAGGACATAGAGGGTCAATTTGGCTTTGGGCACAAGGCTGATTTTACGATGATAAATAAAAGGAAACTTTAATCATAACTTTCCTGTTCCAGTGGGAAAATTGTGAGGGAAAGAAATAATAGTTAGGAAAGAGATCCAAACCCATTACCTATCTCCTGAATGTTAGCAGAGGTCTTATTCAAAGTATTGGCCACAGTGGGATTTGCACCCGTGACTTATGAAACATGAAGCAAATGAAATTGCCCAAGCTCCTGGAAAAGATGTATCCTGAATCGGGGGCACTCAAAGTGACCACAAGTGGCATCTAGCCAAAACTGCAAGTAGAATAGTTACTTTTTTTCTTTGAGGTGGGAAGAATTGGTGAGAGGAAGTGCCCAAGTTTCTGTAATGATTATCTTTTCAATAACCAACTTTGAGAAGCAGAGTGCAATTATCTGGGTTGAAATATAGCCAAGACCTTAAGTTAATATGTTTGCTTTTCTAAGACATGCCAAGGAGTTGTTAATGACCTTTCGGGGTTAGGACCCTGGATGCAAAGAAGAGACTGAAAGAAGAGAGGGTGCTTGGCTAAAAAGAAGCAGGCTTGTTGTTTCCAACCTTTTCATTAGGCATTACTTTGATGTTGGCTCAGAGGGACAAGCAATAGCACTGAGATTGCCCTGAAGGCCTTTCAGATCCACTCAGAAAGTTGACTTCCTTCTCAAGCTGTCTGCTGGTATTG
Source organism: Dipus sagitta (assembly GCA_036346955.1). Classification (NCBI taxonomy): domain Eukaryota; kingdom Metazoa; phylum Chordata; class Mammalia; order Rodentia; family Dipodidae; genus Dipus; species Dipus sagitta. The sequence goes on along the minus strand of CM070772.1, from coordinate 130,339,361 downwards.
CTGTTGAGTTATGAGAGTGCTGTTTAACAGTGCAGGTATGTTATACCAAGTTGGTTGGGAGTAAGCTATTCCACAGAACTTGCAATAGCTTCCAAGAACAATGGTTTTAAGACCTGGTGGCGCCAGCAGGCCTGCATTACAAATAGCTGAACCTACCATCCATCCCCACCAACCAGGTCCTAGCATCCCTCCCCTTTCAGCTCTCGCCTGTCATTCATTTACACTCTTCCACAACACTTTTCTCGGTTTTATTTTTTTTCTCTCATGCATGTAGCCAAGTGCTGGTTTCATACTACCTGGAGATTTTTTACGCAAATAATGAACATTAAATACCTCTTTATAATTTCTATATTCACAGTAAGTCCAGGCTCTTTCCCAACACATTCATTCTCTGGGAGGTCAGCAGCTATATCATTTTATAAATGAGGAAACTGAGGGCAAAGATATTGAACAGTTTGCCCAAGATCGACAGCTAGTCAGTGGAGTAGCTAGGATATGAGCCAGCCTTGACCTGTTGACTTATGCTGGCAAGGAAAACGATGACTAATTTTAACTGCTTTATTTCCTCCGCTGTGTGGACAAGAGAAACGATGGGCTTAAACCACAGTGTCATGGTGTATTGTAGATAGGCTTGTACTTAACTATGGTAGTTGTGTGCTGGTGATGCAATAGAGAAATGCTTGATCTCATTAGAAGAGCTGAGCTTGAGTTCTTGTCCCTTCTGGCTTTTCAGATGCTGACGTATTTCTGCACCCCACAGCCCCTGCTCCTGCCCACTGTGTTCTGACTTCTAGATGCTCTCCCTTGCCCTTGTTCTGGATGACTCTTTTCTTTTTAATTTCTTTCTGAAGACCCTCCCCCATCTGTTGGACTTTCCCCACATCTTCAAGATGTCTTTTTGATTTAGAGCCAAGTCTTTGCTCCCAGGTCAGAAGTGGTCTCTTCTGCGAGCCAGGCTGTGTTTTGCATTCTCCTTCTTGGCAGTCCCAAGGGCTGTTTCTCATGAATGACATGCCTCTTTTCACACCACACCTCGTTTGGTGCCTTTGTTTTCTCATTTCGTTCCTAAGGCTTGGCAACTGAATCTCACCTCAGCACAGTTATAAACTTCGACCACAACTTGTCACTGATGTTTTCCAGGATCAAATCTGCCTCACTTTTTTCACCTTTTTCCATCTGAGGCTAAATGTCATCCCTAGAATAGCCAGAGAAAGTCTGCCAGAGCACTGACCATGCAGAGAAGACTTCATTCCTGAAGCAAGCTTTCTGAGCCATAAAATTACAGGGGAAGCAGAGAGGAGCTAACCCCCCTGCCCCCCCACGCCATGCATCCACAGTCATTCTCTCACTCATTTATTCCACAGACATTGACAAAACACTGACTTCTGAATGGGGCAAATATGGTGGTGGGTGCTAACACTGTAATGTGTAATGAGATGTGCCAAAGAAATAAGAGTGCGACAATGTGGCTACCTCGGAAGTGAAAGGTAGAGATCCATATGCATTCTTCAGAGGGAAGCACCCAGCAGCCTAGCTCAGGCAGCTATTGAGCTTAAGCAAAGGACAGAAAAAGGGTCTTCAGGCAGAGGTCACAGCATCCATGACATCTGGGGGGAGGGGTAGATGGGACAGAAAGAGAGGGAGGTGGGGGTTTCCAAAGGCCTTAAGCAGATTGATGTTGTAGGGGTCATGGAGACAGGAAACAGTTAGGGATCTGGGTTCTTCTTCCAGAGAAGAGAGATGAATTCCTATACCATTGCTATGGCAGAAGATGGAGACAGGTGGGAAGCTTTTCAGAATCTGCAACTATGGGTCTTGGGACTGATGGGAGATTGAAGTATATAGATTCTAAGGAGACCCTCTTTGTCTCTCTCTCTCTCTCTCTCTCTCTCTCTCTCTCTCTATATATATATATATATATATATGTGTGTGTGTGTGTGTGTGTGTGTGTGTGTGTGTGTGTGTGTAATTGGCAGTTTCTATACTTACAGACAATAAACCATGGTATTTCCCTCCCCTGCCCTGCTTTCCTCTTCATTACTCTGCTCTCCATCATATCCTTCCCTCTGCCTTTCTCCATTAGTGTTTCTTTTAATTTGGTGTCATCATCTTTTTCTCCTACTATGAGGGTCTTGTGTAGATATTACTAGGCACTGTGTGATCTTGGATATTAAGGCCAATTCCTGTCCAGACAGTTTTATGTAAGGAGTGGTGCCCTTCCTTTGCTGTTACATTCTTTCTGCTACCTCTTGCACAATGGACCCTGAACCTTGGAAGCTGTGAGATGTTTCAGTGCTGGACACTCCTCCATCCCTTCTCAGCACTATGTTGCCTTTTGGGTCATCCCAGTGGTCATCACCATCCGAAAAGAGAAGCTTCTCTAACCAGAAGTGAGATTAACATTAATATATGAATATGAAAATTGAGTGTAGTGCTTTCAGGACAATTTGGTGAGAATAATATATGCATTTATTCAGATAAAATCAGGCTTTATACCCCTAAGACTCATGACATTCCATGCCATAAGCTTTTGATTAAGTTTTCAGTACCAGGCATGTATTCCCTTCTATAGAGCAGGCCTTTAGTCCAATTAGAGAGTAGTTGGATTCCCCCAGAGCAGACATGTCACTATTGCACTTATTCAGTCATGTGGCCCGTCTGGCCAAACTTGAGGCTTCCAGTGGCTACTGTTTTCACCGCTGATGACTTCTGTCTCCCATAAGACTTCATACAGTGCAGCTTTTTCCAGCTTTCAGTTGGCTGGGCTACAAGGAGAAGGTTTTCTGCTCAACACCAGCTTGATTTCTCAGTGATTTTCCTGCTCATGCATGTGAAGTCTTCAGCAGTAGGGTCTTACCATCTCTTTCTCATGGGAAACCAAGGGCCTTGGCAATGGCCTATAATGTTTTGGAGGTAACAGGGACCTCCCTGGCCAACAACTCAATGGAAGGTATCCCATACCTGGCACTGAAAATTTTCTGGTAACAATCTATGGCTTCTGGATGTGCCATTTTTCAAGAAAGTAGATTTTCAAATTTCTTATTCAGAATATCTTGAATTTTGATTGACCCTCCCCCCTTTTTTATTTTTATTTATTTGAGAGCAACAGGGAGAGAAAAGAGAGAGAGAGAGAGAGAGAGAGAGAGAGAGAGAGAGAGAGGGCGTGCCAGGGTTTCTAGCCACTGCAAATGAACTCCAGATGCGTGCACCCACTTGTGCATCTGGCTAACATGGGTCCTGGGGAATTGAGCCTTGAACTGGGGTCCTTAGGCTTTATAGGCAAGCACTTAACTGCTAAGCCATCTCTCCAGCCCCCCCACCCTTCTTTTATACAATCTCTTCCCCTGACCTAGCTTAGGCCTTTTCCCTTCCTGTAATCTGTTCTTCTCTCTCTCTCTCTCTCTCTCTATATATATATATATATATATATATATATATATATATATGTATATATGTATATATATATATATATATATATATATATATATATATATATACATATATATATATATACACCATCTCCTAAATCCTTTAGGAGACCCTCTTTCTTTCTGAGGCAATTGTTGGATGGTGGGTGGAGAATGATAACCCTATTGTATATGAATAGTCGCTTTTGCTATTGAGGTAGTTTTTGGACATGTTGGCATGAGTTTGTGGATGAGTCTGTCTTTAAAGTCTCCTCTCATGAAAAGAATGGTCCCCAGTGAACATTGCTTATGTCTGTCTGTCCCCACAATATCCCTCCTTGATAAAATATAAAGAAAAGTTCAATCATTCTGAGGGTATGAACAAAGCAAGAGGGTGCTCAGGCCCTTCTCATCTTTTCCTCCCAGGATGCCATGAGAAGGTAAGGGTTCTGGCTTGCATACAATGTGCCTGATTGCCAATGTGCTTGCCTATGACATTGACACCCACAGTAACGTGCTTTGTCTAAGAAAACCATTGTACAACATTTTCTTTCTGTTCTGAATGGTGGAAGAAATGACTCATATAATATGGGGACTTGCTGAGGACCAGGCAGTTTGAAAGCGGCAGAGCTACGCTAGGAAGCATGACCTTCCTAATTTTAGAAGCTCATCGTTCCCCATACCTGACACTGCCATCTCAGGGAAGAGAAGAATACGGCTGTTTGGAGGCATGGCCTTAATGATAGTTAGTCTTTTCCTGTCTTCTAATAACTCCATCCATAGTAGAGGCCTATGCCACTTACTTGACATCTCATTTGAGAGACAGGGCACCGAGGTTCAGGGATGAAGAAGCTGCCCAGTGGCAAGGTGGGAATTTGGATTTAGATTAGTTTAACTCAAACTGCTCTATACTTCTGTAGTTGAAGTTTAGAAGGAAAGAAAGTTTGGGCCACAATGAAAACAGAAATATTAGAATCAGGAGCATGGAGGATTTCCCTTTAGTTTTTTTTTTTAATTTAGTACTTGAGAAAATACTTTTATTAGCTATATATATATATATATATATATATATATATATATATATATATATATATATATACTTTTCCATTGTAGAACATTTAGACACCCAGAAATGCAAAATAAATCATCAAAAATCATAGTCATTGAGAAGCTGCTTAGAGGTCAGAGATTTGCCTCTTTGGTTCTGTTTTTTTTCCCCAAACTAGAAGATGGAGTGATTATATCACATTGAATCACTGGAAAAGAAGCACATTTCCACTATATAAAGAGAGATCCACTCATATTTTGGTAAATATTCTTCAGTAATTAGATACATAGATTTATTTGTGTACATGATCTCTCCTTTGATAATGACAGAAACAATACTCTATACAGGGTTAAGTGACTACGTTCCATTTATAATCTATTTCTTCCTGAGAGCTGACAAACATTCCTATTGGAGTGTATGTGGTTTTTCTGTTTTAGGTGAAAGATTATTTTCCCATGGATTTGGGTTTGGCTTTTAGATGCACACATCTTAAACCTCTTACTCCACTTCTCACAGCTTGGAAAGCTTCAGTCACACTTGGAATGTATCTGTATCTCTAGCATGACGGAGGTTTTGGGTACAGTTGGCTGAACCAAGTGAGAGATGATCTTCTACCTTGAGGAGTCTGTGTGTAAGGATGGCCAAGAGCTCTCTGCTGAGCCTGCCTCTACTATCACCCATTTCCTCATCACATGACTTCAGTTGGGCATTTTTTACTTTGGAAGGTCCCCTTTGAAGAACACTACCCCTATTAAGTTAGGTAGGTATATTATATGAAAGCCTTTGCAATATCTTTTGGTTGGTTTTACTAAAAATTTCTCCAGAATAATTCACCCCCCCCCCATATTTTCAAATAACATCTTTATTGCTAATGGTGGTGCGCTACTAACTCTGACACCCACGAAAAACCCAATTTTCTTTGAATTTAAAAGAGGAAAAGGAACCACTAGTGAGATTTAATCATTAATTTACCTCTTATAAAATATAAAATCACTTGGTTATTGCAGCCTAAACAGACATCAGCCTTTCCATGAGGGGCTGGGGCTGTGGAATACAAATCATGGTGTGTTCACATATTACTAATGCAGAATCCACTTCAAGAGCAGCAACTATTTATAGTCACAGAATACTGCTGGAGCCCTTAGAAGAGTTGCATTTTGTCCTTTTTTCAAAGGTGAAGGTACTGAGTTCCACTGTGGGCAGCTACTGTCATAACTGCATGTGTCACTAAGGCCGAGAACTCAGAATTCCAACCCTGTGTTGTGCTCCAGGAAGCTTTCAGTGTGCTGAGGTCCAGAGAGAGCGTTTCCTTTTCTTCTGCACTGCTGAGGCCTTGGGGTAGAGCTTTCCCCAGGACATTACAGACCTGATCCCTTTCCCACAACTCACATTTGAGACCCAAAGAATAGTGCATTGGCCCCTGACTGAGAGTCTTATCCCATAGTTTAAGAATCATCTCCCTTAGACAGACACTTCCATTTGCAGAACTCAGAGTAACACCATATCCTAAGAGCCTCAAAAGTATATAGTAGGAATATTTCAAAAATAAAGAACTAAAATTCATTAGGATGTGATTACCTAGTAAAGGGAGGGAGGGGGCCTTCATTTAATCTCAAGTTTCTGTCAAAACTTTGTTTCTTTTCTTTTGTAAAAAATGTTTTATATTATTTATTTGTAAGGAGAGAGGAGAGAGAGAGAGAGAGAGTTAGTTCCAGGGCCTCTTGCTGCTTCAAATAAACTCCAGATACATGTGCCTCTTTGTGCATCTGGCTTTACATGGGTGCTGCAGATTTGAACCTGGTCTGGCAGACTTTGCAAGCAAGTGCCTTTAACTGCTGACCCATCTTTCTAGCCCAATAAGTCTATACAGATGTTCCACAGCCTCTGCTCACAGCTATTGTTGTTTGTGGATTTATGATTGGCAGTGTGCTCAGAGGCTCACAAAAGTTGCTTAATTTAACCCTCACAATGCACAGAAGAACTTGTTTCTAATTCTTGTCAGCTGCTGACCAGTGGTTGGCATCTTCCTCCATTGCCCTCGACCTTATTTATTGAGACAAGGTCCACCACTTGAATCCAGAGATCACCAATTCAGCTAATCTAACTGGTTAGCTCGCCCCAAGGACCTCCTATCTCCACCTCCCGAGTGCTAGGATTATAGGGGGGCTGCCACACTTAACCCAGCATTTATACATGCATGCTGTGGATCTGAACTAACATCTTCACAGTTGTGTGGCAAGTGCATTATTGACACCTCAGCCCCCAAATCACCTTCTTGTTCATTGGCTTCTGTACATAACTGTAGGTGATGTTTGGGTCTTTATATTGAAGATTTAACCATGGTACAGAGGATTCATCCTGTGGGCTAGTTAGTGATCACTGAGATCCACATATCTATTTACTGTTTTATTCAGATAACCATCTTGAAGGTGGAGTGGACCCAAAGGTAAAGTTGCCCCTTACCACTTAGATGATGTTTGCCTCTCCACCTGTAGTAAGAACCTTGGCATATGTTGTTGAAGGGATTGTTTGTCACCCTTAAGCAATTGCCACATTAAATAGAGTAAGTGTTTTGCTATGATTTTGTACATCTTTCACACACAAGCAGCTGTAGAGTGAATATATAAGATCTTCAGAAAAAGGAAGGACCAAGAGGTACATCAAAAGAGCAATGGAATTAGGAACTTCTAAATGTTGGGTCTTAAATTATCCTGACCACTTGTTTATCTGCTTCTTCCCTTTCTGGTCTCTGAGGTTTGTGATGGATTGCCATTGGTTGGAAAGAGTCAGAACTGAGGATATTAACCTACTTGCTAGGATCTAGCTGCAAGGACATCTGTTTTCCACAAATAATGGGTCTCATTTTGAGAGTGTTGACAATAAGTAAAGTATTTTAAGTTTGATGAAGAACTTTTTTGGCTCAGAAGTTTTGGCTTACATGTGTCATAAATGGAGGTGGGTGGTTGCTATAGAGAAAATGTTGTTTGTAAACAGCAGAGAAACTTACCCAAAATGCCTTTCCTCATTAGGGGCAGGCATACTCACTAAGAAAGCTGTGTAATAATCTTTAACATTTTTTCATACAGAAAAAAATCTACGATTTAATGAAGTTGATGGTGACTTACTTATGCCCCTAAGTCCCTGTTCCTATGAGTGGCTTTCTCATATGCTCACAGTTTTAGAAGAAATAAAGCACAGAGTGAATTACTGATTCACAGATGCACCCCATTTTAGATATGAATCATGACTGTCTATGATAGTTATTCTTCTTTGTCAAGTTAGCTGGGTTTGGAATCACCTAGTAGTGAGCCACCAGCATCTATAGTCATGCCACCCTGAACATGTCTGATCTTGTCTAGAATCACCTAGGAGACTTCTGAGTGTTTCTGTGTGGCTGTTTCCTGAGAGGTAAAACTAAAGAGGGAAGACACCCTGAATGTGAGGCCATTCTGTGGTTTGGAGTCCCAGAGTAAACACAAATGGGAGAAGGAGAAAATAAACTGAGTGCAAACCTTCATCTCCCTCTGCTTCCTGACTGTGTATGTAGCATTGCCTGATGCCTCATGTCCCTGCAACCTTCCCTGCTACGATGCCTTGTACTCTCAATTCAAGCCAAAATAATCCCTTCCTTCCTAAAGTTGCCTTTGTCAGGAATTTTGTCATAGCAATGAGAAAGTAGATAATATGATACCTCTGCCTTTTTTCTCTTTGAAGTCTGCCTACCAGGTACCAAGATGCTATCTCTTGCTTGCATTCATATTGACTAGGATATATTTTTCTTCCCTTTAAAGAAGAAGACACTAATTTTACCTGTTTTCAAATGAGAAAAATTCTCCAGAATTCTATTTTGCATAGCCTTCATATGAAAATAATAAAACATCTTTAATTCCAGAATTGTGGAAAAATTCCAATGGAATTCTAATAACCTCTCTGTAGGATTGTGTTACCCAGTAACTAAATTTGTTTTCTTTCTTCCCCTATTAACACTAAAGGTGCCATATACTTTAAAAATGCAGAACCAGGTGAAGGCGTTGTGGCCCACACCTTTCTTCTCAGAACTCAGGAGGCTGGGTTGTGGTTAATCTCTGGACCATGGCCATGTGTGCTGGGGCTTGACTGCTGTGGTTTTACTGCTCATGTTCCCTCCAAAGTAATATGTGAAAGTCCATTCACCATTGTCATGGTGTGAGGAGGTGGAGCTTTGAGAGATGATCAAGCCATGAAGTCCTGTAGGAAAGGGCCAATGCCCTTCAGAAATGGAGTTCCACTGGTTCTCTTTGCCCCTTCATCTAGGTAAAATGAGAAGGCCCATCAGTGGAGTAGGAAATAACCTCTCAGCACATACAAAACTTGCTAACGTCTTCATCCTTGTATTTTCCATCCTTGAAAAGTAAAAGGAATGAATTTCTGTTATTTGTAAACCACTCAGCATATGGTGTTTTGTTAGAGTAGCCTGCATGGACAGCATGCCAACTTAAACATGACAGGGACAGAGTAGACACTGTTGCACAGGGCTTGCTTCTGTATCTTGGGGTTTTCAACAGTGTGTTGCTACTCTTGTCTTCTCTCAGATGTTTTAAAGTAGAATAACAGTCTATTTGTTTCAGAACAAATTAGCCTGTGATATAACCATCTGGAAATTTATTGGAATGGCAACTTGAGTCTATTGTTTGCCTTTTGGGAATTTTAGGAACAAATTTCTCCTTTATCTCAGTATTATAGCAATTCATAGAAATACAGGGCTATTTACATTCAATTTAGCTTTTAATTATCTTGGTTCACAAATAGTGAATTGAAAAGGAAATTATTTTATACTGAAGTTTAATATAGACTTGTAGATTAGACCTTCTTCCATGGATCTCTGGGTTCAGGGAAACTTAATTTGCACATGGGGACTTTGGCCTTTTCCAACACTTCTTAAGTGTCAGTCTACTCCACAAGAAAATTGCTCACAAATGCAGTAGCATCCAGGCATGCCAGATGTTTCCTCTAAACTAAGTCTCTTTGGAGGATGCCAATTAAAACTGCATTGATTTATTTATGTGTCTGTTAAAAAGAAAACCTTTTCTTGTCACACAAAAAGTTTCATCCATGGAGATGAACAATAAGAAACAATGAGCCAAGTGTGGGGAATAGCCTTGATACTCAGTTGCCACACCTGGACTAATGGAGAATGGAGACAGGCTTTCAAAAACCTTGCTAATGCTGCTTAGGCCAAGGCTGTCTCTCTGAGGATTGTCTTAAGATAGATCTGGAACAAACAGCCCCCTTTGCCTCTCATTAGGGGTTAAGATATACCTTGGCAGTACAATAACTGCCTCTCCTAGCTCTATAATGCTCCCTTCACTTGGAAGAATTGCCTAGAGCTTAGGAGGAAACCAAGAGACATTTAAGATATTTTCCTTTATGTACTGCATATGCTCAAAATACATTACCACTCTTTAGAGCTACATGTGGCACTATTTTTAAGTTCACAGAGGGAAAACAGCACATTTGTGAAAGTTAGATGCTTTTGTGGGCATTTGTCTACCTGTTTAGAAGCTGCCGTGATGTTTATAAATACCCCTGAACAAATAGCTCAATGTGAATTTTTTGTGAATAGCAATTGTTTGGGGGAAAGCAAAAGGGAGTACTCGAAGCAGAGGCAGCTTTGTCTCCTTGGATGATGTTCGTAAAGAATGTATTTCAGAAGTTGCAAAAGCAAGCAGGTTTCCTCTCTGTTTCCATCCATGTTAGGGTCAGCAACTTGCTGCATATGAATTTTTATGGGCAAGTTGCAGACTTAGAAGAAGAGAGGAACGGGGCATTGGCAGTGGAGAATTGGGTGATCCATGCTCTGGAAGAGAAGAGAGAGAGTTTTATTTATTTATTTTTAAATATAGCAGTTGATTTTCTTTTCAGCTTTCATCACTAACACAAATGGTATCTAAATTAACGGAGCTTTTTCTGTCACTGGTAGATTAAACCCTACATAAAACAACTGATGGTTCCATAAAACCACAGTCTGCTTACTATTGGCAGTAGAAGGATTTATGGTGAGAGATCATTTGTTAATTCATATTTCCTTTTATAAAACATTTGAATTATGTATTTATTTATTTATGAGAGAGATAAAGAGGCAGATAGATGCAGATATAGACACAAATGAACTCCAGACACATGTGTCACCTGGTGCATTGCTTTACATGGTGACTGGAGAATCAAACCCCAGTTCTTAGGCATTGTAGGCAAGCGCCTTCAATTCTGAGCCATCTCTCCAGCCCAACATCTCTCTTTTAGAGCACCCTAGATGCTCTAAAGTGGAAGGGATGGGATTACTGAACACTGGATTTTTTTTTTTCCCTCAAGGACAGGGCTCATTATCCTGTTTCCTCTACAGCTCTTCCTTAGTTAGCTTCACACCATTGCTTGACGTCATTACTTCCATTGGCAAGAGAACTACAGTGCTACAGTAGACTTGGCCTCACAGCTTAGAGAACACAACTGTGGATGTTACCCTGTCTGATTTTCCCAAAAGCACTTTTGTTGTCTTACAGAATAACCAATGCTCTGAGGAGCAACATGCTATCCCTACACATCGTGTATCCAGTAGTAGCAGATCCCAGGAAGCTGGAGCTTTTGATGCAATGATGAGTTCTTCCTAAGGCCCCAAGATGCTCTGTCCTATAGGACAGGAGGAGGATGGGTTTTGTCACCATCTGGCTTTTCCCACTGTTACCATAACTGGTTTGATGAAATTAGGATTTATAAAGAAGCCCCCAGCTGACTCACCAGATCAGGTTACATATACAAGCATTCAAGTAATAGGTACGCTCAGGTCAGGATTGAGTTCAAGATTAATGTTCAAAGAATTAGGTAGAGTGTGCCAAAATAATCCTCGATTATGGGCTAAACATGTCACTCATCTTTGCAAACTACATCTTCACTTTCAAGGGGCCTCTTTAGTGCAGCAAACACTTCATGATTATAAACAAAAGTCCCATGAGTTTTCTCTCCATGATTTAATTAGAACACTTTATTGTTTTCATTATTTTTTTAAAGATTTAGTTAGATTTTTTATAGTTTTTTTAATGTTTTTTGTTCATTTTTACTTATTTATTTGAGAGTAACAGAGAGAGAAAGAGGCAGATAGAGAGAGAGAGAGAGAGAGAGAGAATGGGTGCGCCAGGGCTTCCAGCCACTGCAAATGAACTCCAGACGCGTGCACACCCTTGTGCATCTGGCTAATGTGGGTCCTGGAGAATCGAACCTTGAACCAGGGTCCTTAGGCTTCACAGGGAAGCGCTTAACCACTAAGCCATCTCTCCAGCCCTGTTTTCATTATTTTTATATTCACAAAGTATTTGGTTTTTGTTATAGATTATTTGAATGTTCCTAAAAAGTGGAAACAGTGAACTATCTCATACACATTATTATTGATTGTATTTATTTTGAATCTTTATTTGAATTGCTTATGGCCTATATTCATAATATTTTCTACATTTGGTCATATTAGGAGATTTTTTAAAAAAATTGTTGTTTATTTTTATTTATTTGAGAGCGACAGACAGAGAGAGAAAGAGGCAGAAAGAGAGAGAGACAGAGAGACAGAGAATGAGTGTGCCAGGGCCTCCAGCCACTGCAAACGAACTCCAGATGCATGTGCCCCCTGTGCATCTGGCTAGCATGGGTCCTGGGGAATCAAGTCTCGAATAGGGTCCTTAGGCTTCACAGGCAAGTGCTTAACTGCTAAGCCATCTCTCCAGCCCATATTAGGAGATTTTTATTACTTGTACTTACATTTAATTGTTTTCTATAGATTGGTTTAAATTGCTGGGCTATCCCATCTGAAATTTGATAGGTCATATGTGTCTAGGAATTTATTCATTTCCTATAGATTCTCCTTGTTTGGAATACAAATTTTTGAAGTACTCCCTGATTATCATTTGGATTTCATTGAAATCTCTTGTAATATCCAGTTTTTTTTTTACTCTAATTATAGTAACTTGGGTCTTCTTCCTTTTCTGGTTTGTTTGGTTAGGGTTTGTCAATATTACTGATTTTTGGAAAAAAAACAGTTGTTTGATTGATTCTATGAATTCTGTTAATATTCATTTTATATTTATATTTTATATTTATAATTTCTGTCCTGACCATTTTAGTTTTTAGGCATCTACTACTTTTTGGTTTAGCTTGTTCTTATTTTTCTAAGATTCTAAGTTGCAACATGAAATTGTTTATTTTATATCTCTCTGGCTTACTTTTCCTTTTTAAAGAAAATTTTAAAATATTTGACAATTTTGGATAATCCCCTTCAACTGTCCTCCTTTGAACTCTGTCTTCTATCTTCATCCACTTAACTCCCACTTCTATGCCATCATTCCGTCTTTACATTGGTAGCTTTCCTCCATTCCTCTATCATCTATAAAAGCCTGCTGGTGGCCCAAAATTATGCTAGGCTTAAGTAGATAGTGACAATGCATGTGAGGTTATGAATATGGCCACTTTTTTTCTGGGAGACAGCATTCCGAAGTACTCCTCCCCATTCTTTCACTCTTCTTTCTGCCACCTCTTCCTCCACAGTCCCTAGACATTGAAAGGTATGAAAAAAAATCTCACTAAGTAGTAAACTTTCAACTATCACTTTTTCTCAGTGCTTTGAGGAATTTTCAGTTTCTCCAACAATCACTTCTATCTGAAAAGAGAGATTGCTCTAACAAAAAGTGAGAGCTGTCCTAATATGTGTGCATAAATCTAAGTATTTAGAGGATGATTTTATGGACAAAATATATCCATGTAGCCAAACAACAATAGTAACTCTCCGCCCCCACCCCCCATCCAGAGTTTGTGACCTTCTAAGACATAGGCTTTTACCTAAGTATTCAGTATCAGGCATGAATTCCCTTCCATGGAGTGAACATCAGTTTGAATAAAGGGCAGTTGAATTAAATAACAGACATGCCACTGTTTTACTGGTGGGTACATCTTGCCTGGGTGGCCAGTTGTGTAGCTTGCAGGATCCACAGCTGGTTGAGAGTATCGATGGCTTTATTCCTCCAGCAGGCTTCATAGCACTTTCCAGCCCCATGGCTGCTAATCGGTAGGGAGGAGGCTTCCAGCCCAGCGCTAGCTTGATTTCTCCAACCAAAGCATGTAGTGGCTTCAGAAATAGGGTCTTACAATATAGTTCTGGTGGGCAACTGAGAAGCTTGGCAATAGCTGTGTGTTAATTTTAATGTATGCCTCAGGTGTTTCATTAAAGCTTGTAATTTGGGTCTCTAGTCACCTGGTTGAAAGAGGTGTCACTGGGGTGTGGATCCTGAGGTCTAGCTCTAAGATGTGTTTGGGGGCAGATCTGAATTCCAGCTCAGAGATATTCAGAGAGGTCTGAGTTTGGAGTTCCTGCATGCTAAATTTCCCCTGATGTTGCCTTTTTTTTTTTTTATTGCCTTTTGCTTGTTTTTCTCTGCTTGGATGTATAGAAGCAGCTTCTTCCACCACTGATGGACCTTCTTCCTTTGATCTATGAGCTTGTCATAAACCCCTTCCTCACATAAACTGTGTCGGGTTTGGATGTTCATCTCAGCAACATGAAGCTGACTACAACACATTGGTATTGTTTGGGAGGCCTAAGGGACCTTACTGACTAACACCTCACTGGGAGGTATTCCAACCCTGGCAGTGAAATTCTTTGATGATTTTCTTTGTGACATGTGCGTTGCCTGGTGGTCATTTAGCCTCTCTAACTCTTTATTTTGTTAGTGTTTGCATGGTATACCTCTCTGTTTACATTCTTTTGATTAGTACTTGGAATTTTGACACTTTGAGTCTACATTTTGACACTGTAGGCAGTGTATAGGTAGAACAAGTACTTTTTTTAATCCACTTATACTAAGTCTACTTATCTCTGCATTTATACTTTTATTTATTTACTCCCACTTACCTGTTTTTTTTTTTTTTTTTTTTTTTTTTTTTTTAGGGATGAACCCTTTGATTTTGGTCTTTGCCTTTGTAGTTTGACTGTATTCTGTTTAGGTATGGTTCTTTGAGTTTATCTCACTTGCAGTTTGATGAGCTTCTTGGATGTATTAGCTAATATTTTTCTCTCAAGTATGGGAAGTTTGGGCTATTGTAGACAGTTCTCTTTTTTGCCTCTTCCAGCAGGCTTGGTTTTTGTGTGTAGGACTTATCTTGTACATATGTCATTATACTTGGTGGTACTCTACTGCCCTCTGAGGCTCTGTATCTTTTCCACCTCTTCTTTTCCTCATTGAAAAATAAAGTTGAGATATTGGTTTATTAATTCATTTTTTTCTGAAAGTTCAGATATGCTCTTAAATTATTGTATTATATTTTCTATCTTAATTTTTGCTTTTCCCCCCAGTACTTCCATATGATTATTGTAAATTCTATCTCTGTATTGGAGCTAAAAGCTATGATCCCATCACATCTTGAATGAGCTTCAAACTCCATGTCTTGGCCTGAAGATATGGAAGCATTTGGTCCTATTTACCTCCTCATGTTCAGTTAACAACATCCTCATTCATCTTCACTCGGTCTAGGTTTAAAGCCTGGTTAGGTTTTAGATCATCTCAGGTTACTTTTATCCCCCATAGGACATCCTCCCTTACTTATTCTGCCTGTAAAATTCTTCTCTAAGCCCTTTGTGTCACTTGACTAATTTTGTCTTTACCTACTCAACAAACATCTTACTGAAAGTGGCTACTTCTCTTCATTCTTTGTTGCAGTTCAGTATTTGCTCATGAAAGTTACAGCTGCATCATTTTATTCACATGCTTTTTTTGCTTTGTTTCTACTCTCATATTTGTAGGAACACTCTGAAAACAGCAACCTTTTCAGTGTTTTCTTGCACTTTATATATGTGGTGTACTCAGCAATTAAGTGCTAGGTAAAAAGATTAGTCCTTCTCATGTCTGACTCTGAAGTGACTATTACTTATGGGTTTGTGTGCTTACTTTTCCCACAATCCTCTCTCATTTTCTCTGTGTCTTACAGTCACACCTTTGTCTTGATTTCTACTACATTTTAAAGAGGCCACATTTAAATGATATTTAAGATTAGGATTTTCAATGCATTACTTGAAGTGTTTTTTTTTCCCCTGATCTAATAATAAATTATTTTCAAAGGTCTGATAATTTCCTAGCTACAGTTATCTGTTCTGAATCATTTTCTCTATAGGACATATTTCCTGTAGGACAGTTCACATTTTGGTTTAGTTTCTCAATATAAAATGAACGATGATTTTTGGATACTTGGTATCATGCTTAGCAAAACATAATTGCAATCAATTCTACCTTTTTCAACTTGAATATCAACCATTCTCAGACTGCCAATCTCCCTCAGATCTATAACTCATGAATAAGATGACTCACACAGTGGCAAATTGCTTTACTATTGCATAACAGCTCACCACCAACTTGGCATCTCAAAACCATACACATTTTTAATTTTAAAATCTCTGTGAATCTAGTCATGGATTAGCTGTGTATTCAGGTGAGCATCTCATGAGTTGGTCATCAAGGTCATGGCTTAGTGTAGTTTTCATCCTGTAATTTGACTATGGCAAAAATCTATTTCCAGGCTTACTCAGCTTGGCAGTAGAGAATGCTTCTATGAATTAACTTAAGTGAGTCCTTTCTTATGAACTGGGGGTTGAAAACCACCTTCAAGATCAAGAGCTAGCTAGCTTTCTCTCTCTCTCTCTTTCTTTCTTTCTCTTTCTTCTTTCCTTCTCTCCTTTTCTCTTCCTTACTTCCTTATTTCCTCCTATTTTCCTCATCCCCACGTTATAATTCCTCACCATGTAGCTCTTTCTAAAATATGACTAGTTGCTTCTTCAAGATCAATAACATTTATTTCTTTCTCCACTGTGCTCAGAGCCATATGTATACACACACACCATCAAAGGAGTGACATCCCATCACCTTTGCCATATTAAATAGGAGCAAGTCACAGGTTCCATCTGCACCTTTAGGGAAGGGAATATGCAAAGTCATGAATTCTTGAAAGGTCACCTTAAACTCCTGGTTTACAGAACCATGACTTACATAACCAAGCACATGAGTCTTTGAGGAACACTGTACATTCCAGTTGTAGCCTATGGCTATCTTGGTATATAGACATAGTCTTTCTGTGGGGTTTTCTAGCCATTTCAGTGGGATGCAGGTTTAATATCCATTGTTAATAAAATGATCTCTAAAACTTTAAGAAACATATCTTAAGAGCCAGCCATAGTGACACACTCTAGAGACCCTATCTACTTAATGAAAATATAAATGAATAATAATAGACAGCTTAGTCAGTCAGCTAGGGCTCCTTGCTGACTAACTACCAAATGCCTGGTTCTGAAACTGGTCCTGAAAAGCAAGGTGATAGTGGCTCATGAACCCCTTTCCCAGAATGTCCTGTCTAGATATCCTGGTCTCTTTCCAGCTTCTAGACCTCTGCCATGCCATATGTCTTATGCTTACCATGTACCTTATTTCTCTTGTGTTTGTCTAATGCCTGCTTATACTGTGGGCTTTAATCCTGTCAATGACTCTTTCTGATTGATTAGGGAACATTAGTGAAATGGGAATATGTACACATACTTGCAGGTAAGAGCTGAGTTCAGGTCTGTTTGACTCCTAAGTCCATGTGCTTATGCTTAGCCATCAACACACTCCCTGCCCTGTCGTGAAGTTCTCCTAGAGAAGCTCTTTGTGTGGGCCACTCTCTTTCTATGAGCCGTTCTCTTTCTGTGAGCCACTCTTTTCAAGCAGGTGTAGGCTTTGACCACAATCCTTTTCTTCTGACCAATTATTTTGATTGTATACTGAGTCCATGGTTATTTGCTTTTATTAGACTAATTTTAGGGACTGAACTCAGATCTGTGCCTTCAGTGACTCTTCACCAGGTAAACTTCTAGCCAAGGATGAAAGAAAATAAGTCCATAGGCAATACAGATGTTTCAATTCCAGAAGTCATTTAGTAACTGCTAATTACTAATATTTCTGTACTGAAAGTGTGTAAATAGCCTTAAACAGTTTATGTTAGAAGGAATTTCAGTGATATGACCCGTTCTGGGATAGGATGACCTATGGGTCCTTTCCATTTCCAAGTAAGCTCATGTCTATTGTGATGGGTATATTGTTAAGGGGTCATGGAAAACAGTATTTATAATTTATAATTATTATTATCAACATATTTTGTATGGATACATCATGTGTGGTCCACATCTCATTACACAGGAGACATCAAACATTTATTTTCCTGAGTAACTCTAGTCATGCAAGCCCATGGTCAGTCAGCACAAGCCGCTCTATGCTCTTCTCTCACAGGAGCCAGCCTAGGTCCTGTGGCCCCGAAACAATAGCAGCTGCACATTTAAGTCACACAAATTGCACAGTTGAAGAACATTCCCCAGAGGTGGTAATAAAGAAATGCCTATTAATTTTGAATTTCTGATAAAAAGGGAAATTTATAGACATATGTTGCATGTAACATTTAGGACACACATACTAAAATAAATTATTATTTATTTGCCATTCAAACTTATTTTGCCTCCCTGTGTTTTATCTGATGACACTGAGGAGGGCAGGAATCTTAAATGTCCTTCCTACCTTCACTTTGTTAAGTATTACATAATCTTATAACCAGTATTCAGCCCACTTTTTGACAATTTTACATTCATCTCTAAGACATCACTTTCAAAGTTACTATATTTCAATATGTGGTAGAATCTTCCAAGTAAGATTAGTGGTACACGTTTTCTAAATGCTCTTTGCTCCATATCCCTACCTGTCCCCCTCTCCCATCCCGAAGTCCCCGTATCCCTAGGTCCCAGGAAACCTGTGTATTGAGGGCTTGTTCGGTCAGCTTTGACTTAGCCATGGTATCAAACAGAGATAGATGTTCATAGGGAAATGTTAGTCTAAAATGGGCACTTATGTAGTGGTATGGATTCCTAACATATTGAAAACCATTGTGCTTTCCTCAGTGTTTGGAGCCCAGCTGGCTACTGCCCAGTGCTGGAGAGTATGACATCTAATTCATAGTGAACAGAGGCTGATGTTTCCACTACGTAGCTTTGCCTTCTGGGGTAAATATATATATATTTACTTTTTTATTTTTTAAGTGGGTGATATATGATGCAAATATTACTCTTAATCAAAAGGATATTAGCAATCCACCACAAATGTAGAGTTATAGGAACACAATACAACAGCACACTTGGAGAGGATTACTTTCACAAGAAACAATATTCATTTCTCTGTCTGCCTTTTATCAACACGGATTTACCAGAACGCAGAAGTTTGTCCATGGGCCATGTTTTAATTGCTCACAGGTTGCTTGAAGACAGCTGCAGTCAATGAAAGAAAATAAATTTCAAGGGATAGGGTGCTCTTAAAATTTTCCGTAATTCCAGTTTGAGGAGTCTGTTGACTTTATTAGACAGGGCTTCACTATGTAGTCCTGACTATACTCAAATCCATGATCTTCCGGCCCTAGACTCCTGTGTGTTGGGATTACAGGTACAAGTAACTTGTGCCTAGCCTCCTTTCAAAAACTGAAAGAGAATTCTTTCCCCACGTTTCCTATGCAGCGGACACTTCCCCAGTGCCTTCTCATTTGACTTTATGCGTATCTATATGCTTTTTCATAGTAATATTTTTAGATTTAAGTTGATGCAAGTTCATCCTAAAAGATCAGAAGCATATGCAAAAGCAAGAAGAGAAAGAAAAATCCTTGGAACATATCATGATGACAATGTTTTATGGTGGTTTCATATACTACATGGTTATTTTTTTTAATGAAACTAATCACAAACTTATGAGGGATATACTATTTTGTAAATTCCCCTTCTCTTTTAAACATAACACATAGCACACTCTTATTAAAACTGTTATAATTCTACTACAAATTAATTAATTGAACATATTTATATGTGTAGTGTGACCATTTAATACATGTATACAATGTGCAATGATCAAATGGTATAATGCTATTTGTGTATTACTTCAACATTAGAATAACCCTCTGTTGTTGGATATGTTTGCAGTATTTCCCATGTTTTTGTGTGTATGTACACATCAAGGCATGTATGTGGAGTTCAGTGGACAGCTTGGGGTTGGTTTTCCCCTTAAACCTTCTTTGAGATAGTCTTCCCTCAATCCCCCTTCTTCCTCCTCCTTTTCTTCTTCCTTATTACTGTTATTATTGCCCTTAAGAAGGCCAATCTAGCTGGCCTGAGGCCTTTTGAATTTTCCTGGCTGTACCTCCATTGCCTTAGGCACACAAGGATTACAGATGTACTACATCCTACCAGCTTTACATAGGTGTCGGGCGTTTGTGGAGCAAGTGCCTTTAACTGCTGAGCCATCTCCACAGCTCTGTATTTTCCAATCTTTAAGTTCTTATAAATAATTCTATAGTAAACATAGTTGAGTACAAATCCTTATGTACATCTGCATCTGATTATTTGCTTCGCGCAGCTTCAGAACAATGAGCTTGTATGGATTGAGAAGTACACTTTTGAGGCCTTTGAAACATCTCACTGAATTTCTTTGAAAGAAAAGTAAGGGGTCTATGAGGGTGAATGTTTCCAGAAAATTTCTTAGCTTTTTTTTTTTTTTGAATATTATTCCATTGAAATTAAAAAGTAACTTTCCAACTTTGAACAGATAATGACGATAATAGATTTTTAGACCTGTGTTTCCTTCTTTGCTATTTGAGAGCTAAGAGAATACACAAGTTTATTCTGTTTTCCCTGATCCTCCTGGTGTCCTAGACTTGGTGCTTTATGCCAAGGCTGCAGATCTATCTGTGCCTTCAAATTAATCCTCTGTAAAATGGAGAGAGGACATTACCTATAGTCTTGGAGTATCCCTGAGAATAAGGGACACCCTGTTATAACAGCTTTAAAACATCTACTTAATTTTATTATTCATTATTTTTATACACGTTTATGTATAAATATGAGTATGTGTTTGTTCATATATGAGCAGTTTTATGTGTGGAAACCTTGGAATTCCATCTGCCTACTTTGTGACAGGGTCTCCCACTAGCTTGGAGCTCACCAATTGGGCTACACTTGCTGGCCAGCATGCCTGAGGATCCTTGTCTCTGCCTCCAAAGTGTGGGGATCCTGAGTGCTCATCACTACTCTTGGCATTTTCATGTGGGTTCTGGGAATCATACTCAGGTCCTCATATTTGTGAGATAAGCCCCTTACCAAGTGAGCTCTCTCCTCAGTGCTTGAAAGCATCTGCTTTTAACCCTAAATACTGTGAAGTTACCTCTGCTTCTTTTAACCTAACCATCTTTGCACATCTGAAATTTAACTTCACCTTCCATCTTAATCCATTTTTCTCTTGCTATAACACAGATCAGGTAACTAGGAAAGAATAGATGTGTGTTTGGCTCTCCATTATAGGGGTGGGGGAATCACCTGCCATTTCAGAGAATGCAGAGGGCATCACATGGTGAGGGAACCAGGAAGCAGCTCAGGTCTCACTTTCTCTCAGGAAAACAAGAAGGCCTCCTGAGGCCCCTTCCTGAGGGCCTACCAAAGGGCCCACCTTCAAATATACCACCATGAATTTGGGTGTTAAGTTTCAACACGAGTTATGAATGGGACATTGAAAACATGGCAACCCCTGTCCAGTTTTCTAGATTTGAGTTTTGAGTTCACACTGTCAAAATAAATAAGGGCATCAAGGTAATGACAGAAACCAAACATGAACTGTTGATTTAAAGAAAAAAAAAAATAACTTAAGCATGGGCCAGGCATGGTTGCACATGCCTTTAATTCCATCACTCAGGAGGCAGAGGTAGGAGAATCACTGTGAGTTCGATGCCACACTGGAACTACAGAGTGAGTGTAGAAGGCCAGCCTGGGCTAGAGAGACACTATGTTGATAAAGAAAATAAAAGATGGTTAATAGTATTTGTGCCGTTACCATGTGCTTAGTTTTGTGTTAGGTGTTTCAATCAAAAGAAAAGTCATTTAATTCTTGACGTTTTATTACAGATGTGTCAAATGAGGACAGGAAGTCAAAGACACACAAGTGAACCTAAGTCCCATCCACTCAGCCGGTGATCCTGCTGCCCACATCTCCAGGGCCTGTGTCTCACTACTTCAAGCACCTAATATATTATTTATTTTATATTTCATTATTTTTGTGCTACTGTAGATTGGATCTGGGACTTTTTGCATGCTAGGGAAACACTGTACCACTGAATTCTATTCCTAGATACTTTTGTAGGTTTTTATTTTGAGACATTGTTTCACTGAGTTGCTCAAGCTGGCTTTGAACTCAAATCTCTAGTCCAGGCTGGCCTTAAATTTGTGATCGACCTGTCTCAGCCTCTCTAGTAGCTGGAATCATAGGCCTTGATCACCAGGTTCTGCAGGAGACCTAAGGTATACCCTCTTTTTATAGTAAGATACATGACAAAAAGTAAAAATAGTTTATAAATTCTCTGCATTAGACTATTTCTCTGGGATTTCCTCCTTTAAAAGTATTCTAGAGCCCCAATAGATGAATCTCTTATTCTAAATAGGAAGTGTGATTTCTGTCTGCATGAATTAAAGGGACTGGTCTTCCTTGAAAGAAACATGCAAAAAGATGTATGCAAAGGAGTTCAGTCATGTGTTAGCTACTGGGCCAGCCCCACTGTATTTCTGCTCCCTAACTTAAACATGGCTCAGAGGCTACGGTTTTCTCAACCAAACCAGTTTCTGCTGAGTCTTGACACGTGTATGGATGTGAGTGCATGTGTGCATGTCTTCATTTGTGTGCATACCTATGTGGATTGTGTATGCGTGTGCAGGCACACATTTATCCTTCAGTTCTGACCAGAACAGTCCAGCAAGCTGTACTGACAGCGCTGCAAGGCTTCTCTTAGGCCAAGGTTTCAAGTCCTTCCACATTCCTTTTGAAAATCAGCTCCAAAAGGCCAAAGCCACACAGTCAGGTGTCTAGCAGCAATTGACACCACTCCTTGGTGCCAACATAACTGTAATAGGTTCATATTGCTGGCAGAAATCATCTGACCAAGTGCAGCTTCTGGAAAAAAAAAAGTGGGTGTTATTTTGGTTTACAGGCTTGAAGGGAAGCTCCATGATGGCAGGGAAAAACAATGGCATGAGCCCCCTGGCCAACCTAAGGTGGACAATAGCAACAGGAGAGTGCCAAACACTGGCAAGAGGAAACTGGCTATAATACCCATAAGCCCACTCCCAATAATATACAGCCTCCTGGAGGCATTAATGCCCAAATCTCTATCAGCTGGGAACCTAGCATTCATGAGACCTAAGTCTATGGGGAACACCTGAATCAAACTACCACAGGTGATAAAGAAGTTAATGACCAACCTTTCTTCGTATTAATTATGAAATGCTGGCAGACAGGAAAGGCTGACACAGAGCAAGAAGTATAGGCTCGCCTACCTGTCGTTCCCATTTTATTTCCTAGATTTCCTTGCTCAGTTTCCTGTATGTCTGCAGGCATCGGCTGCTGGACTGTCTAAAATGGTTTGCCAGAAGCTGAGTGCATTGTATGGTTGTAAGGGTTTGGAGCTTAGACCTTGTTTTTACCAGCCATTATTGGAGTATATTTAGTTTACTTCTCCTCCCCGTTTATTAGGAACTTCTCACAAAATTTTGCAATACCAGAACCCAACATTTGACAAGAGGCTGAAGGTTTTTCTTGATTCCAGTTGCATTTATCAGAAAATCTTATTCTATCCATTAGATGGTATTTGGGGTTTTCCTATATCTGTGTACTTTCAGAAGCATCAAATTATCTTCAGCCTTTGAAACCTAGTTTGGAGATATAGTTGAGTAACAGAGTGCTTGCCTGGCATGTTCAAGGTCCTGGGTTCTATTCCCAGGACCACAGTGAGATAAAATAAAACTAGGTTCATTTTTTTTATAAAAGGTGAACAGGACTGACATTTCAGTGATGGTCTCTCTTCCTCATGGGAGAGACATTAACTTTTCCCTCAGTGAATTCTCTATGTCAAGTGAATGCAAGGTATTTTGATCCAATTATCAAGACATACTCTGTTGTGTCATCAGACCCCAATACATACAGGGTCCAGTTAAAGTCTAATAACCCTAGGGGTGGAGAAGGAGCTCAGCGTCCGAATTCTTGCTTAGCAAGCATGACAAAATAGGTTTCATTTCCAGCTCCAAATCCATAAAAATCAAACACCCCTGAACTAAACATACTTATTCTGGGTCATTGCAAAAAGCAGACGGTGTGGCTGCAGTGTGTCCTAGAGTTGAGAATATTATGAATGAAAGTCTTGCCTTTTTGGCATGTGCTGAGACTTGCCTGCAAGGCTGCACAAGGGGGAGGGGGACATGGGGTCAGCATGATCCTTCTCAGGCCGCCATGGAAGGCTGGTGGGGCAGGGCTTGGAGAGGGATGAAGAACTCCTCAGCATTCCAGGCGACACCATTTTGGCGTAGAGCTGGAGTTACACGCTCTTTGCCTTCTCTTCTTTTGGATCCTGAAGATTGATTCCTCAGCAGGAAAAACGTGTCTGAGTAGAAACTCCGGAGCAGGTGTGGGGCAGCTGGGGAGGGGCGGCACTCTGCAGGAGGCCTTCTTATTGCCTCAAAGCCAGAGACTCCTGGCTATTAAAGTGGCTTGTTCCTCTGGCAGTGGAGACATCAGTTGCTGAAGGCAGGGAGCTTCTTTGCCTGTGCGTGAGAAATTGCGAGAAGGGGAAACAGAAGAAGATGGGCTTCTAGTTGGGAATTGCCACTGGAATGATGTTATCATTAGAATCCATATTAGTATCATGCCACTAAATGTCATAGGTTCCATTTATATACATGTCAATTGATGATAATCATAGGAATAGCAGGCATTTGTCTGTTGGGGTTTTATGATGAGCTAGACTGTGTGCCAAGCACTTCAATGACATCCTTGAAACCACCCATGACGTGCCCTATCAAGTTAGAGAACGTGTGTAGTCACAGAGAATGGGGTCTGGAGGAAAGAGGCTGATGTATGATAAATACTCGGTAGCACTGATGAATGACAAACACATGGTCAGTACAGAATTGATTCCCTGGTAGGATGGGGCCCTTACTGAAAAGAATTGCTGTTAGGGATCTCTCTCTCGCTCTCTCTCTGCTCACAAGTTTCCTGTTTAGTAACAAGCAGTACAGATAGAAAAGACCTGGGCAACGCCTTGAGTGCAAATTAGTATGTGCTACTTCTGACTGAAAAAATGTACTGTGGTTTTTGGCTGCATTGCAACAGGTAAGTAAAACATAGAAAAGGAGGCTATGGATGGACCTTCTAAAGCATGCTCTGGCAGAGGAAACATTTTTGGTGAAAAAGTGACAGAAAGTATGGAGAGGATGGCCACGTGGCTTGTGAAGAGTATAGAAACCATGTCAAATATTAAGCCAGAAACAAAATGAAGACAGACTGCTTGGCTTGGAGAAGTGACTCTGTGTTTGGGATTCAGAGAGGGGTATGAGATGGGCCTTGACCATGTCTCTTAGAATGCTCACGGGTTATTTTTATTGTGTTTATTCAGTTGTACACATGTGAATGTATTATGGTCACCCTAGGTTCTCTTTCCCCTGCAGACAACAAGATGTACACACCACTTAGCATCTGGATTTACATGGGTGCTGGGAAACTGAACGCTGGGCTGGCTGGCAGGCTTTGCCAGCCAGCACCTTTAACTGCTGTATCATCTCACTAGCCCTAGAATTCTTGTTTTAAAGAGGGAAATGGCATTACTTTAGAATTATAGAGGGAATATGCAGGCCCAGATTGTTGAAATTAGAAAGTTCAGCCCAAATTTATAAAGAATGTTCAAACATTTGGGATAATCTTCTAAGTAATGACTTGTTCAGGATGGCAGAGTATTCTCTACAAATGTGAACCTGTACCTTTAAATCACATTATTCCAGAAATGACCAGTAGATGGCGGTAGGACACCATAGATTTTGTTAATGGCATTTGGATTTTCACTGTGAAGTCTAGTAGATGATTTTTTTTCTAATTATTTGAAGGTGTGCCTTATTCTATTGTTCAGAGAGAAATTGCTGATTTGAAAAACAGGAAATAATACTTTCTAATTAACTGGACAAAAGTGATTGGCAGATACTTTTCTTCCATTATACCATTATATTTTTTAAAAATTCTGAGTAGGAAGTGTATGTATGCATGTGTATATGCGTGTGTGCCTGAATGCGTGCATGCAAATGAGAGGGTTGATGTGTTTTTAAATCACAAAAAAATTGGGAATATGCAGATTTATGTAAAACTTAAGAACACATATTACCAAATTGAGTCGAAAATATTTTCATGAAGCAATTTATTGAAAATGTTTTCTTCTTTGTACAAATCTGTTTTTGTACCTAGAGTTTGTGAATCTCAAAATAAAGTTATGAACACTCTGTAAATACACCGAATTGAAGTCAATTTTCTAGTTTTCTTTTCAGTAAACTGTGTTCAGGAATGCTCTCTTCCAGCAGTTCCCTCGCGCATGGTTTGTTCCTCCTTCGTTTCATTCCCTCTGGGAGCTGTGCGGTAGAGGCCTGTATTCCCCACCAAGCAAGCTAAGTAAACATCCTTTAGAAATGCATATATGTCCAAGCATGTGGACTATATAGCTTGTTGGTCTTTAATTTGGAAACAGGAAGCTAGTGTGAGTCTCTCTGGCCCCGTTTCTGCTTTTTCAACAGCACCCTATGGTCTTCTGGGCTCAGCAGCCTCGATGAGGGATCAGGGCAACACACTCCTTCCCATCTATCTCTGAGCACAAATTTGCTCCGGGTGCTAGTTTCATGTATTCTGGGCCAGTTCTACATCGAAAAAGGTTGCATTTGGAGAACAGTTAGTCACAAAAAGCACATGCGGGCTTCCTTACTCCTCTTCAGTTCTTAGCACTGAAATATACTCGGGGCTTCTAGATAGTCAAATTGGTTTAATTTGCTAGCACTTTGGGACTCTCCAGGATTGTGAGAAAGCTAATTCCAAAACAGAGAGAGCCCCCTCGCCCCCCATAGAGGCTTAACCAGACATTTTAAAGATTATTCTTCTAGACAAAATCCAAGTAAAAATTTAATTTCTGTCCATGCTCCATCTAATCTACTTGGACATGATTCATATTTTCTCTCTCCCTCCCTCCCTCTTTTTCTCTCTTTCTGTCTTTCTCTTTCTCTCTCTCTCTCTGTCTTTCTCTCTCTTTCTCTTATTTATGCTTTAATTGATGGCAAAGGCAAGCAGAGTTACACTTCCCTGCAGGGTGAATGGAAGCCCGAATCTGTACCCATTGTTGAAAACTGTGTGACCTTGGTCAGGACCCTGTGCTTTCTGAGTTTCCATCTGCCATTGACATATTTGCTTTCCTTCTGACAGAACTTTGGCAGAGATTTATGAAATAACTCTCTGAAAAGTTTTGCTACAGTTCTCTTAACAAAAGACTAAGAAAAGTGAAAGTAATGTGCTTTTATCTTTTTAAAAATATAACATGTCTTCATTGACCAGAAAAAGTTATAATTAATAGTCATCTATGCATGTTCCCTAAAGATCCTTTACATAACCATTTTTAAAAATCAGATGAGGTTACACTTTCCTCTTTTTTCTAAAGGAAATGTTACTTCTCTGTTAAAATGCACACACATATGCATGCACACACACAAACACATTCCAACTGTATGTATACAGTCAATATATGAAGAGTAATCTTGCACATTTTTTCTTGCTTCCTAGTTTATGCATGCATTAAAATTTTAAAGAATTAAAATTTAAGTTCTTTCTTACAAGTATTACATGTTTAAAACATAACTTTTCACCAATTAGAATATTGCTTTATAAGGTAATACTTTCACTCTGATTTTTTCAATTAGATATTACTTAATGAAAGAGGCTAAAGAAACAAATACATCAGAAATATGTAACTGAACAAATCTGGATGCTTTTTTAACTCAATAATCTTCATAAGACCCTGGTACAGTTGCATACAGATTTCTAGATGGTTGAGTAAAACTCTTAAATATAACTCCTATTTTTTTGAAACACATGAAGGTGAAAGAAATTGTCTGCATGTAATTTTAAGCTCACAAAATAATTTTAAGGGAGTACCATGATAGGAGCATTTCACACACTGCAACTTGATCTGGTTGAACTCAGAAATGGTCATATTATTTATTTATTTGTTTGTCTTTCCCTCTGAAATATAGTTAATTACAGAAGGATCAAGAGCATTTTCTATTCCCGCTTTGCAGTTACGCCTTGCAGACCTAAGACTAATGAAAGCAAGTTCTCACCCCAACTCTGAACTTGCTGACTTATCCGATTTACAGTCTGAGCATCTGAACATTGGTGAGTTATTTAAAATAATGATTTCTTTTTTTGTGTGTGATTGCTGCTGCTCTGAGAAGAGACTTTTTTTCACTACAACAAAGATAATGCTTTGTATTTATCGTAAGAAAGAAAAGATGTGATGTGTCTAGCATACATCTATGGCATGTATGTTTAGTTAACGGCTTGCTATAATGCATATTATTAATGATGACAATCATGAACTTGTGTGCATTGTTTATTTTTTTTAAATACACATAATGGAGCTTTCAGACATGAAAATCAGCTGCCCCTTGCAATGATGGCCGTCTTCTGAGAGGTAACTACTCAGAGGTCCTTTGTGACTTGGGTTCCTGACCCAGTCCATTTTGGTATTTAGGCTATTGGAATATTTTTATATCTATCTACAATTTCTCTGTGTGAGCCTCTGAAATGAACCATAGGTCTCTTTAAAGCTACATGGTAGATTACATTTGAATTTCTATAAATGGATGTGAGTAATAGCAGCACCTGGAAATCTACAAATGTATCAGATGTTGTGAGCTTGTGGTCACAGCATGCAGAAAGGATTCCAGGAGTCCAGAGTGATGGAGGGTGCTCTTTAGGTTAGAGGCAGATAATTTAATTAACATGTACCTCTAATCTACTGTACTTTGATTCTGAGGACAAAAAATCGAATGGTCAAACCCTTTCTCCACAAGAGACCTCAGGCAGCTATCTCTCTATTTGAATACTTTGAAATTTTATTTCCTATTTTTACATCAATTCATAAAAACTTCACTTGGACCTCTGGGTTCCATTGTCCCCTTTGTGAGCTGTATCCCAATATCTGAGTCATTTGGGTTTTCAATGCAAATAGAAGGCATAGGATGAGTCAGAATGTATGCCAATGCGTGCATGAACTTCAAATATATTTGTGTGTTACCTGAACCCGGCACCATCAAGCCTGTCTCCTGTTTGTTTCTCTGTCTGTTTGAGAAGCGGAGGTTGAGAATATCAGAAAGGAGAATTCTAGTAAAACACTCGTGAAATAAAAAAATAAAAATAAATATTTGGTTTTGTAAATTTGAATGGGTACCTTACTCTGACCAGAGGCCCCGAATATTTGTCTGCTTTTCATATTGTAGGGTGTCTCAGGCCTTTGTGGGAGGGTTTGATACTGCCTTTTGTTGTAGGACAACTGGTATATTCTGTGATGCAGGGACGTGGCCAGTTCAAAGGATACAGCCTTACTTACGATTGCTTTTTTTTTTCCCCTTTCTTTCTTTTCTTTTCCCTTCCCCCAATTCCATGTGGTTTTTGCTGCCGTGGAAGTGGCGGTGTTTAGAAATATGCACATAGACCTCTCAGTCTTTCTTCTTGGAGGGAAAGACCAGCCCTCTATCATAATAATAATGACAAAAATCTTTCCTCAGGTTTGAAGTTGAAACATACATGGAAATATATTGCTAATATCACTACCTTTCATCCTGAATGAAGTAAACAGCTCAAAATTTGTATTGGAGGTATAGGTATTACTTACTGTGAAGCTCATTAAAAGTAGTTTTTTTTCAATTTTCTTCTGGTTTATAATTTTCTGAAGGAACTTCAACCACCTACTTGTAAGATTCTTCCTTAACGCTCTTGATTATGTTAAATATCTACCCTCCACATTCATTGTAGTGTTTTAATAAGTGTCCTATAATCAGAAATTTTGAAAGGCTCATACTCGTTCAAAAGGGATGTTAGCATGAAGACTAAAGAAATCAGAGTGAGGAACGAAAGCAGGCCTTCTGTGTTTCTCAGACAATGATTTCGGCTAGGTGACTGCGTTTCGTTGCAAAAAGGACTCGATGGGATATTGACAGTTTCCTATCAATAGTTGGGCCCTGGAGGCCTGGCTGTTTGGGCCCACACTGATTGACTGCTTCTTAATAGACATGTAATTGTTGACAAATACCTTCCGATAGACTGTGGCAGTGCCCAGGCAGACAAAGGAGATTTCAGAATGATAGCGACCAGAGCTGAGCCATTTGGTACAGGCAGTGCCTCCCAGAGGAAATGACTTTTGCTCATAGAGAATCTTCTGACAGAAACCAGTCAAGTCATCTTCATGGCTAGTCTTGGGCAATCTGGTGGACACAGAAATTAGCAAGACCCCTTGTTTCACTGTCTTGAGGATTTTGTTATTTGCAGCTATAGCTTTGCTTATGTTCAACAACTACATATATAGGTATGTTATATTACTTATATATAATGCATACACATCACACACATGTATTTAGGGAGAAGTATGCAAAATATTTGATATCTAGACTATTTTTTTTTTTTTGCTTGTTTATGGCTATCTGAAACCTAACCACTGGGTGCTTGCAGGAACACAATAGGCTATTCAGACAATTTCAAAGAGCCTTGGGCAGTAATAAGGATACTGAAAAGAATTTGAATTTGGACATCAGCCCTATTTACTACTAAAATACCAGAGGAGCCTGGAGGTGTCCTTATGAGACGAGACGAGTGCATCCAAGAGCACTCGGGAATGTCGATTTGAGCCTCAGTGCTTGTCTGGCCAAGGCCGCCTTCCCAGATCAATGCCTAGCTGAGAAACAGCTCCTGAAAGTTGGCCTCCCAGGATGCATTCCCTGGGTCCATTCAGTTTCCGTAAATCTCCATTCTTGGGGGCTTACTCTCAACCATGGGAGGCTATGATTGCTTTTCAGCTCCCCACAGGAGCCTGCCCACCATGGGACCCAGGCGATGTTACTGAGATCAGTGAGCTGCTGGTAAGCTAATAAGATAAAATGCAAACAGAGTTTGAATACAACCTTGGCCTTGTCTGCATAAAACACCAGACTGAAAAGCAGACCCAGCTAGGCCTAACATGATCGGTGACGCAGATCCCCTCATCCAGTCCTGTGAGCGCATCAAGGTGACACCGCAGGCCACCGTCTGACATCCCCTGTGAAAGTCAAGCAGCTGATACCCCAAAGACCTCAAGTCCTGCCTTTGATTCTTATCGATCAAATACGCAGATTAAATCCTGTATCATAGAGCAAGGCACAAACCTGAGCTTACTGTGTCAGCTTCTAGGAACCCCAGTGAAGCCCTTTCTGAGTCATCTTCTTATGCATGAAGGAGAGCCTGAGTGCATGCGTATTTCAGAAAAATGCATAAAGTGGACGAGCAGATATGGGGTTCTGATACCTTCCAGACCTTGTGTGGGGGGGAGTATGAACCAGATATGAATGTTTTGCTTGTTACCTGTTGTCAAATTCAAACCCATAGTTAGGAGTCTGGGAGAACTCTGGATGGGCAGGGGGAGATTATTTTTGAAGTTACTTCTTTTGTAATCTGTAAGCATTCCTAAACAGACAGGCTTCTGCAAACAGCTGCCTCAAAATGTTGTATGTGAATGTGTGTGTGTATGTGTGTGTGTGTGTGTCCATTAATTCAGAATTACTCCAATTACAAGCCTTTGATGCTCTGAAACCCTCTCTCTAACCCAAAAGAGATGGAGAGCCCTCGGACCGTCCAATCAGATCATTTTCCCTGCCGCCTGCAGCAGATGTAAGCAATTTACTTTTTTATTTCTGCATATTCAGTGTGAGCGGAGCTGTTGGGGACCTTTCACCTCAGAGCCTGCAGGATTCTCACCCTATCAAATTAAAGCATTTTGCTCACTTATTCCCAAACGCTTTGCTGGTGCTAAGCAGACATCCCGCTGCATAGCAATGGCGGGTGTTCGTGTCCACTCATAGCCCCAGCCTAATCAGAGATTATTAAGGAAAATATACAGTGCTTTAATTTGATGAGATTGGTTATAGGTAGTGCAGTTAAAGGTCACACTCCTGCGTGTATCTCCCTCCGTCTCTGTAATATTTTCTTCTCGCTCGACAATCCTGAGCTGCAAACAATAGGCCAAGGCGACACATTTATTTTTGACATGCTGTGATGGGCTCAATAGGGATAAAGATGAATTATTTACAGATTGCATAAACAAACATCCTGGGCCAGGTTTTGGTTACATCTTTCCCTTTGTGCTCTGTGGATGCTATTACCTTAAAAGAACATATTCAAGAACTGTGCCTCTTTGGACGCGGCTTCCAGATGGCTAGAGCTGCCTCAGACTCCTGTTGCTGTTTGGGGAGGGGCACTGGCTGCTCCTGCTCTAGCTCCCAGGGAAAGGCTCCTCTGAGGAAATGATTTGCTCTTCTGACCCTGGAAACTTCTACCCCTGCTGGGAGCTAACTGAGCCAGCCTGCCAGCACCAGTGGGGGTGGCGGGGGCCACCCTGGGCCCTGGTGGCTTTTTCTTGGCATCCCACATGTCACCTTGGGAAAGAAGTCAGGGTAAAGGGAGGTGCCTGAGCCTTCTTGGCAGGGCGAGAGAATTATTTGGCACTCTGTGCTCACTTGAGGGTTAATTTTCAAACCAAATTTCTCTCTATCCCAAAGAAGACCCTTTCTGATGTCAGAGTATTTGAGCTTTGGGGATACACTAGTGACCGTAAGAGGGCCCTGCTGTTTGTTACGTTTGGGTATTTTTGATTGGGCCACGGTTGAAGGCACAGACAGCCTGGGAAGGAACAAGGGCAACTTCTAATCTTCTGTCAAACTTAATGGTTTCTGTGTATGTGTGTATGTAATAGACCAACTGCAGGCTGATTTACCTAGAAATTTACATGAAAATTGCTTTATGCAGCTGTATGTAAAAATTCAAGCCGCACCATGTCACTGTACCGCACGCACAGGTCAAGGCTGAGCCTGGGGCTATTGTAGCTGAAAACAATTTCATTCCATTCATGGCATGAGGAGGAGGGGAGCTCCAGGGTAGGGTCTGCAGGAGTACATAGTGAGGACCCTTTTTTTGGAACAGTCCTTTGGTTTAGGGAGAAGCTTGGGTGGAGGGACCTGCTGCCCCCTCCCTCCAGCCCTGTTCAGTGCTTCAGGACTTCCTTCTAACATTAAGTTAATCTTGATTATTTTTCTTGAACTTTTGCTATATTGAAGGAAACTTATTTACAACTTATTGTTCCGGTACCAGAGGATATTACTTAGGCCTCATACTAAATTATTTGAAAGGCTTTGCTCTTTGGGAAGTAAGAAAAATAAAACGCTTTAACAAATTGTTGCTGTATGCTTCTTGAGATGGATGGAAAATTCCACAAAATCCAATCTCCATATGTTGTTTTGTTTTCAATTTTCATATGCTTGAAATGTGATAATTTGGAGGTAAGAAAGAATTAATAGTGATAATTAATAATAATAGTAGTGGAGGGCTTTGAGTGGGAACTTAGGGTGGAAGTCTGTGGGGTCTGGCTCAGGTCTTAGGGATGTTGTACTCCTGATTTGCCCATGAGAAGTCACAGTGGGTCTGGAGAGATGCAGGCACTTTTCTTAAGAGTTCTCAGTGCACTTACAGTAGATGCAGCCTGTCTCCCATGTGTGCACTTGGCCCCGCAAAGGTGCTCTGGAGTCTACAGATCAGAGACCCTGCCACGATCCCTGGGAGGATACAGAGCCGCTGGCACACACAAAGAGGATTTTACCCTTTCTCTGATTACAGCACCTGTGGACCTGAAGATGAACTTCTTTCCAGGTTTCTAGGTGGAATGTCATGAGGTTAAACTGCCCACAGCAGCTTCTTAATTTTAGTTCATGCTTTTTAAATTTATGTGTGCATATATCTGCATCTATCACAATTCCTTACCATGGATTTATGCTATTAAATGTTTTTATAAAGAGTATGACTATGTTAGCATCTTCTTTTTTTTTTTTTTTTGCTCTGGGTGGGGAGGGTCTTGCTATGTAGCTCATAATGAATCCTCCTGCCTCAGTTTCCTGATAGCTAGAATTATAGGTGTTTACAACCATGCCCTATTTAGGTGAATATCTTTATTTAGAGCAATTGCAGCTGGTATAAGGACAGCTTTGAGAATGCCATAAAATTGAGAGTGAGTGAGAATAGATTTGTCTGTGGGAGCAACTTCACCCTTTATGGCCTTGAGGTTGCTATCTCAGGACTTTCCCTTCCTACTTCTCTTACGTCCCTCTTATTTTCAAATTTATCATTTGAACTATATTCCTCATTTTTCCCTTAACTTAGCTCCATACTAAAATTTTTCCTGACAGAAACAAAAAGCTAAAATAGCCAGAAGACAAATAAAGGCCTACTGCTTTTTTTTCACACAACATACCAGCTTATTAAAATTGTATTTCAATCTTTAGATTTTGAAATCACTACACTGCTATGTATGGTACATCAGTTTCTTGCCTCCCACTAGATATATAAAGTGGAGTTGGAAGAGGGTATTGCCTTCTCTGGGTGACAACTCTGAAGACAAGCCACTGGGGAGCTGGAGAGTACAATTTGGGTAAATAACCAAAGCATTCATGTGACAAAATTGTTTCTCACATCACAGGACCTCACAATAAAAGCATCTTTATTTGAGGACTCATAAGACAGTTTAAAGTGAGAAAATATGTGATTCTATTCCTTTAACCATTCTGGTGTAAGAAATAATGTTTTTAGTTGAAAAATTAACAGTTATTGGTGGACAGGTGTTCTGAAACTTAAGGAAAGAGCAAATCTGGCTTTGCAAGTTGCAGAGCTGATTATATAAATTCAGTAGATGTAAACGCTTAGATTCCTTCTTCTATTGGGCACCAACTCTAGGCATGTTCCAAAGCATTTTTTGGAAATTGAACTATTCCTTTGAAATTGTCCGCAGATGGATATCAATTGCAGCATCTCTGTCAGTCTCCCAAAGGAGATTTATTATTAGTTCTGAAATTTAGATGAATGGTAATACCCCAATGAGGTTATCTCTGAAGATTTCTAGTACAAATATTTGAGTAACTCCTGTATGGCTGTCTTAAAAAAATGTACTGCACATGGAGCCACAACTAGATGATTTTACTTCCCTTGACCCTACAAGGAAAAAAAAATCCAAACAATGTTTGGAATTCTCATGTTAGAAGGTGCTTCCGTATAATATTGAGACCAGATTTAATAGCTAACATCCTTCTGCTGTAGCCAAATATTTTCCTAATATGTTATTGTGATTCTTTTATCAATCAGGTTACATTTGAAAGACAGGAAACCTGAAGATGCTGAGTTTGGCCTATTAGTTGCATGTAATTCTAGCCAAGGCCAGTAGGTGGGAGTGGTGCTAATGTAGGTAAATTTATGTCAACAAAATAAGTGCCCGGTCTAGAGATTATGTGACTCCCAATCTAAGAATACAGCTCGCCACAAAAATAGAACTACTGGTTAAAGTAAAAGAACTAATGTTTCATCAATCACAAATTACTAGTGTTTGTATTTAAACTAAAGAGGACTAAAGACAACATAGGGGAAAGATAAAACTCATAAGAGTAGCTATATCTACCCATCCAACCTGCTTAAGGTGTTGTATTTCCCATTTAGTCCTTCAAGCTTTAACGACCCAGGAAAATAAATACTGAAGGCTACTCAAGAAAATTTTTCTTTACTGGTTTTCTTTTCTTCTTTTACTTTACTGGGAAAAATTCCTTCCTTATGTAGGCATTGATTGAGAAATTAAAAAAAAATAAAAATCACATTCTAAACCACAAAAAGCTGCCTCAATCAAAATACTTAATTGGATTAAAAAACACATTTTAAATTAAAACATGTATAAATTTTTACTGTACAGCTCTAATTAGCAGCATGTCAAGGTAATATGAATGTAATTGTTTTAAAAGCAAGATAGGGGCTGGAGAGATTGCTCAGAGGTTAACATGTTTGCCTGCAAAGCCTAATGACCCAGGTTTAATTCCCCAGTACCCACAAATCAAGATACACAGAATGGTACAGGTATCTGGGGTTTGTTTGCAGTAGCTAGAGTCCCTGGCATGCCCATTCTCCTCTCCTCTCCTCTCTTCTCCTCTCCTTTCCTCTCCTTTCCTCTCCTCTTCTCTCTTCTCTTCTTTTCTTCTCTTCACTTCTCTCTCTCTTTGTTTGCTAATAAATAAATCAAATATTAAAAATAAAAGCATAATGAAATACTACTCAAAAGATATTGGATGCTTCCAAAACTGCAATAATAAGCAAATTCATAGCATTATTAAATAAAGCAAAATGAAATAGAAATTAATTAGTCATTCAAGAAAATACAAAAACTAAAATACAAATATGATAAAGAATCAAACTGGTAAGTGAATAAATACAAGACACTGTTTTTATAAAATAAGTTCAAGACATATTTCTAGAATTCTCCCCAAGATAATAAAAGGGCTAGCACACACAGAGTTAGAGTTGAATGTGGTAAACAGCAAAAATGAAGAGGCTATAAGTGATAAGTCCTCTCTATAACTCTATGAAAGAACATTAAAACACTCAGTACAGATAAAGATATGCTATTTGAAAAAACTTTAAATATTGCTATTAATTCCCAAAAAATAAATAGCCTGGCTGCACTAATAGCATTTTCAAAATGAAGAAGTAAACATATGCATGAAAAGCTAATTGATAAATTGAGTCATTGTACCATTTAATATATGTGCTGCTGAAGCAAGCATAATCATTGTAACATTTAAAATAGAAAAGTCATATCTTTGCATGGGCATAAATATGTGTGGGTATATGCAGTGTGTAATATATGTATGTGTGTGCGTGTAAGGATACTGGGTATCTTCCTATACATTATTTTGTTGGGATAGAGTCTCTCACTGAACACAGAGCTCTTTGCTTTTTGGTTAGACTGGCTGACCAGTGAGCTCTAGTGATTCTGATCTTCCTGTCTATGCACCACTCAGTGCTGGGGTTACAGGCTTTCAGGCCATGTCTGACTTTTTATGTAGGTGATAGTGGCCAAATATAGATCCTCTGCTTACATACCAAGCACTCCTGTCCACTGAACCATTTCCCTAAGCCAGGAATACGTGTGTGTTTGTGTGTGTGTGTGTGTGAGTGTGTGTAATTATTGCATATTATTGTGTGTGTGAGTGCAAATGGGCACACTCAATGTGTATGCTTGCAGACGGAAGAGAAGAACATCTGGTATCCTCTGTTATTCCTCTTATACTTTCTTTTCTTGAGACAGTCTCTCTCCTCTGGGTATCAAACTCGGGTTCTCTTAGGTCTTCATGCTTCTGTAGTAAGCACTCTTACCCTCTAATAACTGGATACACATCTTAATTGGCTAATATATATGTGCAGTCCCTCTAATAACTGAATACACATCTTAATTGGCTAATATACATGCATTTGTCAACAACATATCCTGTATAGTCATATCAGAATCAGAAACATGACATGTATTAATGATGTTCTATATATAATGTGCTAAAATTGAAACAATCAAGAGATACAATGTCAAAATAAAAATATTTAGAGAAATATTGACATGAATGAGAGATTTCATATCAAGGTAGCTGAATACCTGTGAAATAAATATTAAGCCCTCAAATGTTTCCTGTGTTTTAGCAATATACATTTAATTTTGGAAATAAAATGATTAAGGGACACATGAAGTCTTGAGTAGATGAAAAGTTATTTTCAAAACAGCGATAAGGTTATTCAGGCTGGTTTGATAAAGTTAATCATCATCAACCTCCTCATGGTGCTATTTCTCATCCTCTTCATGTAATTCTAAAGTCTTTTCGCTGAGTGAATACATGGAAGAGTAAAACATACTGAACAAAGAATAAATAAGTAGGATTTTCCCTAATAAATGCCATAAGTTTTGGAAATTGAAAGTAGGTGCTTGGGAGAGGGCTCAGTGGGCAAAAGAACTTTCTACTCTGAGTTCAGATACCCAGAACCCATGTAAAGCAGGCATGCAAGCCTGCAAACATGGGACAGCTTTGGCAAGATGGTAGGTGGAGACAGAAGTATCCAGGAATCTTATGGTTCAGCTAGCCTGGCCTACACAGTGGTGAACAAGGTGAAAGGCAAGGACTGACCCACACACTCTGGCATGCATGTATCTGCACACACTCACACACAGCCTCTCTTGCTCTCTCTCTCTCTCTCCACACACACACACACACACACACACACACACACACACACATGCACACACACACACACACAATAGAAGTAAATTGGAAAGGCTTAATGTTATGAGAATCAGCAGTGTAGAAAAGAATAGTGTCTTGAGATCAAACTGAACACAGTTGTTTTCTTTTAGTAAATGTTTAAGGTGAATTACAAATTAGTGAAGTAAAACGTTTTTAAAAGATCGGTTTGCAGGCTCA
This sequence comes from Dipus sagitta, assembly GCA_036346955.1. Taxonomy (NCBI): domain Eukaryota; kingdom Metazoa; phylum Chordata; class Mammalia; order Rodentia; family Dipodidae; genus Dipus; species Dipus sagitta. The sequence continues at coordinate 130,301,383 of CM070772.1, read as the reverse complement.
GCAGAAGTGTGTCTCCTACACAAGCATAAGGGGCTGAGGCAGCCTGAGACTGCCCGAGTTTGAATCTTCAGAACTCACATAAACAGCACTAGATGTGTGTGTGTGTGTGTGTGTGTGTGTGTGTGTGTGTGTGTGTGTACCCCAGTTCTGGAGGGGAGTGGATACTACAGAATTGCTGGAACTTGTGGAAAATGGCAAACTCTATGGTCAGCGAGAGCTCAAGCAAGCAAAGGTGGAAGTGATGGAATTGAATACCCAACTTTATGCTTGGCCAATGCAAGTGAGTGCATCCTGCTGCAGACCACATATCTCCCCAGCAGAGCACGTGAGGTGCTGCTCAGGTGCACACTCCCACATACACCACACACACGCACACACACACACACACACTCCCACGTACACCCCACCCACACACTCCCACATACCCCCCACACGCACACACACACATACACATGCACACACACACAACAATGGAGCTGAGAAAATTTTGTTGCTGGATAGCAAAAGGTAAAAATCACATATATCCCACCAACTGCTTTTGGAAGAAGGTGTAAGGGATTTCTGAAGTAAATGAGTTATGGCAGAATTTTGCACATTGGTATTGGGTTCCTGTATCATCAACAATCCAGACTACCTCGCCTGCTTTCTTGTTTAATATCAAATTCTTTCACATTAGTGAAATGCCAATAACTTAAAAAAACTCCTAAAATTTGATCCCAGTTTCACATGGTTTCTATATTCAAAGACAGAACTGTGGAAGAAGCAATTCCACACTAGCCCAATGACAGACTTATTTACTCATCATTATTTTCATAATAGCTAAAATCTGTATAACAATTTTCTATTTATAAAATTTTTTCGTATAAAGCATCACATTTAATATGAGACACATCATGTGCACAATAGTCTGTAAAGCACAGAAGTAGCTCATAATGCATAAATATAACGTGCTTTTACTGCTCAAGACAGTCAAGAGAGAACATGTATTTATTCCCTACTGGTTGTGTTATCTACATTAATTCTTATGGTTGTGGTCCTGTTTAACCATGAATCTTTCATCAAAAAAAACCATTAAAATATTCTCTTTTTTGGCTTGTGTGTATATATGGTGTATGAACATGTATGTGTCCATGTGATACCCCATATGAATGCCTATGGTGGGGTGCCCTCATCTTCAGCCCAAGCAGATTGTTGGGTGTCCTGTTCCATTAGGTTTCAGTCCATTCTTGTTTAAGCTGGAGTTTCTTACTGATTCTGGAGCTTGCCATTTTCTTCATGGGTTCTGGTGGTTCCTGGGTCTCTGCTCCCACTATGGGACTGGGGTTATAGGTGCATGTGGCTGCACCCAGTTATTTAAGATGGGTTCTATACATTAGATCTCAGCTAGTCTTAGGTCCACTCATGTCCTCATGATTTCTCAGGAAACACACTTAACTGCTGAGCCATCTATCTCTCCAGCATTAAAGATGTTCATTCTTGACACCAAGTGCCACTGGAGGATGCATTTAAATTTTCTCTGTGTGCCCCAAAACTTGCAGAAGGTAGAATTCTTAAAATGACAGTTTGTGCTTGATTTAAGGAACTTCCTTCAAATACTGATAGTTTGGGCCCATGTAGAGGAATACAAGAGGCCAATAGGCCAATTGTAGGAGGGAGGCAGGTTTAATTTAACTGGGTTCTTGCTATCCATGTCATGGTCCAACCATGTGTAATATTTCCTGTGTGCACATCATTCCTACCAAATTACCAGACATCAGAGGAGGAGAGATGGCCTAACAGTTAAAGACACTTACTTTTTAGTTTCCAAATGACCAGGCATGGCTTGACATGCCAAGAGGCACATACAAGGTAAAATTCAGAGACAATCAAATCTCCGGGTCTAGTTGAAGGTGAAGAGAGCCTCTGAACAAGCTGCCTGGAATATAGCATCTGAAGGTATTTGCCAACGTTGACATTGAAAGTGAAATGACTCTCACTCAGGAGCAAAGCTAGTCTTCTCTGTGTCTTCAGTGCTTCTTGACAAAAGCAAAGGTGAGAAGCTCAGGAGGGACTGCTCTCTGTGGCTTTTGCAAGAGGCTGTTCAAAAGGAGCTTAGATTCTATTCCTCTGGGAGCAACCGTTCACAGAGTGCTTGGGAAGACTCATGGATGTGTGTGTTCATCCTCTTTCCTATGTTACTCAGCTCCTATCACTGTAACGGACATGAGAGGATTCATTCATAAGGGAAAAATGTTGAATTAACTCACAGCTCTGGGAGTTTTCATATTAGGTTATTTGGACCTGAGGATGTCAGGTGGCAAAGGCAGAGAACATCTGGCAAAGCAAAGGTCTCACCTCATGAGCCAGGAAGCAAGAGCAAGAGGTCAGGCCAGTGTCTTATGATCTCCCTCAAAGTCATGCACTCAATAATCACTCTTTAAGGCTTTATATCCCCAAACTTTCCCTATTTCTGATCAATGCCCACCCTGGGAATCAAGATTCCAGCATATGGACCTTTAGAAGTCACTTATCCAAACCATAATAAGAATTCAGAGAAAATTGAATTATCACGATCTGGGTCCAAGACAGTATAGGGTGGATTTTCCTTCTCCTGCCTTACTCATGAATGAAGAGTATTCTAGAAAGACAGGAAGTCCACAGACATACATGTCTACCGAGTATAGGAAGCAGTCTTCATACGGGTTCCAGTATGAAGGACTCTCCAAAGAACTGTGAAATACCATGCTCTAGACTTTTGTGTGCTCTTCCCTTGTATCATTTATTACTGGTCACAATTATGTTAATCTCCCTCTTTAGTCCAAATTCACCAGTTCTCCTGGGCCAGTTAGCTCCTCTGCTGCTCTAAATGCATCAACACTGGTAAAGGACAGACTTTTCTCATTTCCAGTGGTTTTACATTTATGATGGGTCTCATCAGTCATGATAAGTTAATTAAGGGAAATTATGTCCCCACAATCTTAACTTGAGGTATAGAAAAGCCAGACATATTGTACTTTGAAGAATGTTGGAATATGCACTGATAGGTATTGGTGAGCCACAAAGAAACCTTTCCCATTTTCATGCCTGCACATTTTATCCCATAAACTTTATATTATCTGCCAAGTACATTGTTCAGTGACTTTAAATAACTACTGAATTTAAACTCTCAAAGGTTACTTTAGGTTGAAATTGTCATTTCCATTGAAGCAGTAGGCACAGACTGTGCTTGGATGAATTGGGTATGAACTAAATTCATGGGACTCCCCACTAACCAATGAGTCAGCCCTATGCTAATTCCTGTGTACAAGTGTATGTGTGTGTGGGGGGGGTGGCGGTGACTGGTTGCTCTGTTCTTTGTAAAGATAGTCTTAGAGCTGCTTTCTAGTCATCCAAGTGGATTTTAAAGCTACAGTTGTTTTAACTAAATGGGTCTTTTCTTTCCCACTTCTCATTCATGATTCATTTCTAGTTTCTGAGACTCAGTCCCAGACAGAGGATTCAGGTCCTGAACATCTGACTAAGAATCATTCCTCTGCTCTAAATAGTGTGTGGGACTTGGGATGGGGGAAAACCCAAATAAACCTCTAGCTTCTCTTACTTCTCCTTGCTTTTATCACTGATTTTAAAAGTTGCTTTCCTGAATAATAAAGTATTACGTGTTTGCTCACTGTGCTACAGGTAACACCTTTGACATGTGGTCACTAAAGGAATGGTTGCTAATATTTCTTTTCAGGAATTTGAGGTATCTTTGCCCACCTCAAACAGAATAAAGACACTGAGCCCTTCATTGGAACCAAAATCAGTATCTGATGTCAAAAGGGCTGATCACGTCATGTCTGAGCATGCTCAGTGTGAGGAGCCATGAAGTTTGATCACACATATACATGCCACAGAATACTTCACTCCTATGTACTTCAGATGTACATGTTTCCCTACACCATGTGCCATTCCACCTCTTTATCCCTTCAATGCCCTAAGTGCCAGCTCTGAGGATGGAGATTTGATACTTGGTCTCCCATTCTATATAGATGCCTTGAAAACTCATCTTTACCAAACTCACCAACCTGATCCTTCCAGTGGCTGCCTAGCTAGCAAAGTGCTGGATGGGTAACTAACTGAACATCTTTGAGCCATGTTTCCTACCCTAGTCATGTGGGAATAGTAGGGCTTGCCATAGTGCATTGTTTCCTAAGATTAGATATGCTGTCCTAGACAAGAGCAGTTATACTTCTTCAGGCTCACTGTAGGTTCTCAGTGGAGATCAGTTCAAACTGCCTCTGGTTAGTGACTAAGGAAGGAGAATGCCAGAAATGGGGAGTGCAAAAGACCCAGGCCATGTACATCTTATTACTCCTCAGTTTCCCTCAGTGCTGTGTACTCAATGCAACAAACTCGCTCTGATAGTGGAAATGATAGCAACTGATTTTAGGTCTTTTTATTTATTTTATTTATTTATTATTTTTTTTAGGTAAGGTCTCATGCTAGCCCAGGCTGATCTGGAATTTACCATGTAGTCTCAGAGTGGCTTCAAACTCACAGTAATCCTCCTACCTCTGCATCCTGAGTGCTGGGATTAAAGGTATGCACCACCACACCTGACTTAGGTCTTCATTTTTTCTTCCAGGCTGCCTGCCTAGTAGTGTTTGCTAGATTCCTGGAATGATCTATGTGTTTGAGGAGATTGAAGGTGATCGGGAAGATTTAGAGATGGGTTTGAAATGAACTTTGAATGGAAGAATCCACATTAAATGGATTACTGTGACTGCCTAGTGAAGAGGATGCCCAACTGCTGTTGACAATGACAATGAGAGGAGGGAGAAGTGAGTCTGTATCTATCTGGGTCACCTTGTCATAGGGAGTGTGCTGACATTGCAAGTTTTCAGTCTTGATCTTTACACAGATGCTAGCAGAAGCCTAAGCATCCAGTCAAATGACTGACTGAGTAGGTGAATATTACCTTAGTCCAGTGCCTGCTGGTTCTTATCACAGAGCTGCACCTACACACTCAAGCATTTCTCATTGGAATCAGTGTGAAGAGCCTCTTGTTTCCATTCTGCTCTTTAAAGGGTTCTTTTTCAAATGAAAAGCACTACAGAGCAGTAGCTACAATACAACTCATGCTAAAATGTTACCGAAATGGCAAATATCTCAAATCCAACTGTAATATAAAAGAGAGAGTGGCTAAGGAAGGTGTCCTGCAGGCACAGAGGGGTGATCTGATGGAGACTTTGCCAACTGAAGCTCCAGGGACTCCTTCTGAGAAGCAGCCCTCAGGCCTGCTTGCTCCTGATGAAGGAATCTTAAGGAGCTGAACTCAGAACATGAGAGGGAGGTTTCAGCAGCTGGGGTGAAATTCTTTCTCTCTTCTGCAAGATTTGATGGTGTGCTTGTTGCTCTTGTCTGAGGATGCTATCAAGTAAAGCATTTGAATTTGAATCGGATCCCTGAGGGCATCCTCCCCCTTTGTCCTCTCTGTTGGGCATTGCATGCATGGAAAATCTCACCCACTATAGACTTGGTTCCCATTAATGCAGAAGTCTAGGTCCTGATATCAGCAAGGAGAATTGCTGCTCTGTGTGTTCAAATTCACTCCCTAAGCTTCAAACCCCAAAGTCTCCTTCTCACTGACAGGTGGCCATTGTCTAATTTTCTTTGCACCTCACTGATTTAGGACCCAGAAAGTATCCTTATATGAGATTCCCTAAATTAAGAATTCTGTGTTTTGGATCACATGATACCTCTTCTCCCAAGACAATTGGTGGATGATGTTAACTCAAATGCTAGGGTCCAAGTACAAGCAATTTTGTAAATGTCTTGCTGTTTACCAAGTACAGTTCAGCTTGCTGTTTTGTATGCACACTTATACACATGGCCATACCTGCATTTCACAGCCTCTTGAGGCAGGTGGGCAAAGACTGTGATCTTCATTCCATTTCTGAAGAAGCAGCTTGGAGAAGTCGTTTGATTTCCTCAACCACAACCCCATGGGATGAGGTTGGCACCTTAAATGTGGCTTATGATTTCCATCCTAACAAGCCTTATTACATGAAAAATTAGCCCTTATCCTCAAGAGATTCTGAGTAGAAAGAATTAACCAACACTGAAAACATGAGGACTGAGGTTTGATTCCCCAGTACCCATGTAAACTAGATACACAAGGTGCTGCGTGCATCTGGTGTTCATTTGCAGCAGCTGAAGGCTCTGACATGCAGATTTTTACTCTCTCTCCATCTGCCTCTTTTTCTCTCTGTTTCAAATAAATAAATAAATAAATATTAAAAAAAAAATAAAAGTCACTCAGATAATTGTTGACCCTCACTTTTTTTTTGAGGTAGGGTCTCTCTCTAGTCCAGACTGACCTGGAACTCACTATGTAGTCTCAGGGTGGCCTTGAACTCATGGTGATCCTCCTACCTCTGCCTCCTGAGTGCTGAGATTAAAGGCGTGCGCCACCATGCACGGCCTTGACCCTCACTTTCTTAAAATACCTCAGAATAAAGAAATAAGCCAAGTATTAGTTCCATCCTCTTGATTATGTGCTCTAGGGAATATGAAGAAACTACACTGGGGGCGGGGGTGGTGGAGGGTGGTAGAGACTTGGGAAGCATAGGGTGACCTCACGCTCCTCTCTGTGGCCAGAATCAGGTTAACTCTTGCCTTTGGCAGATGAGACAATGCTCCCTGGCCTTCACAGAGCACCCTGGACATGTTGGCCTTTGCTCTGTGGACTCTGCCCTCTTACTTACAATAGGATACTTCTCAAACCAAGCCAATATTTGTGAAAGGTCAGCTGCCAGGAAGAGCTGAGAGTATCAGTGAAAATGACAGGAAGAAGATAAACTACTTGGAAAAACGTCATCTCCAGTGATTACCCAGCCTGGCTACTTAGGGACAATGGCCTATGGACTGATAGCTGAAGATGCTGGAAGATGAAGTTGCATGCCCTCTGCTCCTACCCACAAACAAGAAGGGGACCTGCAGAGGCTGGCTTACTCACGGTCTGCTGGGAAAGATGCTGCTATTTATAGTGCTGCTATCTCATGTTCACACTTAAAAAAGAATCAAGCTTAGAAAACATTTTCAGTACTTTATGTGAAATCATCCAAAGTAATAAATTTGGTGCGAGTGCTGGGAGGGGGAGGAAGAGAAGAAGCTGCAATGTTTCTTCAATCCTGCTGTGCCATTGTTTGGCCATTTCTGTCCATGCACACAGAGGTTTGGTGTGTGTGAAGAGTGACACTTATCATATTAGTCTATCAAGGCTCAAAGCACCCATGTTTCACAGCCCTACCTGGTTGGCTCCATTTTCCAAGCACTTGAGGGATTCATTTTATCCCATTGCAAATGCTCTTGTTTTTGGAGGCACTGTTAAAATGGCAATGAGAATACAAATGTATCCTGTGTTAGATGTTTATTCAATCTACCCATGACAGTTTCAGACAATACAGAAACCCACAATGATTTGGGTGGCCATTTGTAGGAAATGTGTCTTGAACCTGTGAGGGACCTGGGTCCCCTGAAGAGGATGCATGTAGTCCCAGAGCCCATGCTGAGCCCGCTGGCAATCATGATTTACTTGGGTATTATTAGGCGAATCTTATGGCAGCATCTATCATGAGAGACAAACTTCCTCTAGATTTACCATAAGGTTCTGGACTTTGTCTTTGAAATCAATATCATAAGATATTAATGTTTCTATATAGGTCAGTGCCAAAGGTTTGCGGTGTGGCACGACTAAAATTTATTAATTTATAATAGCAGTAAGGATAATTCCTGGAAATTTTCTCTCTTGCAAGAATAGCTGAAGGCCCTCCCCTTGTTAAAAAAATGTGGCTTATTATAATCGTGATCTGCATATCCTGGGGGCTAAATCATTTCCCTTGAAATGAAGCAACTCTAACAATTAAGTCTCAATAATAAAAAGAAAGTTGCCCCTAACCCTGGTAAGAATTCCTCCTCTTGCATCAAACTTATAAAATAAATTTTATTTAATAACTTAGAAATGTCAGGGCTTTGAAAGTTCTTAAATATATATTATTTCTTATTTATTTAAAAAATTGATGTTTACACATGCATATATGAAAATTTAAAAAATATATATCATACCTTTCTCTCTTTCTCTCTCTCTCTCTCTCTCTCACACACACACACACTGAACAAATAAGAAAGATTTCCTCTGTAAGAACTTTTCTGTTTTTTTTAGTCAAGTTTATTTATTTATTTTTTTGACTGTACTAACTTACCTGGAGGATTCTTTCTGTTTATACTTCTGTTGCCAAAACCCTGGGACATTGTGATTTCACTTGGGCCCAAACTAGCCTGCCTATGACCCTGGTTCTTCCATTTACTGGCCTCATGACATCAGATAAATCAACTAACTTTTATAAACCTCTTGGATGTGAAAATCTTGCTGCATAGATTTTTACATGGGTAATGTAATTGCTTAGAATTGCACCTGAAGCAAAGTTCTTAATAACAATAGCTATTGTTATTATCTATGCAATTATAATAATATTAGGAAATAAATTCTATTAGATTTTCTGTTTCTCTGTATTACCAGTCTTTTTCTTGCTATTAGAAAATGATACTACAGTGGAAATTACAAGCACCTATATTTTGAAAACTTTATCTTTTCCATTTAAGAACACTTGGATTTTATTTTCCAAGCAACAAAATGGGGTTGACAATATGCTAACGTTGAATGGCCTCAGTTCTGCTTTACATGTTTGCAATATTGAAGTGAATATAATTATAGTTAATGAAACTATGTAGAAAAACCATTTATAGATTGGGAATTAATCAGCAAATTTTTGCCTATTATTTTGGGCCTCTCATTTTCATTGACATATTAGATAATTTTTTTTCTATGGGTTCTACCCAATATGTTATCACATTTTATATATATACTTCTAGACGGAGCACTCAAAGGCTCTTACAGGATGGTACACAGTTACTTTATGGTAATGGCTCCTTAGAGCAATGCAATAACATTTCATTGTGAACGCTTTTGTAGTCCTCAGTGATTAATAATTTTTGTTGACTATATGAGTTAAAAAAGTCAGTACATCAACATAAGCCATAGGTGATGTCTATAAACCAGTGTGCTTGAAGGGGAGTTTTTTTAGCATGAAGTTAGGATAAATCTTAGATTTGAGGGACTTGTGAAGTTCTTGTTCTATCTCTTGCCAGAGGATAATGAAAAGCAGAAGGTTTTAACTTCCAAGACCTCAGTTCTTCCATCTTTTATAGCAGGGATGGATAATACTGAACAATGTGATCCTTTTATCATTATTTTATTTTCATTTTTAAGACCTCTTGGAGAAGAGCTAAAAGACTGAGGTGAAGGTCACATGTATGTGTAGATGTACATGTATGTGAAAAGCTTTATCCATACATACATTTGCTTCATACTTAGAAAGAAGTTTCTCACATTTAGAGGAGGAAGAATTGAAAAAAAAAGTGTCATATACTTTTGAAAATTAAAATTAAGATTAGATTATGCCAATTTTCTAAGGATAAAACCCCTTTGGCTAACACTATCATATCCAAATCTGGCTCTTAAAGTACAGTCTGTGCTTTAAATCATAGTTCTCTTAATTAGGGTCATTGTTACAAATGAAAGCCGATTTGGGTACTCGTCTAATAAGAAAACGCCAGTTACGGTATATTATCAACCCTGACTTGCCAGGCATTGAATTTCCTGATATGGTCTGCTGGGAACCTTAAATGAACAAGAGCAATTATAAACCTAAAGTCTGCAGCCATTTGTTGGCATTATCTCAGGATAATTTCCCTGAAACATTCATGATGAAATGCAAAGGTAGATAATTTAAAAATCCATTTAAAATAGCTGTGGTATAATTTAAGCTAAGGTCTCTCTTTATAGTGGACATTACAGTGAGACTGTGCATTTTGAAATGGATCTTTTACAAATGATCTTTTCTTAGATACCACTATCTTGGGAAGCACTTTAACCAAGTTTAAGTAATTTTCTTAAGTGCAGTATGATTAAAACAAAAAATATTTGTACCCTGTTTTTTGTTGAAATTAAGTCAATCATAAAATTTATTTTTTAAAGAACCCTGAAAATGGCTCATTATCACCTAGAGAAAATTGGTGGAAACAATAAGCAAAGACCACAGTGCTTATTCTTCTTTTGGCTTTGCCATGGTTATCTTTTTGTTTTTTTTTTAAGTGAATTGAATGGGAAATTATAAGATAAAGATATGGTTATTTTTAAATACTTTATTCATTTTTTTGTAAACAGAGTGGGGGGGAGAGAAGTTGAGAGGGAGAGAAGAGAGAAAAAACATGCTAGGTGCTCTTGCTACTGTACTTGAACTCCAGACTGTGTGCCACTTTGTGCATCTGGCTTTACATGTGCACTAGGGAATTAAACCCATAGCAGCAGACTTTGCCAGCAGGAGACTTTAAACTCTGAGCCATCTCTCCAGCCCAAGATATGGTTATTTTGTGTTCTCATGAGAATGATAACTATTTAGAGGAAAAACTGGTCTGGTTTTACTTTAATTTTCTTTCAATCAAATCCTTTCTCCATCTATTCTCTTTAATGTCTTTATGTTTTAAAAATTCTTGAGCAAGGAGAAAATATCAAGATTAAAGTTTAGTACCAGCCCACTTTTATTGTCCATCTCTCTACTCAGGAAATATGTGTTTATAATGGAAGTCTTGACATAGGCTTCATTCTAATAAACTACAAGATGGACCAATAAAGTACAGCAAGAGCCTATTACCAAGAACCATTATTGCTCAGAGAACACAGCAAAATTTATTTTTGTCCTGAGTCTTGCTCAAGATCTCAACCATCACACAGTGATAAGGGCTTTGCTTTAAGTTGAACAGAGGCCATTCATGTTTTTCCCAGAAACTCTGGCTGTAAAAGAAGGAGGACCTTGTATTATCTTATGGCTGTCCCATCAACATTGGAAATGATCTAAGAAAGAAACATATTGGGATGAAACAGAAAATGCTCATGGGTCATATTAGAATTGATTTCAAAGAGAACTACTTGAGAGATGGTTTAAATATTGCTTTTCTATTTCAATGGTGCCTTTGTGTGCTAAGTTTTTTTTTTTTTCTACATCCTGGGCACTGCTTTATGGGATACTTTAGAAGTGGTGCAAGGGTCACCCTTCAGAAATTTAATTTTGGTACCTTTCTATTTCTTCAAGTTCCATGTTACTATTTTACCTGCAGTATTGTAATCACTTGACAGTGACAACTTGTGGACAATGGCTGCTTAATATTACCCACAGAAGAACAATGAATAATGGTTGTTCTTTATAGACCCACATTCTGACTGTGAAACTCATTTTTCTTCCATAGTCCAGATGTTGGTGGAGAATACAGGCAATGTTATCCATATTACAGTGTTCATAGTTCCCATGAACCTGCTGCTCTCATTGGATTGTAGTGACCTTGACCAAGATTTATCCTAGGGTTTCCTATGTCTTGATTTGATCCACTGGATTTAGTTTCTAATTTTTTTCCCCAACCTCACCCTGATCATTCCACTCAAGTTATTTTCTGCCTTGCAGTTCAGTTTTAGCATCGGAGCTCTGGCCAGCTCTTGGTTATCACATCCACATTCTTATATACTTTCCTCCACCCTAAGTTGTGACACACATCATATCAGCTCCATCCTGGCAAAAGGGACTTCAGGGACAAAATGGGAATACTTTTCTCCCAGCTTGGCCAAGCTGTGCGTGCCAATATTAATAGCAACTTAGACACTGAAATTCTAACACCATCAAAATAGAAAAGTCAAGTATGCTTTATACATACAAATTATAGTCCAGAATACAACAAAAAAATATGAAGAAGCAGGCAGGAAGATGGAGGTGAGGAGTCCATGCATTTTGCACAACTGTCTTTACCTACTTATCCTAGTCTTTCCCTCAGCTTGGTGGCTGTTACAGGAAATAATTAGAACCAGAACAATTCTGAACTATTTCATGTGAACATTGTTAAAAGAAATAAAGGTGAAGCAGACAAACATAAAAACTACTAAGAAACCATGAACAGAAATAGCTAATTATAGAACTGCTGTTAAAATGCATTTTCCCCTTCTTGAAACAGAATTTTTGTTTGATAATTAACAGACCTGCAGGGCCCATTACGTTCTAAGACTCTGAAGGTATTGATCCCTCTGTCTCTTGCTGCCACATTTGTTCTTTCTGGGTCTCCTTCCCCTGAGAATTTTGCTGATTTTATAATTGAAGGGAGGAGTAAAGAAAGGAAGTTCCAGAGCTGACCTGCTTTGTGAGGGGCCGCTGAGAAGGAGCTAAGAGAGGAGGGCTACTCAGTCACCCAGGTATTTCTTTGGTTTATGTTATATTTTATTTTTATTCTTTGGTGGATTTTCACAGCTATAAGATTCCACCTCAGAAGATGGCTTTTAAAACTTAAAAGCATTCGATATATATATGTATATATATATTATATATAAACATATATATATGTATATATGTATATGCATACATATATTATATATATGTATATACATATACATATTCGATATATATGCATATATATATGTATATATATATGTATATACATATATATATTCGAATATATATACGTATATTCCTAAACACAAACTCTATTTCTGGGAATATAGATATTCTTTAAAACAAATGGTTTCATCTAACCCAGATCCTTCTATGTTTAATCAATTGAAAGTCATGGAAGGCAGAGATCTTTGACTAGCATAAGACTGTTCATGTTTAGATCCCTGTATACACCTGTGAATTTGGTAATGAGACATCTCACCTTATTCCATAGGGAGGTTTTCTTAAAAAAAAAAAAGGGAAAAAAAAAAACCATTCTTCCCTCATTTAAGGACTCGATGGAACTGAGCAGTCTTCAAGGATTTCTTTTATCCATCTATTAATTTTGGTTCAAGGAAGGGACAGTCTCAACTCTGAAGGTATCTTAGAAGCAAGTCATGTGTCAATCCATCCTAGGGCCACATTCTCAAAGGAGAATAGAATCAGACCTGATAGATATTTGCACTATCAACAGGCATCTATGTAATTTTTCTTTAAACTTCTGTATTTTCATTAATATGATTTTTGCACATATTACAAATTAAATATTACTGTTGCTTGATGAATAAATGTGTACAAATTTATACATGCAGTTAAGCCTTATAGCTACAGGTTTGATGTTGTATTTGACCCACTGTGGGTTGAAATAATTTGAGAAAAGAGAATTTTTGAACATGTAGGTAAATTGTTCTGAACACAGACATTGAGGGACAGTTGTGTGAGGAGGTGTGAGTGTAAGTGCACGCACTTGTGTGTGTGTGTATAATAAAAATTACCACAGGAGTCAATAAAATAATAAAAAAAAAGGACAAGGGATTCAGGGTTAATTTTCTATGCTTTGTTATGCTGTCCCAAATGTGCTAGCGAGAGCCGACATTATGGTGTTAGGAAATCAGTGATGCACACTGGTCTTCCTTCCTTTATGTGGTTGAGGGAGGTATGCATAAATGTCCATTCCAGGAGAACAAGGTCAGGTCCATTTTGATGCTCTGACGCGGACAGCCTTTCAATCCACATGGAGTTCTGGTAACTGCACTCTAACTTGAGGCAAGTCATGGGCACACTTGGGGGCCCACCCCCTTGGGGTGCTTCATGAATCCCATGGGAGACCACAGTGTCTAACATTCTTATACAATACCTGCTGCCCTCGTCACAGCTGCAACCTTACAGCTAAGGCCTGGGGTTGATTCTTGACATCTGACACAAGCACCCACACTTTTCAGCCCAAAGCTGAATGGCAGCAAAAGTGCCAAAGACTGTCACTCACTCTGTGTATGTACCAGGATCCCTGTGCCCTGGGTGAACCCGCCTCATTAGAATGGCATCTCAATGTCTTATGGCTTTGGCTTGCTTGTTGATTTTCTTTCTTTCTTTCTTTCTTTCTTTCTTTCTTTCTTTCTTTCTTTCTTTCTTTCTTTCTTTCTTTTCTTATTTCAGCCAAAAACCTGAACAATAATTTGATTCTTTATGTTTAAAAGTACTTTTAATGGTCACTTCTGAAGCGTAGCTGGTTCATAACCTCTGAATACACAAGGCTTGCCATTTTTCTTCCTGAAGCATCCGATTCTAAGCGAACAGGCAGGAATCTGTCCACATCATCAGCCTCAGTCCTCCTTCCTTTCATCCTCTTCTCTCCCCCACGCACTCTCGTCGCTCTGCTCTACTACACATCCCGATGCAGGTCTGTCAGGAGCAGCCAAAGGTCCACATCAAAGCCTCATCTCAGCCAGAGGCTTGCCTCTGATGCAAGGGGGAGGGGGAGAGAGAATGATGAGAGGGAGGAAAGTATATAGAGAGCACTGAAGAGAGTGAGAGAGGACTAGATTGTTTGGCCTCTTACATGAAGGATTCTGAAGAATTAAAAAAAAAAAAAAAAAAAAAAAAAAACCTACTTCTCACTCTCTGCCTGGGCAGAATGACTATGTGTAGTCCAGAGATCAGTCTGAACGACATCAGCACTCTCAATTTGCAAACAAGAGGCCTAATTTAGAAGAAAAACCTTCTATCTGATTATTTCTTTGTGCTTGTCCATGTGAGGAAAAATGCCAGTTCAGGATAGGGGTGACATTGAGTTAGCTTATTAACTCTTCAGGCTGAATCATGATGAAAAGAAATTGAGCAATTGTTATTCATCTTTAAATTCTAGACTTAAAAAATCAAACCTAACCTAAGGATTACTCATTTTGAGCACTGCATAAAAATATTTTAAAACAGATCTAATCACTCCAACCAGCTTCACTATAGGTAATGCAACAAATCTTTATAGTACATAATCAAGTTCCCCCTCCTTTTAATTATGTCTTATGGCAATGTAATAGGATGCAATTAGGGTCACTAATAAAGAGAAAGCTCCGAAGAGTTTTTTTGAGGTCCTTGGGGTTACCAACACCATGATCAGTGTTTGGTCTGGGCTGACTACAAAGCACACTAGCAGTATTACCACCCAAGTTTTCAGAAGTAATCAGCTCTGAAGGGTTGGAACAAAACAGAGAGGAACCTAGCATGGTGGCGCATCCCTTTAGTCCCAGCACTCGGGAGTCAGAGGTAGGTGGATCACAGTTAATTTGGAGCCACCCTGAGACTACATAGTGAATTTAAGGTCAGCCTGGGCTAGAGTGAGACCCTTCCTCAAAAAATTAACAAATAAATAAATAAATAAATAAAACAGAGGGGAGCTTTATGAAAAGATGGTAGACCAGTCTTAGTGTGGAATAATTATATGCCTCTGCTGGAAAAGTTTATTCATTTCTTAATAATGAAAGTGAGGAAGAAAGTTCTTAAAGATTGCATCTAGGCAGAGTCACATTTAGGCAGAGTCACATTTTCTTTAAAAAAAAGTCCTTATCTTTTCTAAATTAGATGAAATATAACTATGCTATGACATTTCCTGCCATAAAATACGTTAGGGGGAGATACAATAAACCCCTTTACTGTCTTTAAATATGTCTAGTTCTCCATTACAGTCAGTTGTTTTGTTTATCTTCAAATTATATGTATTTTTCAGAATTTTCAGAAGCATGTTTGAAGTGAGTTCTTAGTGATGGGAGTGTATTATGTTTGTGACTGACCCCTTTTGTGCAATTATAGTGTTAGAAAATCAGAGGGTGGACCAGTCACTTCTGACTGAGGTTAGCCTCTTATCTACCGGTAAGGATGAGTACTGAATGGGAGTTTAGAGAATGCTTTCATTAGAGATTTCAATCGAGGGACACCATTATTGGTACTCCATAGTTTATACATGTTCTTTCCTGGAATGAACAAACAATGGAATCAAAAGTGTTTGCTTGGGGGCTGGAGAGACGGCTCAGTGTTTAAGATGCTTGCCTGCAAAGCCTAACGACTTGGGTTCGATTCACCAGTGCCCATGTTAAGCCACCAGTGCCCATGTAAAGCCAGATGCATGAAGTGGTACATGCATCTGGAATTCATTTGCAGTGGCTGGAGGTCCTAACATGACAATTCTCTCTCTGTGTTTCTTTTTTGGCTTTTTGAGTTAGGGTCTTGAACCAGCCTAGGCTGACCTGGAATTCACTATGTAGTCTCAGGGTGGCCTTGAACTCATTGATCCTACTACCTCTGCTTCCAAGTGCTGGGATTGAAGGTGTGCACCACCACACCCTCCTTTCTCTGTTTCTTTATCTCTTACTTGTCTCTCTCTGCTTGCAAATATATAAATAAAAATAAATAAAGCAGTAGCCTGGTGTGGTGGCACATGCCTTTAATCCCAGCCTTCAGTAGGCAGATAAATTTAGCAGGATCGCTGTG
Source organism: Dipus sagitta (assembly GCA_036346955.1). Classification (NCBI taxonomy): domain Eukaryota; kingdom Metazoa; phylum Chordata; class Mammalia; order Rodentia; family Dipodidae; genus Dipus; species Dipus sagitta. The sequence continues at coordinate 130,285,070 of CM070772.1, read as the reverse complement.
AGTTTGAGGCCACTCTGAGACTACATAGTGAATTCCAGGTCAGCCTGGACCAAAGTGAGACCCTGCCTGGAAAAAACCAAAAAAAAAAAAATAAATAAATAAATAAATAAATAAAATAAAATAAAAAATAAATAAATAAATAAATAAATAAAGTATTTTCTATTCCATGGCTGACCAAAGAAAGTCAATTTATTACTAATTGCAAGATAAAATAGAGGTGTGGGTGTTTGTCTCTGAAGAAAGGTGGGAAGGGACTTCTGAAAGAAACTTTTACTCTTAAAGAAAGAAACAAAACAATCATCTTTTACTACCTCTGGCCATTTTTAATGTAAGTTTTTCATAGATGCCTACTATCAGGTTGGGGAGGTTTCTTTCTATTCCTACTTTTTGACTTTTTTTTTTGGTGGGTGGGGGGTTACACTTTTATAGGTCTATAAAAGTCTTTATTTTGCTTTCATTTGAGAAAATTTTATAAGATATATCATTTTACATTAAAATATTTTTTGCATTTTCCAAACTTCAAAGATATTTTCACTGTTTTGACTTGAATTGCTCTTGACAAATTTCTTTTCATTTATCTTTGTTCCTCTGTAAACAATGTCTCTCCCTCCCAAGGCTGCTTTGAAAATGTTCTCTTCATAACTTTTTTTTTTAAGACAAAGGAGGAAAGAGAAAGAGAGAGAGAGAATGGGCACGCCAGGACCTTCAGCCACTGCAAATGAACTCTAGACACATGCGCCCCTTTGTGGCATGTGTGCAACATTGCATGCTTGTGTTACTCTCTGGAAATGGAAACTTGGGACCTTGAGATTCTAACATGAGTTCTTAGGCTTCTCAGGCAAGCTCCTTAACGGCTATGCCATCTCTCCATCCACATTACTTCTTTAAAGTAATTTAACTATGATTTACTTTTGTAGGATAGGTACTTTTCATCATGTGTTATTTAACTCTAGAAATTCAAATGTTCCATATCCCTTCTTAGCATGGACTTTCTTTCATATGAATATATAGAATGTAGTCATGAAAATGTTCAGTTTGTTCTATCATCTCCATCCTTTCTGAATTTTTATTGATTTATTCTTCTCCTCATCATGGACATATTTTCTGGCTTCTGTGAATACCCGGTAAGTATTCATTGATTTGTGAAATTTTTCTAATTCGTTTATGAGTAATTTTGTATTTCTATTAATTACATTTGTCTTTATAGGGTGATAATCTCATTCAATTTACCTGAGAGTGGCCCAGTTCTATTACTAAATATTTTGTATTCTAAACACCTTACTATGTTACTATGATAAACCTTGATCTACTTGGTTTGCTTTTACAGTTCTCAGTAGGTCTAGAATATCTTTCTAATTTGCAGCTATTTTTTCCCCCAATCTGAGCTAATGATCTTCTGAGTTGTCTGTTTGCTTCTTTTTGAATCCTGCAGTGTGACCATGAGCTGTGGTCACTCCAAGGACTGTTCCCAATACTGTGTCATGTGGTCTTTTTCTGGCCTTAGGTAGGTCTCACTTTAGCTCAAGCTGACCTGGAATTCATTATGTCATCTCAGGGTGGTCTTGAACTCTCGGTGATCTTCCTACCTCTGCCTCCCGAATGCTGAGATTAAAGATGTGTCCCACCATGCCTGGCTCAGATTGGAAGAATTTGAGAAGTGTTCATATTAGAGCTTCCATAAATGAATGATAGAATTCAGCATGGTAGTGATCTGGTCCTATACTTTCCCTTATGAGGAGACTTTTAATTGCTGCTTCAATTTGATTTGTTATTTCATGTTAGCTAGAGTAATAAAGCAAGAGAAAGTCATAAAAAAGATACAAGTCAGAAAGGAAGAAATGAAGCTATTCCTAGATAACATGACTCTGCATTAAAAGTGACCCTGCAGACTCTTCCAGGAAACTATTAGTAATAAACAATTTCAGCAAAGTTGCAGGATATGAAATCAACACATAAAATTCAGTAGCATTTATATATTCCAACAATGAACTTGCTGAGAAAGAAATTGGAGGAAAAAAAATCTCAGTCACAATAGCTCTTCCCCAAAATCCCCCACTCAAAACTTACTAAAGATGTGAAAATGTCTATAAAGAAAACATTAAAACTCCAAAGAGAGAGAGAGAGAGAGAGAGAAGAAATAAGAGTAGATACCAGATGTTTAAGAGAACTTCCATGTTCCTGGATTGGTAGAATCTATATAGTAAAAATTGCTATATTACCAAAAGTAATCTATGGAATCAATGTAATTCTAATCAAAGTTCCAATGGCGTTCTTCTCAGAACTAGGAAAACAAACAAACAAATAATCCAACAGCTCATATGGAAACACAAATGTCCACACATAGCCAAAGCAAATTTAGATAGAAAGAATATTATTGGAAGTATTTCAATACCTAATCTAAAATTATACTCTAGACCCATGGTGACAAAGACATGTTGATACTGGTACACAGAAGACACAGACCAATGGAATATAATACCAGGCCCAGATATGGGTACCTCATTTTTCACAAAGGTATAAACAAAGTTACAAAAAGGAATGCACTAGAACAAAAGACAACCTATTCCAAATATAGTGCAGGCAAAACTGGAAAACCAATATGTTCTCTCTCATAAGTGGTTTCTAAACTGCGTCACCTTCAGGTAATTGTATGTAGTAATAAGTATCAACAGTATGGACATGGTACTAGAGTAAAGCTAAGGAAAAAGGAAAATTGGGAGCAAAGGAACGAAGGGCTATACAAAAACAAGCGGAGGGCAAGCAAAAAGAAAAATAAAAAAAGGAAGAAAGAAAAAGAAAAAGAAGGAAGGAAGGAAGGAAGGAAGGAAGGAAGGAAGGAAGGAAGGAAGGGAAGTACAGGGGGTAGGGGAAGAGGGGATCATTGGGGGAGAAATACATAAAAATAATGGTAACATGAATTAACTCCAGAGGAACATTTCTTCCTGGATACCATTCCACATATCATTACTGTCAACAAGGTGGAAGGGGGAGGGGAGTGAAACATAAGAGCCCCAAAGAAAGTGGAGAACTCATAAGCCTAAAATCATGGACTTTGGCCTGTAAATCCCAAGGACAGAATTGTGTTGCCCACAGAGTGAGCTGTAGACACATGAGGTCCCAAATTTAATACAGGCTATTGCCAAAACACTTGGCTACCTGCAAGAGCTAAAAGGTGAAACCCTATTGCTAACGCTCATAGTGCTGGAAAGTGCTATGAGACTAGCAAGAGAACAATGGTTACCAACAGAGTGAATAAGCAGGAAATTCTGCCAGATATGAAATCAACCATCTGAGCAAGAAGCACATAGATGTGTAATTGTGGCCCATAGCTGATGCAGGTAACCAGTTGTTCATAGATTGGATATGAGATCTGCTCAATGGGGGATAACTCACTTCTGGCTTTGGTAATTAAGCCAGATCCCCTAGGACAGAAAACCAATAGGATCTAGAGAGATCCTCCACTGCTCGTTAAGAAGAGTGGACATACAAATCAATGATTCTCTAATGATTATATTTATCTCCTTTAATTCAAACTGCTCTCACTTTTGGTTGGAGAATCTGTTCTATCTTACAAATGCTGGAGAACAGTGGGAAGAACCAAGATACATCAATACATCAAAAATAACTAACTATCTACCATGAAATGGGGCACCTCCACCTCATCTGCCCAGATCCAGAAGTCATTGTAGAAGTGGTGACACAAACACTGTTCTCAAAGCCACCCTGAAAACCAGTTCTAGAGAGATGGCAACAGACACTGTGATCACTCAGACGTCATCAAAACAGAGATCCAAAGTCTATACAGAAAGCAACACTAAATCAGGTCATAGTGGAAGAAGGGGCAGAAGGATTGTAAGCGTCCCAGTGCGGGTGAGACAGGCCTGAGGCACCATATCCTCCCACACCCACTGCCTAGACTGACTGATGTTTCTTGGTCCCACAATGAATACTAATAATCCCAGAGAGTTAGACCCTCAAAAGAATTGTGGTGGGTGAGAAGGAATATAAAATTACAATCTTTTTATTAAAAAATCAATAAAAAAGCAGGTGTGGTGGCGCATGCCTTTAGTTCCAGCACTCGGAGGTAGAGTTAGGAGGATCACCATGAGTTCGAGGCTACCTTGAGAATACAGAGTGAATTTCAGGTCAGCCTGAGCTAGAGTGAGATCTTACCTTAAAGAAAAAGCAATAAGGGGCTGGAGAAATGGCTTAGCAGTTAAGCGCTTGCCTGTGAAGCCTAAGGTCCCCGGTTCAAGGCTCAATTCCCCAGGACGTTAGCCAGATGCACAATGGGGCACACGCATCTGGAGTTCATTTGCAGGGGCTGGAGACCCTGGCGCGCCCATTCTCTCTCTCTCTCCCTCTTTCTCTCTCTGTCTGTTGCTCTCAAATAAATAAAAATAAACAACAACAAAAAATTTAAAAAACCAAACAGTAATAATAATAATAATAATAATAATAATAAAATAATGTGATCCAACTGTATGTTACCTATAAGAATCTCCTATCAAACATAATGATCTAAATATGATATGTCCCCTATAGGATCCTGTATTGAAGACATCATGGCCAGATGGTGAGTTTTTGCAAAGTAATTGAATCTGGTCTTCTGTCCTAAGTAATGGAATTATCCCTTGACAGATGAATAATTTTTATCATTCTTGGGAGGTGGTGATATGTAGAGGGAACTAAAGCTATAGGAAGCAAACCACTGGGGGTATAGAAAGATATATCTTGTTCCCTCTCTTTTCTTTCTCTGTACTACATGGCCACCATTGGGTGACGCCATGTGCTCTTGTTGCTACGATGCTCTGCTCTATCTCAGGGCCAAAGAATGGAGTCAACAACCATGTACAGAAGCCTCTCAAACCATGAGCCAGAAGAAACCACCTTCCCTTAGAAAAAAAGAAAGACAGAAAAAAAAAAAAAAAAACCATGCTTGGATAACCACTTGTAGAAATGTGAAACTAGATCTACATCACTCACCACGTACAGAGATCAATTCAAAATGGACCAACGGTCTTTATGGAAAGCCAGAAATGCTGAAAACAATAGATGAGAAAACATTGGAAATACACTGGAAGTTAGAGGTATAGGTAAGAACTTTCTGGAGAGAACTCTAATAGCATAGGAAATAGTATAAGTAATCAGCAAATGGGTCTACATGAAATTAAATATATATTTTTTTCATAGAAAGGGAAGCTGATAAAAAATGAAGCCTACATAATTGGAGATCTATCCTATCCAATCTTCTGACAGGGAGTTGATGTCTAGAATATATTAAGAATGGCAAAAAAACTAAACACCAATAAAGCTTTGCTTGCATCCCCAATGAGGAGGGTTCTTTTTGAAGGGGGCAGGGATGAGGGAAAGGATGGTACCAACATGTGCTGTTTACTTACTGAGTATGTTCATAACTAGTAAGAACTGAAGAAATAGTTCTGAAAAGAAAAAGAAGCACATATAGCAAATTGTATTTTAAAAATAGTCAATAACTTTGGGGCTGGAGAGATGGCTTAGCAGTTAAGGCTTTGGCATGCAAAGCCAAAGGAACGTGGTTTGATTCCTCAGGACCCATGTAAACCAGATGCACAAGGTGGCACATGCATCTGAAGTTCATTTCCAGTGGCTAGAGGACCTGGCATACCCATTCTCTCTCTCTCTCTCTCTCTCTCTCTATCTTTCTCTCTCTCTCTGCCTCTTTCCATGTCTCAAATAAATTAAATTAAAAAGTCAGCATTCTTAGCCATTAGGAAAATGCAAATTAAAGCTGATTTGAGATTCCATGTCACCCTGTCATCAAGAAAACTAATGACAATAAATCATGTCAAGGTTGTGGGGCAAGAGAAACTCTTATTCACTGTTGTTAGGAGGGTAAGTTGGTATGGTCACTGGGAAAGTCAGTGTAAAGGTTTCTCACGAAGATAAAAATTGAACTACCATGTCATGCTCCTTGCTATGCTGCAGTGTACCTGGGCATATACCCAAAGAACTCTCCACCCTATTACACAGCTACTTGCACATCCATGCCACTGCTATTCTATTCACAATAGCTAGAAAATGGAAGTAATCTAATCTTCATCAATTGATCCAATATTGACTGGATATTGAACATGTGGTACATATACACAGTGGAGTTTTATTCAGTTGTAATAAATGTCAGTAAAAAAAAAATTCACAAAAACTGCTGGCACTAGAAAAAAATTATGCTAGGTGAAGTAATCCAAGTCCAGAAAGACAAAAAAAAAAAAATCACATGTTCTTTCCCATATATAAATCCTAACTTTTAATGCCTGTGTGTACATAAATAAGGGGATGTGAGACTGAGTTTGTGCTATGAGTCAAGATGAGAAGGGGGAAAGGAAAAATAAAGGAAAAAGAAAGAAACATGTAGTATGAATGTAGAAAGGAGGCTAAGTTGGGGTGATAGCACTAGGAGGAGGGGGAAAAGAGCAAGGAGAATAAGAAATAAAATATAAAAAAAAAAAACACAGCCAGGTGTGGTGGCACTGCCTTTAATCCAAGCCCTGGGGAGGCAGAGGTAGGAGGATCACCATAAGTTCAAGGCCACCCTGAGACTACATAGTAAATTCCAGGTCTGCCTGAGCTAGAGTGAAATCCTACCTCGAAAAACCAGAAAAAAAAAAAAAAAAACACATAATGAAACCAATTCTTTGCTTGCTATTATTTTTTAAAGATGATAGGGATAGTGAAAAATAAGTTTATTACAAAATTTCATGAGTTTATGCAAAGAAACTCCAAAATGCTATACTCTTTTATAAAATATATGCCAACAAGCAATTCTTTTAAGTGCAATTTACTGCTTATCAACTATCACTACTATAGGTTTGTATTCCAGATATCAGTGCTACCTTAAAATTCTAATGTCTTGTTATTTCTGTTGCTGTTTCTAATGTTTGAATTGTCAAGATAGGTATTTTTGAAATGTAATGATTCAGCATTAAGACTTGACTATTTTGTTTTTTCTATAGTGCAAAATTTTTTTTCTTTCCTAGGTTTATGTGCATCAATTATGAAAATCAATTCAATAAGCTTAAACATTCTCTGTCATATATCTCATTCTAGTCATTTCTATTTCTTCTTTTATCATGGCTCCAAATGAGAACTATATATTGCCACTTAAAACTCCAAATATTTGTTATATGTATCACTACAAACAAATCACAATGGCAGGTTAACAGCACATATTAGGGAGTAAAGAAGGTATGATGTAGTTTACAAAAGAGATTATTTGTGCCGGGCATGGTGGTGCATGCCTTTAATCCCAACACTCAGGAAGCAGAGGCAGGAGGATAGCTGTGAGTTCGAGGCCACCCTGAGACTCCATAGTGAATTCTAGGTCAGCCTGAGCTAGAGTGAGACCCTACCTCGAAAAACAAACAAAAAAAAAGATATTATTTCACAAGTATTATTTATTTTTTTAAAAGATTTATTTATTTATTTATTTATTTATTTATTTATTTATGAGACAGAGAGAGAATGGGCACACCAGGGCCTCTAGCCACTGCAAACAAACTCCAGATGCATGGCCACCATGTGCATTTGGCTTATGTGGGACCTGAAGAATCTAACCTGGGTCCTTAGGCATGTGCCTTAACCTCTAAGCCATATCTCCAGCCCACAAGTATTATTTCAAATTTACACTTTTGAGTGTTAACTCATCTTGCATATTTCCTAAATGTGAAATTTTATATTTTAAACTAATATTTCTGCTAAGACAAGGCTCAGCAATATCATGAAAATTAATATTTACCACTTTTTTATTATCATTATTTCATTTATTTCTCATGATTTGATTTATTATAAGTGTAATCTTTGCAAGAAAGAAACAATCTGTCATCTTCTTCTAACTTGCGGAAATTTTGCTGTTGGAAAGAGAGAGATGCATGAGACATTTCTGGAAATAGGGTAAGCGCTTAATCCTTCATACTCAAGTAAATGTTGAGAGTGGAGTGCCTGTCTGTAATCTTGGTGTTGGGGAAATGGAGACAGGAGGGTCCCTGAGACTTCCTGAGCAGCTAGTCTAGCCTGATTACTGACCTTCAGATTTGTAAGCGATCCTATCTCAAGGAGGTGGGTGTGCTCCCAAAGAGACCCCTGCAGTTGCCCTCATCTCTATACAGGTACACACACAACCATGTGCATATGCGCCTACATATGAACACACAAACATGTATTTTAAGAAAAGATTTCTGGGGGCTGGAGAGATTGCTCAGCATTTAAAGCACTTGCTTGCAAAGCTTGACGGCCTGAGTTTGATTTCCCAGTGCCCATGTAAAGCCAGACACACAAGTTGTGTCTGGAGTTCACTTGCAAGAGGTCCTGGTGCACCCATACTCTCTTTCCATAGATAGATAGATATTTTTAAAATGGTCTCTTAGATAGCTTTATGGCAAGGGCTGATGTGTAGAATCTCAAGATAATCTAAAAAATGAAGCTAATGCAGAAACATCAGACTATAGTTTTACCTTTTCCAATTGTCTTATGTAAAAAACTGTTGCAGGCTCAGTGGCTTAAAATAGTATGCATTTATTTCTCACTCAAATATCCATTGGTCAGCTGTAGTGCAAGCCCAGCCTGGACTACCAAAGGGTTCAGGCATGCTCTACAGTCTCTCATTCTGGATTGCCACCGAAGGAACAAGCCTCACTGTTAGATGAAAACTTGGATATGCACAGCTGTATGCTTCAGCAAAATAGCCAACATTGGGAGAGTGAGTCCTGTCTTGTAGCACATGGTGGTTATTTTCCCCTACCTCTCTTCATCTTTTTGACTGTGAGAAAACATCTCTGTAGTATCAGTAATTGAATTATATCATATATAATACTATTTAGGACAATAGTGCAAGATGGTAGCCAACAATTGGATATAGTTCTAAAAATCTAACAGGACATGCCAATATTCTATGATGTTAGATGCATATAGATGGTAAATAAAACAGGCCACTGATAAACAACACTTAAACTATCCTAGGAAGGTTTGATAAGAGTGATAATGCTTCTAATGTAATTTTAATATTTTTTAAATTTCCATCCAATGGTTCCGCTACCATTTCTTCAAAACCAGGTGGAAGGAAAGAATTTATGGTTGAGATAGTATTATTTTGTGTCACTTAATATCAGATAATTTCTTTTTTTTTTTTAGATTTTATTTATTTATTTTCAAGGAGAGAAAGAGAGAGAGAGGGAAAAAGACAGAGAGAATGGGTACATCAGGGTCTCCGGCCACTGTAAATGAACTCCAGATACACACATCACTTTGTGCATCTGGCTTTAAGAGGGTACTGGGGAATTGAAGCCAAGTTGGGTCATTACACTTTACAGGCAAGCATCTTAACCACGGAGCATTATCTCCAGCCCATATCAGTTAATTTCTTAGTGGAATTCATTTTGTTTAACTTCCAAAATGAGATCAAGGAATGCTAAAGCAGACATAAGATTATAATACTAGTACTTAGGAAGCTAAGACAGCAAAAGCCAAAGTTCAAAGCTAGCATGGGCTACCTAACAAGACCCTATTTTTAAAATCTGTGAACGAATTTTAGTGGCTTTTGCAGACCAAGTAAAGGTAATGCAGGCATCTCACTGGGGTGGGCTACATAGGGTTAGGTTACGAACCATTGGAAGGTACTAGTCATGTTATAGCCTAAACCCACCTCCTCACAAGAGTTACATATATGACTTTTTCTGTTTATAGGAAGCTATTTTTAAAAATATAAATGAAGTCTTTATTCCATTGACTTTAGATTAGTAAATAATTATTTGTTCTGAACAGCCTTATTTAATGATGCAAACAATTGCAAAGTGGGATTATGCCTTCATGAATTCAGAGAGTTCAGACATCTACTGTTTCTGCCATTGCTCCCTCTGTGCTCTGGCTGTTCCTTCCAAATTGAAGCATGTAGACAAAAGCTCAGTCCATTCTGTACTGACAGGGTTCCTGTCTGTTTTTTAGTTGCAATTCCTGATTGCCTATAATACAAATTTTCCACTTATTTATCCACATCAGCTATTGTGTAAACCAATTCTTTATAAGAAATTGTTTAGGTACACATACATGGATGTGCGTGTATATGTGTGTGTATGTATGTACCCAGATGGCTATACCTACCTATATGAGCCTATGTGTTATCTATCTATCTATCTATCTATCTATCTATCTATCTATCTATCTATCATCTTTATATTCATAACTCATTCTGGTTCTACTTTTTTTCATTTAACTCTGACTTACGTAACTGGCAGAGTCGTGCTAAGTTAGCTTCAAGGTGACAGCAGAAAATTATTGGTACTGCCACTCACATAAAGATGTTTCTCAACTATGTTATATTTCTATTACTTCAAAAAATAATTTATAAAAATCAACAGTTAGAGAGGAAAGGGTAATTTTGACACATAGTGTCAGAGATTTCAACCCATGATTGTGTGGTTACGTTGTTTTTTGCAGTGGTGGTCCATCATGACCATAGTGTGTAATAGACCAAAACTATTTACCAGATGTGAAAACAGAGAGAGGTTGGGCAGAATCTCACTAGGCTCCATTAACTGCCAATATCTCTTCAGGGAGGAGTCGAACCTCATGAAGTTTCCCAGCCCCCACAGTAGGATGTTGATGGGCTTAATTTTGTGTAGGTCTTGTGCAGGTAACCACAACTGCTGTGAGTTCCTGAGTGTCATGGCTATGTAATATCCAGCAGATAGTATTCTACAGCACTGTTTTCTGTCCCCTGACTCTTACATTCTTTCTTATTCCTCTTACTCAATGTTCCCTGAGCCTTGAGGGGGTATTAAAGATGTCCTACATAGGGCTGAGCTGAACATTCAACAGTCACTTATTCTCAGAACTTTCACCAGTATGAATCTCTGCTATAACCACTGCCCACTGCCTAAAGAAGTTTCTCTCATGAGATGAAATCAGCATGAATCTATGGGCATAAACATAAATAAGTAGAGGGAAATTGGTTCAACACAACATATAAACTTAGACAAATGACAGTGTCGCTTTCCCACTAGTGCCTATGATCTCCCAACCAAAGGCTTTTGACTGAGTTTTCAGTGTCAGAATGCAGTTGGTTGCCCCATTAACAGTCATGCTGAACCATTGGGCACATCTTGCCTAAATTGTTGGTTGTATAATATGAATGGTCCACTTCTGGGTAAAGCTACAAAGGAGGTTTCCTGTAGCCTGGCACTCTGGCACTATGCTCAATTCCAGGTTTATTCTCCATGTCCTGAAACTGAAGAGTGCAGTTTCTTCAGTGACAAGGTCTTATCATCTAATCTAGTCTAGTGGACAACAAAGAACAGTGGAACTTGTCTGTATTGTTTTGGAAGCTTCAGATATCACCCTGAGTAAAACAGCTCATAGGGAAGTGACCCATCCCTAGCACAGAGATGAGATTTTCTTTTAAGTTTTTTGTTTATTTTTATTTATTTGAGAGCAACAGACACAGAGAAAAGGATAGATAGATAGAAGATAGAGAGAATGGGCCCGCCAGGGTCTCCAGCCACTGCAAAGGAAGAACTCCAGGCGCTGCGCCCCCTTGTGTATCTGGCTAACATGGGTCCTGGGGAATCAAGCCCAGTTCCAGGACACCAGTTCGAGGCTTGATTCCCCAGGACCCACATTAGCTAGATACACAAGGGGGCACAGCGCCTGGAGTTCTTCATACATAGGGAACAGAAAAAATATTGCATTTATTAGCTTCAAGGGAAAAATAAAGTGCTTAACCACTAAGCCATGTCTCCAGCCCTGAGATTATCTTCTAATCAAACTTATTACACATTAAGTAAACATGGACAGCCATGAATCAGAAGACATTTGAGGAAAGTATCTAAAATGAAGGCTGACTGACAAATATCAAGTAGTGAAAGGAATTTCTTCTCAACTCCAGAAAATATTGGAAAACAATTAACATCTGTTGTAGTTACCTTCCCATTGCTGGGACAAAGCATTTGACCAACAGTAGCTGCTGGGAAGGAAGTTTTTAATGTTGAGGAAGCTCCATGAAGGAGGGGACACCATGGCATGAGCAAAAGCTGGACATCACCTCTGGTGGAAAACAGGATCAAGAAAGTGAGCCAAACTCTGGGAGTTGAGTTATAACACCTCTGAACCAATCCCCAACAACACATCTCCTCCAACAAGGCTCCACCTCCCAAGTTGTATCAGCTGGGGACCAAGCATTCAAAACACATGAGTTTATGGGGGACATCTGATTCAAACCCCCAGATCATCTTCAAGAGGTAGATATTACACCAGTGAGTCAAGAGCAATTTGAGATGAAAAGAATCCATGTGAACATAGAAAGAAGGTTTTGGAAACTTAAAAGTGTTTTAGACAAAACAGAATTTTAGCAAGTCAAATGGCAAATCAAAGCTACAATAAAAGTGAATACTGTAAAATTCTAATTAGATGAAGGTTAAGAACAGGTAAAACTAATCTGCATTAATACAAATCAGAGGAGTAGGTGCCTACATAATGTGATTGTTAAGCTTTCTGAATAGAGTTATAAAATGTTTTAATTGTAGTGGTCACATGGTTCAAAATTCATCAACTTGTATACTTAAAATCTTTGTATTTGGATATATATATATACATATATATATGTGTATGTATATATATCTATATATATATGTACACAAATACAAAGATTATATATATATATACACACAAAATACAAAGATTTTATATATATATATATATATATATATATATATATATATATATATAGTGCAAAGAAATAAACATGCAAGATAGTTGGTAAAAATAGATCCTCAACTTGTGTAGAAAGTGCTTTACCTATGGCTTATTTCCCTAGCCTCACTCAAAACTTTTATATTGGAGAAACAAATTATATACACAGAGAGAGCCAATAATCATTATGTAGCTTATTATTTATAAAAATAAGACTGAAGAGATTAAAGAGAAACAATATCTTGACAATTTGGATGATAGAGCTTGCAACCTGATTAGACTAACCAGTTACAAGAGGAAAATAAAAGGCATTTGTCTCTCTGCATTCTCAAAATGCTTTCTCTCTTTTCTCAGAAAATGACCAGGTAGTGTGTTCTACCTCAATGTATTTGTAATCCACAAGCGTAAGGAGAAGACTCAGGTGTTATATATCTGATAGGGGGAGGAAATACCGAGAGGGCAGGTATACAGTGGACCTGAAGACCACACTAGTGAATTTGGGTCAAGCAGTCTGAAGGTTTGGGAATATTATTTGGGATAAAATATTTGATAGGTACATAGGGAACAGAAAAATATTGCATTTATTAGCTTCAAGGGAAAAATAAAACAGCAAGCTAAAGAAGACATTAGCATATAGAGAGGAAAATTAGTACTTTTGGTTAAAAGTTTAACAATATTTTAGTGAAAATGATAACAAATACACTAAACATTTGTTTAAATTCTTTCATAATTCATTTTTTATATGTGCCATATATATATATATATATATATATATATATATATATATATATATATATGGGTTTTTAAAATTTTTTTGTTCAGTTTTTTGTTTATTTATTTGAGAGTGACAGAGAGAGGAAGAGGCAGATAGAGAGAAAGAGAGAGAATGGGCGCGCCAAGGCTTCCAGCCACTGCAAACAAACTCCAGAAGCGTGCGCCCCCTTGTGCATCTGGCTAACGTGGGTCCTGGGGAATCGAGCCTCGAACCGGGGTCCTTAGGCTTCACAGGCAAGCGCTTAACTGCTAAGCCATCTCTCCAGCCCTCATAATTCATTTTTAAAAGGGCCCCGGCTGAAACTAAGAAAAATTGGAGAAACAAGCAAGGGTGCTGTTTTCCTGATGAACCAGATACCAGCACAAGGGGGAAGGAGATCAACACAGAGAAAAATCAACTCCTACCAAATCCGAGAGCCAGAGCCTCACAGGTCCCCAACACCTCATCACTGAAGCAGACCAAAAAAGAACCCAACATGGCTCAGGGAAATTTTGCGGAAGAGGGGGTGGAAAGAATGTCAGAGCCACATGTTGGGTCATGATATGCAGAGACATTTATCTTACCCATAACTGTGGGCTAACTCCACAATGCATGACCCGTATACCTCAACAAGGAGGGGCCAACGGGAGGGGGTAGGTCACGGATGAGCCTAATAATGGTACCAAACTGACTGTATTTGTTGAATATAAAACTAACTAATAAAGAAGAAAAAAAAGGTGAGGAATTATGGACTTGTGTCTAAGAGATGGGGGTCCAAGGTTATTTGATTCTTCCCTTCCATAGCAGATTTGGTAGGCAATATATAAATTGAACAGCTGAGAAATGTACTGAAAAGATGTTATTTATAAATGTGGGGATAAATATCAGAAGCAGTTAGTAAATGAGTTGATAGCAGTTTTGAGAAACAAGGATTTTGAGGACAAAAAAATCAAGTAATAACTATTTCCATTTTATTAGACTTTATAAAAACAAAATATAATTTTGTTTTACTATGAAAGTAAATATTATATTAGAGTAAAATAATTCTAAAAATATTGATCTAAAGATAAATGTGATATATCTTTGTTAAACAATAATTCACTATATAAATATTTATTAGTAGTATGGTCACAATTAGAAGTAGGGTAGATTGAGTACTATAATAATGTCACAGTTTTATTTTACAATCTAAGGGAGGCTGGGCAAGCTGCTTATCTATTTACAACTTTTCCATCTATGAAATTAAATAATTCTGTCTGCTTATTCTATAGAACTCCATGAAACTAAGGTATATAGAAAAGCATTCTCTTATCATACTTGCTGTTCTTCAAAGGATAGTGATTATTTCCAGAGCTCTGTCTGAATTGAATATGTGATGAATTTTAGATGAACTTAAACTCTGATTTATTTAAGAGATTTACTTCTTCCTGAAACTAGTCACCTAGGAGATTCCATCCATCCATCCATCCATCCATCCATCCATCCACTCATCCTTCCAATTTTTAAGGTACTATGAATATAATGGGTAGGAGACATCCTGGAAGGTGGACCCATGGCCATTTCTTGTCATAACCAGGCCTGCCACCATGGCTCCCTGCCTGTCGTGGCTTTACTCTTGCTGTCTGTATAAAGCAGGAAAATAGAAGCATAAATATTTAACTTTCAAAAAGGGACTCATTTACTGGAACTATGACTGTATGAACCAGGGTTATAAATCTTTCTGAGGTATTTCAATATGCATAAGAGACTGAAACCACATGAATGACGGGGCTAACTTTAACCTTTGATTGTTTAAAAGCGCAGTTTTTTTCCTCTCTTTAAAAAGGACAGGGCTCTGAACATATATACTATTGTCAAACCCACATGATGAAATTTATCTTTTAAAGTGACCTCTCCACTTTTCCCCTTGTGTCCTAAAATTTATATCAAGTCTGTCAAGGAACTGAAAGGAAATTATATTTTATGGCTACCTCTGTGTTTTGTTATGCTGGAAGAGAAACATTTCATTTTGTTCGCAATGGATAGAAGGACAAATGACTTTTCTCTGGCTTTGTGTCAGTAAGAAGTGGGCAGAGGGAGGAACCTCAGAATAAAGATAGGTGGCATATTCTTTTTCTAGTTTTTATTTATTTATTTATTTAACAGATAGAGAGAGGGAGAGAGAGGGAGAGAGAGAGAGAGAAAAGGAGCACCAGGGCCTCCATCCACTGCAAACAAACTCCAGATGTGTGTGTCTCCTTGTGCATCTGGCTAACGTGGGTCCTGAAGAATTGAACCTGGATCCTTTGGCTTTGCATGCAAATGCCTTAACTGCTAAGCCATCCCTCCAGACCAGGTGGCATATTCTTGTAGAATGAAGTCTATCATGCTACTTATGAAGTGCTTCTGAGGGTTGGATGTAATTAAAAGAAACCATTAAATAGTAAAGAGGAACTGAATTTTTCCCTCTGTACATAGTACTCTCTTAGAAGCTAAGACAAAATCTAAGTAGATGCAGAGATTGTACAAAAATGCAGACATGGGCTGGAGAGATGGCTTAGCGGTTAAGTGCTTGCCTATGAAGCCTAAGGACCCCGGTTCGAGGCTCGATTCCCCAGGACCCATGGTAGCCAGATGCACAAGGTGGCGCACTCATCTGGAGTTCGTTTGCAGTGACTGGAGGCCATGGTGTGCCCATTCTCTCCTCTTTCTCTCTCTCTGCCTATTTCTCTGTCTGTTGTTCTCAAATAAATAAATTTGAAAAAAATGCAGACATAATCCAACTTGAAAGCAATCTGTAGCTGAAGTTGTTGGTAAGTGATGAAGGGGTTTAGGGGTCTCATGTACATATGGTCTCATACAGCATTTTACTTAACCATTAGTATCTCCTTTACTATCCACATTCCACTCATGAGAAAAATTGAAAGTGAAATAGTTGAACAGACCCAAATGGACACAGTTGGATGTGGTAGAACATAGACAGATTTATTATTTCATTTGGTATTATTTACCTCTTGACTTTTATTTGGATTTGTTTCAAAAAGCAAAGAGGAATAAATCAGTCCCTGACCTCAGTATATTTATATTTCTAATTAAAAGGGATATTTTATTATGATCTTATCAAACATCTAACTTATGATACTATATCTACATACAGCTAGAATCAACTATATATTAAGTTTTGAACAAGTCCTGACTATTGAGATAACTTTCCATCAGGTGAAACACCTTATTGCTTTCTTTGTTAAAGTTGGGTTAAAATGTTTTGATAGGTACATATTCTCCAACAGTGTTTCCTTGGCATCCTTTGTCTTAACCTGGTGCCATTTTATATGTGGTTGCTCAGAATCTAAGCCTCATCCCTTAAGGCCTGCCTTTTCCCTTATTCTCCAAAAATGAAATCTTATCTGTGTTTACAGTATATATCAAGATTTGCTGTTTATTTCTTCTACCTCTTCCCTACTCCCAGGCATTATCTTCTCTCCTGCAACTCTGCATCAGGCAGGCTTCTTTAGAGCAAAACAAACAAACAAACAAAAAACAATAAAAAAACAAGAGGAATCTAAATTCTGTTGTCAAGTTTATCATTTAAGAATCTAGTAAGAGACACTCCTCTTGGGCATGTCTTATGAGGGCGGGCCCACGAAGATTAACTGTGGGAGGAAATCCTTCCCCCAGAGTGGATGGCCCTTCTTGTGGTGGAATATGCTAATTTCTGGTGCGTGCATCTACCCTTTTGCTTCCATTCTTTGTGGACATTGGAACCAACTTCATCAGCCTTCCAATGTGGATTACGAAGCAGTGAATCTCTGGAATCATCCAGGCCTTCAGTGCCAGATTGGGGTTGCTGAGGCATCCAGCCTCCAGGACAGCTCAGCTAAAGGATTCTGACACTCAAGTCTTCAAAACAAGTTTGTTGGACTCTTCAGGCTGTATCCTGTAAACTAATCAACAAATTCTCTTTATAGTACATAGCTATTCTATGGGTTTTGTTCCTCTAGAGATCCTTGACAAATACAGATTGGTAGATATATTGAAAAGGAAGGATGGAAGGAAAAGGGAGGGAGAAGAAGGAATGGAGGGGAGGAATAAACAAAGGAAGAAGAAGAGAAGGAGCAAGGAAAGAAGGAAGAAATGAAGGAAGAAAGAAAAGAAGGAATAATGAAGGAAGTAAGGAAAGAAGGAAGGACGGAAGGAAGGAAGGAAGGAAGGAAGGAAGGAAGGAAGGAAGGAAGGAAGGAAGGAAAGAGCAGTTTGTGTAAGCTGAATGACCAGAAAAGTGGATGGTGTCAATCTGAGTCCACAGAGCTGAGAACCAGGCCGCTGGTATAATTTCCACACTGACATGGGTGGATCCCAGTGGATGGTGTGAGGAAGGGCACTGCTGAAGTTATAACTCTGAAGGCCTTGGAAGTAGAGATACTGACTTTTAAAGGCAAAAAATGATAGATATCCATGTGTGTGTGTGTCTTTGTGTGTGTGTGTGTGTGTGTGTGTGTGTGAGAGAGAGAGAGAGAGAGAGAGACAGAGACAGAGAGAGAGACAGAGAGAAGAAGGGTTTGCCTTTCCATCTTCTGTGTGTTTTCACTGGCCTACATTGTGTTGGTTGATCTGCCCATGTTGATAATAGCAGATAATCTTCACTCGAGTTACTGACACATATGCTCTTCTTTTCTGGAAACATGACTGCAGAACACATTCAGACATTATGTTTAACCAGTTATGGAAAAAGCCTTCCTCTCACAGTCAAATTTACAGGTGAAGTTAAGCATCACAAACTCTAGGGTAATAACCTTCCTGTTCTTACTTCTGCCAACCAATCTATCTTCCATATAGACTTCCATATGAAGATCTTTTCCCTGAACCTTTCTTATGCCTATGTAATAAACGCAGAGTCCTTGTCATTGGGAATGTGATCTTGCATGATCTGGCCTTGTCTCTCTCCATCCTTATACCAACTCCCTTGGTCCTTATACACATAAGGGTTTGTCTACATTGGCCCTCCTGGGTCTGTCAGCATGCCATGATCTGTCCTCGCCTAGACCTTTATACTCCATGTTTCCTGTGTGGGGAATGCTCTTCTATTGTTGAATTGTTGGATGCTTCTTCATCCTTAGGTTTTATTCAAAGGCTAGGCTGTCAAGGAGCTCTGATTTTTCTACTGAAATTGGCCACCCTTCCATTCCATGCCCTGACTTGTCTTGACTGCATTAATGAAAATCTGTAATTGGCTTCACCATATTATTTGGTTGTCCTTAACAAGCCTTCTCTGCTATCTTCCTACTATAGGTCTATCATTAGGGACTGTGTCTGGCACTGGGAAGTCACAGAGTTAATAATTATTAATGGCCTCTTCAGCCTGCATGGGTTTCTCTGTTTAAACATGGCCACCAGGAGACATCATGTGCTCATCAACTCACATGGAGTTTGACCCAATTTTTGCCAGTGTTTCTTCTCTGTTTCACTGGAAGGCATTGGACTGCCAGAGGCTGACACTGGTTTCTGCCCAAACATGAAACAGAAAAATCTACCCAGTGCAGAGTGTGCAGGCCACGCCAGAATAAATTCTCACTGTGTTATCATGTGGCCTTTGTACTTCACACATGAGTTCATCGCCTACTCCATACCAGCCACAGAGATGTGGTTTTCCTTTAGGCAGGGCAGTGGGTAAAATACCAACTAGCTGCCCGAGTTTAAATCCCTTTCCCACCTCTTAACTAGCTATGTGATGCAGAGTGAAATTTTATTCCTGTATGCTTTAGTTTCTTCCTATGCTAAATGAAAGAAAACAATAGTCCTTACCTCCTAGGAATGTTCTGAAAATTTGATGAGTTTATGCTTATAACTTAGTGTTGTGTATACAACAATATGTAAATACTAGAAAATTAATAAAGAGTACCCCGTTCATTTAAAATGCTGATAGGCTTCTGGTGGCTTGTCTTTGCCTCCATTTTAATCTTCATTAAAGAGGTTCTTTCCATAACTGGTATTCTAATTCCTCCTGCTCAAAGGTGGGATATATCTGGCCTCCAGAACTCAGGGCTTTACTCCTAATCTTCTGATAGCTCTTGCTATAGCACAGTGTCTCATTCATGAGAGATGAGCAGTGCCTGCGTGCATGAATTAATGAATGAATGACAAAGGTGTTGAATCTGTCTGAGCTTGACTTGGTGACTTAGGCCCTGTAGCTTCTGCCTCCCTGGCCACGGCTTTGCTCAGTCCTTTCAGGCTCTCCTTAGCACATCTGATCTAGCCTCTCCTCTCCTATAACTTTCCCCAGCTATTTCTTGACACCATGACAGCCCTAGCTTAAGGCTTATTGAGCTAAACTTTTAGTTGAATCGATTTTCTTTGTAGAGGGGAACCAGGAGCTGACATAGTATCACACAGCTCCACCTTTCTTCTGGCAGGTTTTTTTTTTTTTTTTTTTTCAGTCTATCTGCAAACTTAAATTGTCTCTTCAGTTTCTGTAAGTAGAAACAATACTGAGGAAGTCCCACTTTTTAATCAGTAGAGTTTAACATGAAAGTCTGACCTCTAAACAAAACCTTTAAACACTTGACTTGGCAATTTATTACTTCTGCAGTTACAGCTATTAGCCCAGCCCAGGGAACAAGTAACTTACCCGAAACACATTGTTCACCTGCTACTGTTATTAAGGCAGGTGCAGACCTACATGGCATCAAGCAACCCATCATTTGGGCAGACAGAAGAATGGCAGGACCTGTAGTTACCACACACACTCCACATACTTCAGAGCATGGCCTCATGCCCTCTCAAAGCAGCCATGATAATCAAGCTTTTACTGAGACATGGATCTCTGGAGACGAGAAGGGCTAAGGACATCCATTCTGCTGCTTGTCTCTCAGAAATAAATATAGTCATCTTTCAGTCTGAATCATCAATCACTTTGATTTGAGGCCCCAAACACTGTAGCAGAAGATCAAATGAATGGAAATTATTATTTTTTGCATATGTGTATGTATAAGCATAACAATTTCTGGGTAAAGAGATAAAATTGTTTCATCTCAACATGGCTCTTCCTGTTCTACACGATGCTTCGACTGCTACTGAAACTGGTGAAGGTTTCTAACTAAGACTGGATTAGATGTTAATAGGCAAAAGTAAGCCTGATCTGTCAGGCAGGGCTAAGAGCCCCAGTCTGCAGGAGGTTGCAGCAGGCCTAGACCCCGATAATCTTGCCTTTGGATTGGCAGGAGTGGGACCCTCCCTCCCTCCCTTCGCCTGGGACACCTGGACATCCTTATAAAACTCAGATTTCTTTAGGTTTCCCCATGGCCATTTGACCTTTTACGGCTCACCCAGAAGGTCCCTGTATGCTAATGAGGTGTCAGCCAGCATCCTTCACACAGCCAATCCCCCTATGACCAGTACCCTGTACTTTTTCCAGCCACTACCTTAATGCTTATAAGCCCATTCTCCCAACAAATAAACAAGCTGTCCTCTGACACAGTCTCCCGGGTGTTTCCTCCCATTGCACCCTGTTCCATAGTTGCCTGGATGCCCTGGGAAACCTGCATGCAGTGGCCCCAGGGTGGACAGAACCACAATGGGCTAGGTAGCAGGTTGTTTCATTTTCACTACTTTTCTGAGTATGTGCAGGGTGAGGCTTTCCTCAGTGAACACAGGATCCACATTTCTCATTGTAAAGTAAACGTATTCCCACAATATATAGAAGGAAAGCTGCACTGGTAGGAATTTGGGAGGGAAAAGCAGAAGCTAAATAAACTTGGAACACAAAATGATTAGATTTTGTTCACTGCATAGGTTTTGTTCCACATCCTCATTATTCTTTTAACAAATGATCAAGTTGCATCCCTGGTGTTCTAAGTAACATCGAGTAAAGCATTAAAATGGAAGATTTGAGGGGTTTATGGATGCAGGTGAGCTGACTGCCTCATGGATTGTGAGAAGCCTTGTAGTAAAGAAGAATTCAGAAATAGTGGCAAGCATGTTTATAAAAAGTAGCACTTATAGGGCTGGAGAGATGGCTTAGCTGTTAAGCGCTTGCCTGTGAAGCCTAAGGACCCCGGTTCAAGGCTTGATTCTCCAGGTCCCACGTTAGCCAGATGCACAAGGGGGCGCATGCATCTGGAGTTCATTTGCAGTGGCTGGAAGCCCTGGTGCGCCCATTCTCTCTCTCTCTCTCTCTGCCTCTTTCTCTCTCTGTTACTCTCAAATAAATAAATAAAAATGAACAAAAAATTTAAAAAAAAGGTAGCACTTACAGAGAGGGAATTATTTAGGTCCATTTACTATAGGAGTAAACTGACCTCCTGAGACCATTCCTGTCACAGCCTAATGCTGGGTTTGATCATACTGCAATTCCTAAAGGCAATTTAAATTATTTCTATAAGTGTTAATAAAAAATTTCACAGTTAGGGCTGGAGAGGTGGCTTGGTGGTTAAGCGCTTGCCTGTGAAGCCTAAGGACCCCGGTTCGAGGCTCAATTCCCCAGGACCCACGTTAGCCAGATGCACAAGGGGGCGCACGCATCTGGAGTTTGTTTGCAGTGGCTGGAGGCCCTGGCGCGCCCATTCTCTCTCTCTCTCTATCTGCCTCTTTCTCTCTCTGTGTCTGTCACTCTCAAATAAATAAATAAAAAAAAATTAAAAAAAAAATTTCACAGTTAGTAAGAATTGTATTACAAAATATTTAAAAAGGAGCATGTTGCCTCCTCAGTGTTGTTTTAATCACCAAAAAATTTACTTATGAGAACTATGCTATCCTCCAGTCACGTAGCATGAAAGCATAGCACGGGAATTAGAATTAACTTTAAAAAGCAATAATCATTCACTTCTCTGCCAATATCTGTTGGGAAGACTGCATGCTGTTTCATGTAATTCTTACATTAATCCATGAGGTAATGATTACTGCTGCCTTCATGAGAGAACTGAAGCACAGAGAGGGTAATCATCTTGCCAGACATCACACAGTGAAAGCAGAATTCAAACCAGTGTCCATATTCATGCTGTAAACTCCCGACTGTTCTGAGTCTGCCAGATCTGAGAGCAGGCAAGTTAATGGTGCATAGCTTCAAGGGCTCACATTGAGTTCCAAGAATGAAAACATAGTGGACTAGAAATGTTGGTGATCAGAATTTTACTAAATATCATGAAAATTAAAATAAATATATTATGAAATTAAGTTAACATTTGTAAATAGGTATATGATTTAATGAAACAGTATTTTGAATTTTTAAGATTTTTTTTGTAAGAAAGAGGAACACAACTATTTAGAATCTGATGAGGGGACCGTAGAGGGAGGCCCAGAGGTTAAAAGGACTTACTTGAAAAGTCTGATGTCCTGGGTTCATTTACCCAGTACCTAGGTGGATTCAGATACATAAAATGGCACATGCATCTGGAGTTCATTTGCAACAGCAAGAGGCATGTACATTCTCTCCTTCTCTCTCTCAGCTTGTATATAAATAAAAATATTTTTAAAAGAATCCAATGTGTGCACACACTTTCCTTTTTTTTTTTGGTTTTTCAAGATAGGGTCTCAAGCTGACCTGGAATTCACTATGTAGTCTCAAGGTAGCCTCGAACTCAAGGTGATCCTAATACCTCTGCCTCCCGAGTGCTGGGTTTAATGGTGTGCACCAGCACACCTGGCCACACTTTCTTTTTTAAATGAAGAATTAATGTAAGGAAACCACAGGTGCATGCTTTTGAAGATTCTTTAGATTCAGATGTATGGTGTACTGGGCTTTGAAGTCCTACCTCTGTCACTGGGAAATTCGCACATGAACACTAAGGACTGAAAAGGTTAAGAAATATAAGCTTACAAGAGACATACCTATGACCTTTATGACTTATTCATTAAGGGCAGTGTATTCAGCAAGTTTAATATACAAGATTTCTTGCTGAAATGTGTGTCGAAACGTTTGCCAAGGGGAGCAAAAAAGGCAGGCATGATTCCCTTTCCTACTTCTACATTTTCCAAGTTGAAACTCTCTGGAGGCTCTTCTCCTCTGCCCTGTTCATCTTCCCTCTTCCTCTCTTGTTCTTGCCTTTTGCTTGTAGAATCCTTAAATTCCCTGAAATTGCCTGGTCACTTATTCACCTGCTGGTCTTATCACACCCTTTTTTCACTCTCCTATGGACACTGCTCAGATATGAACTTCAATCTTGGGTCAAGTGTCACTTGTCTGGGATAACCTTCCCTGGCATAGGTACCATATGGGACCTTTTGGGAACCCAACTTTCCAAGGCTTACTCTTGTGCACTTGATGGCCATTGCTCCTTTAAGTATCCTGCTGGTCCTTCCCTGATACTGCTTATCTTTTTTGTCACACCAGAACATGGTACATGAACTGCCCTGATTATATTTGACTGAATAAGCAAATATGTGACTTAATTATGGGCTTGTTACTCTCTAGAGGGCTCCTCTGATAATGTTTGTTCACCCGTGCTGCTTGTTTGCCATCACAACACTCTGAGCCCCTCTGAGGTGACAGCATAGTTTTTGGGATTGTGAAGATGTCTTTCACACTAACAACCTAACAATGCAGGGTTCCTTCACCCTTAATCTGTAAATTTCTTCAATCCATGAGTTTTCCTTAGAAACTTCAAATAAAGTTACATTCAATAGAACATTTGATGGTCGACATTTAGTTAAAGACTGACATTCTATGAGCTGTCTGTGGGGCCCTGGGAGCCAGCTGTAGCCTCACATGGATGAATCTCTCACTTGCCAACAAAGGAAGTTTCTTCCTGTCCCCAGGCACCAGCACTAGAAAAGGATCTACTGTCATTTCAATCCTTTTTTACTGACAATCTCCCTTTACCTCCTGGTTTTCAGTAAGCTTGACAGATTTTTTTTTTTTGTTGTTAAATCATATTTCTAAGCTTGTAGTGTGTCTCCCTGTTTGTCATTCTGTCCTTGGACTAAGTTTCTCCTCAAGGCCATCTTACTTTTCCCATATCAGGCTCAAGTATGTGTACATGAAGTGCAGACTTAATTGATGAACACTTATCTGTGCTAATTAAAAGGTGAGCATCAATTCTAACAGCTGGGCCCTGAGAGTGACATTGTAGCAGCAGTTAAGGCACACTGTGGGTTCCTCATAACTTGCCATGCTTCTTTTTTATCTTCCTGGAAACATTTGTCCAATATGGTTGCAGATTCTCATAACATCTAAGGTCTACCACGTCAGACCTAACCTACATTCTGGAAGTTTCATCCCTTTTTAGTTCTGGGTGGTACACCAAATGCTTATAGCCCAGGCCTTTTTCTAGGATTTGGCTCACACTTTTCTTTTTACCTCATGTCTTTTATTTACCTATTGAAATTATATGGGTGTGTGTGTGTGTGTGTGTGTGTGTGTGTGTGTGTCTGCATGTGCATGAGCAGAGGTACCTAAGTCCCATTGCACACACATGCCAAGGCCCTCAGCTAATGCTAGGTGTGAAGACCCAACTCATTCTTTCATTTTATTTCATCTGATTTCCTTCACTCTTATTTGCATCTTTCTTTCACCTTATATTCTAGAGATGAAGACTGTCACTGAACCTGGAGCTCATATAGTCAGAGCCATGGAGATTTTCCTGCCTCCAACCTCTTGAGGCCTGTGTGGTCATGCCTTTTCTCTTTATGTGGGCACTGGGGATTGAATTTTTGTCTTTGTGCATGTTCATCAAGGGCTCTTACCTGCTGAATCACCTTCCCAGTTTGGACATTATATAGACTCTTCATGTCAGCAATCATACCACCATAGCTTAGCCAGTGGAACTAAACTTCAGGCAATTGTGAGTTTTCTCTATGATGGGAGCAGATGTTCCCATTTAAAATCATCTAGGGCAGAAGCAGCTCCTGGGGGAAAGGACAAGAGGCAGGGAGAGAGAAAAATGTGAGTCAAATTTTCTCCAACTCTTAAGATGTTTCTAGATACTTTCTGGAATGATCCACTACTGGAGAGCTGAAAGGAAATAGGAGAAAGGCAAGTAGCTTTCCCAGAAAAATCTCAAATCTTACCTGGGCTTGGGCAAATAGATCAAGGTCCTGGGGTCATGATGATTATAGGTAGGTGATTAGTAGCTCTTTTCTTTGACAATTTGGAGAACAGTGTGTGTGTGTGTGTGTGTGTGTGTACGCACATACACACACACACTTAGACATCTGAATTCATTTGGTTTTTTCCTACAACTGGGAACCTGGCTATTATCACAGATACCTCCATATTATTTATAGCACAAGAACAACCACATTATTTCCCAAAGCATTCTATATCATGGATGGACCAGACTGACACTCTTGCTGATGGATTCATTTACCACAGTAGGATATGGCTTTATCTTAATACTTTGCATCCTATTTTCTTCCATGAAATGGAGGCTTTAATTTTTATGAAGCCTAGACTACTGAGTTTCAATTCTATGAATTGTGATTTTGAGGGGATAAGGTCCAAGAATGCCTTACCTAGCTCTAGTTTCCAAATATTTTTCTTTTATTTTTTATGTCTGAAATCTTTTTGGGGTTATTTTGTATGAAATTTTGGTTGTGTTGCCTATAGATGTCATTTTCTCTGGTCCTATTTGTTGAACAGTTTAACTTTTCCCCATTAAAATTCAAAATATATTCAAAAATATAGAATACTACATCTGTGAAGTTTCATGTCATATTTCACACTGACATGGACAAAGTGTATAGCAATCTACTCTAGATGTCTTCAACCACTCTCCCTCAAACTTTCCCACTTCCTGTCTCACTATGCTTCTTCATATTGGCAAAATTTTGTGTTAAAACTTTGACATATGCTACAAAACATGCAGAACTCATCTTTCTATGTCTGGAACATTTCGCTTTACATGATGTTAAATTCCATCATTTTTTCAGACTTAATCATGTAAAAATGTTACTTGGAAATCTTTTTATTCTTCTACTCTTCGGTTTATTTCTCACGACTTTGTTTCCTTGAAAACTATTATATAAACTTTCTGTTCCCACAAAATGTTTTAAAACAAACTTATGCAAATATACCCCCAAATCTTCACATATTATGATGATTTATTATATGAAGTCATTAATTCTAAATATTTTTGTATGTGATCATTAGTTCTATTGCTGATATCCCTGTGTGTTAAATGGCTTGTTTACTTGGTCATTTCATGATCTTAGTAGTAGGATAATCAAGTTAAAGGTGTACATGAGTTTAAGGGTAGGCAAAAAATGTGTTCAGAAGGCTGTAGACTAGATTGATCTTGGAAAGAGGATTACTTTTAATACCTCAACACCCAGAACATATTAAAAATAAACCAACCCACAAACCTAGCTACCTAGAAACACAACAATTGGCTGATGAGCTGAAGTTCTAGAGCTGAAAACACTGAAATGACTGCCTTAAAAGAATCATTTGGAGGAGAAACACTTTATAAATACATTTTTCATTTAAAAATACATAATTCCTCTATCTGTGCCCAATGACTTTTTAATTGGATGTGGTTAATTCACTCAGCCAATCGTGTTACAACAAAAGGGGAATAGCCATTCTTGTGTATGGAGTACTGAGGTGTCCTAATAGGGTACTAGTAATGATAATTATGTATTATTAAGTCTAGGGTGCTTACCATCATCTTCTACACTTCCACAAGAAGAGAGAGAGAGAGAGTGAGAGCAAGAGCGAGAAAGAGAGAGAGAGAGAGAGAGAGAGAGAGATTGAGAGAGACTGAGAGAGAGAGAGAGGGTCAGCCTCCAAGGCAGAGGTCCCCTTTGCTTCCTGATAAAATCCCCCATTCAGGAAGGTTCACTGAAGAAGCAGGTTTTGGAGTTAAAAATGAAACGTCTATGGAGAGAGCAAATTTGGCTGCATGGGGCTTTGTATTAGACTGGTCTTAAAAAGGGTTGGTAGAAGGCATGGGATGTATTCTTAATGGAGCAGGTAAAACGTTAGAGGATCTCTCTGTTTACTTTCTAGACAGTGACCTCTGTTGCCACCATCATATCCTGCTTTTCCTTTTCCTTTTTAAAATATTCTGTTTATTTATGAGAGAGACAGAGACAGAGAGAGACAATGGGAACACCAGGACCTCTAGCCACTTCAAACGAACTCCAGACACGTGTACTGTCATGTACATCTGGCTTATGTGGGTAGTGGAGAATTGAATCTGGGTCCTTAGGCTTCACAGGCAATCACTCTAACTGCTAAGCCATCTCTCCAGCCCATGTGCTTAATCTTAAAAACCTGAAAAATGGAAATTTAAACCAACACTATGATGCTTTGGAATGATGAATGGTATTGAAAAGAGAAGAATGTATCACATGGTTTTCTAAATAATTCACCTTCATTTTTAAAATTATGGAGTAGAATATAGCTGTCAGTGCTCATCAGAGACATAAATTAAATGTGGTGCATTTGATTTTTAATGACAGCACTGTTTGCAGGGCTGTGCCTAATAGACTTGTCTTGGCTGGTTATATGTGAGGAAAGATGCAGATGGCAGGAAAAAGCCTGGCTTTGGGTCTGGAATGCTCAGTGCTCCTTAGTGATGGAAGTAGAGAGTCCCAGAGTGGGAGACACCCATGATGCCAAATGACATGTGAGTTCTTTTCATCATCCCAGGAAAGGAAAAAGCAAAGATTTTATTGAAAACTCAATAGAGGAATTTTCACTACACTTCCCAGTCCATTTATGTTTTCAATCTCTTCTTTTATTGAAGTAAAACTCACTGCCTCGTAACTCCTTGACAGAAGCTTTATGCTTCAGAGTACACAGAAGATGCTGAAAACTACGTGAATATGACAGCTTTTTAAAAATGTGAAGATGGCTCTGATACTTCCCCTCAAGCCTTTTCATTCCCAGATGAAGTAACTGCTTCTATTTAGTGAATGTGAGCTGCACAAGGTAAATGCTTGATGTGTTATGCATTGTCTCATGAATCTTGTCAATGACACTGCCAGGGAAATGGCATTATCTCGACTTTCTGATGATTAAATTGAAGTTTAGAAAGGGAATGGTCTCAAGGTCTCCTAGCCGTGCTTTAAGTCCCAAACTGCAACCCCTTTGCACTAACTGTAAATTTTACATTTTTGCAGTTTAATTCCCATGGCTAAGATGATTTCAATTCCTTCACTTTTTTTTTTCTGTAGATGCTAGACTGTATGTAATTCTTATTCTCACTCAAGTCTCCTGTAGTGTCTCCTTCTATTTTATTTCTGGCTTCCTCAAGGATGGCTGGTTCTAACAATGTAGCCATGGGTTTATGGTGGGGCTGACATAAGTTTGGAGGTGAAATTCCATGACATTTTCTGTTTTAGGGTAAGATAGCAGTGAGAACCTTATAAGGCTAATACATAGTTATCCCCTGGACATTGTTTTTATTTTTGTAGTCAGTGAATACAGTCAAGTTGGTCCCATTGTTAGCCTCCTTCCTGTCCTCCCTGTCCTCACTCCCCCCCACCCCCCAACAGGGTCCCTCCTTGTTGGGGAATATGGGTTGTGCATTGTAGGGTTAGCCTTTAGTTTTGGGTAGGAGGAAATGTCTCTGCATGTCATGACCCAACATGTGGCTCTGATATTCTTTCCACCCCCTTCAGCAAATTTCCCTGATCTGCTCAGTGGAACGGAACCAATAGCTGGAGCTGGGAAACAAGTCAGAACCATATCCAACAATGAGCCTGTCCTCCATTATACTCTCTCTACAAAATAATGGTTATCACATTTACTTGGTGCTAACTTTACTCTCCATTGGAGAATCTGCTTCTCTTTCTCAGATAGACGCAGATCCTAAGGAGAGAACCACCCCATCATACCTCAAAAGGGCCCCAGCTGAAACTAAGAATAATTGGGGAAATATGAAAGAATGTTGTTTTCTTGGTGAACCGGGAACCAGCACAACGGTGATGGAGATAGACACAGAGAACAATCAACCCCTACCAAACCAGATATCCAGAGACACAAATGCTCCCAAGACATCAACACTGAAGCAGACCTAATATGAACCCGTGGACATTTTTAATTAGACATTTAAGTGATGCAAACCGTGTTAGGTTTCAACCTATGTGACCAAATACCTGAATGTCAACTGATAAGGAGGGATGGTTTGTTTGGCTCCCAATTTCAGAAGTTTTGATATGTAGTCTGTGAACTCCACTGATTATTTTATTTCATTTATTTGAGAGAGAGAGAGAGAGAGAGAGAGAGAGAGAGAGAACGGGGTGGGTGAGCCAGGACCTTCAGCAGCCACAAACAAACTCCAGATGGATGTGCCATCTTGTGTATCTGGCTTAAGTGGGTATAGGGGAATTGCACCTGGGTCCTTTGGCTTTTTAGGCAAATGCCTTAACTGCTAAGCCATCCCTCTAGACCTCAACCATTGATTTGAAGGGGAAGGGCTATGGTGAGGAGGTATACCATGGTAAGAAACCCAGGGTTGAGAAAAATACCACTTACTTCTTGGTGTTTGAGAAGCAAGGAGGAACAGATAGAGTGTCCAGGTCTCTAATAGCCCTTTCAAGGACATACCCTCATGATCTAACTACTTCCAGTATAATCCTCCTTCTTAAGGTTGCACTGCCTTTCAATTTTACCACAGACTGATAACCAAGACTTTATCATGAGAATTTGGGAACACTTCAAATCCAACCCACAGTATTCAGCCTTTTACATTCATAGCTTTATGTGCCTCATATAAAGCAAAAGACATTTATCATATTCCCAAGAGTTTCTATTCTTTATTGTTTCTGTCACTAACATAAAGTCCAAGTTCAAATTCTTTTCTGAGATTCTACTCAAAATATAGACAAGATTTTTTTTGTGCTAAAATATAAGATTATTGGCCTATAGTTAACTTCCTAATAGTCCTTAGTTCCATCTGAAATCTCACAAGCAGAGGCTTTAATCTCACATTCTTGTCAACATTCTGATTCGAGTTGCCACCAAGCTTGGTTCTAAATCTCTGCTTGCACAACTTTATTTTTGAAATTCTTCATTCCAGATGTTTCTAGACCACATTGTTTAGTACAGTCATAACAATGATCCCACTTCATGGTATCAATTTTCTGTCATATATACATTTGTATGCCAAATCACACCCCCCAAAAGAAAGTAGGAACAATTTAATTTGGCTGATATTTGTAGCAGCTTTCGTCCTTACTTACTTGTCTCCCATTACTTTGGGACATGTAGTAAGGTAAAACCTCATCATAGAATCATAGAGGCAAAAATTTGTTTACTCTATGGGGACCAAGAAGTAAAAGAGAAGAGCCAGGTTCCCAATACATCCTGGCCAAGACCCCAATGACTCACTCAACTTTCTTCTAGTAAGTTCCACCTCCCAAATCTTCTACCACCAGTATAGTTCCATAGGATGAGTGATCAAGCCTTTAAACACCTGAGCCTTTGGGTGACATTCAAGATCCAAAGTATTCTTTTTGAGTGACATACTCCTTTAATCCCAGCATTCAGGAGGCAGAGGTAGAAGCATTGCCATGAGTTTGAGGTTACCATGAGACTACATACATAGAGAATTCCAGGTCATCCTGGGCTAGAGTGAAACCCTACCTTGAAAAAAATAAAAGGTCTAAACTGTAGTAGTAGCCATCTGTTTCTGGTGAGGGGATTTGAAAAATTTACAATATGGGATCATTGGTGCCATCCTTGTAAATATGGGCCACAGATGATGAGAAAAGTGAGAAGAAAAAGGTCAGCATGGATTCATAGAAGATGTGAGAGATAGAGAGGACCAAGGAGAGAGGTAGAGAGAAAGAGAGAGGAGGGGAGAGTAGAGCAAGAGAAAAGTTAAAAAAATGAGAGAGAGAAAGAGAGAGAGAGATTGAGAGAATAATGATATTATATATGCCTTTTTCTGGTGGTTCCCAAAATGATCCTGTATCCTACTCTTGAGATGTCTTTGTTGCCCATACAGTCTTATCAATATCTATGTAGCTATTTTCAGTTCAATGCTGTCAATGTAATAGTATTGACATTGACACTTCTAGGGGTGATTTGGCCATGGAGGTTCCTCTCTCATGAATTGTAGCAGACAGCTTCAGGTTCGCTGAGATGAACTTCCAGACCAGGCACAGTTATGGAGGAAGGGATATTTATTGAAGTTTACAGATCCAGGGGAAGTTCCATAATGGCAGAGGAAGCTGGCCTGCCTTCACAGACCCAAGCAGAGAGAGAGAAGCACAAGCCCAAAAAGCCAAAAGCCACAACACACTTCAGGAACTCCTGCTAGGCACACTTTGCATATCTTTAGATTGAAATCTCAAACCCACCACCACACCTTAAGATCCACACAATGGCACTGACTCCAGCCAGGTGGCTGAAGATGCAAACTACAAACAACTTAATATATTGGGGGTCATCTATTCTATTCACACCACCACATGAATGGAACTAAGACCTTTGAAAGGGAGGATACATAGATCCACCCTCTATCTATGAAAAAATACAACATTTCTTCTGACTAAGAATGTCACAGCAAGGCGTTATCTTGGACGCTGACAAGGAACAGAGCTTCTAGCACTGTGACACTGTAGTTCTTAGAACTGTTACAAAATACATTTACTTTCTTTATAATTGACCCAGCCTTAAGCATTCTGGTATAAGAGAACAAGTTGACTAAGACAATGGCTATAATTGGGTCTTTCTTACTGCTGAAAACAAGAGTGTTATCCAAGACCAAATTGGAATAATATATGTAACTGTATTAACCAAGTTCAACTGAAGTGGCATGTAGTGAAAATTCCTCTGTTTCACTTTGGGAATTCAGCTCTGTCTTCATCACACTACCACTATACAGTTAGTCCAGCTAGTGCCCGTGATCTCTGAGGAGTCAGATCCTATGCCCAAGAAGCCTATAGGTTTAGGCAACTTGTTATAAAAATGTTAAGAAAGTTGAGTGCATTAACTACTCCTGGTCTTCAGTAACCTGCTACAAGGAATCTCCCATGAAACTAGTTCATTCAAAGCAGATAAGAGAAGGCCAGGCTGATGTAAATAACCAAAAGGTATAAGTGAGATGCAAAAGCACATGCTTTTCACTCAAGTTGTGATTATGCTTCAAAGATTTTGTCATCAAAGAAACACAGAAAACGGATACATAGAGAGTCTGTGGAAGGGAAACAACATCTGGACATATCATAATAAAAGTTGAAAAACAATGGCTGGAATTCAAGTGAGTGATAAAACTACATTTTTGGGTCATATTTCTGTACAATAAAAATACTTTTAGTTATTATTGGATAGAAATCATTTGTATCACTAGTGGACAAAGTCATTTGCATTGCCATTAGACAAAATTCTCTTGTAACTATTGAAGTTTCCTTAAACCAAGGAATTAAATGATTGTGAAATGTCTCTGCTAAAAGCCTAGTAATTGATCTTTAGGGAAGTTTATTGTGTTATAACTTGATGAAGTTCAGGCTGTCATTTTTATTTTTCTTCCTTTTTTTGCCTTACTTACAAGAATTAAACTTCTTGTTACTAGGAATACATATGTATGAAATAAAGGTTTTTGAGTATAGAGCTTATAGTCCTTGAAAATAGCAAAATTTTCCCAACCATAATAGTAGAGCCCCTATTTGGAACACTAGAATGGCTAATTTATAATGAACAGAAATTTATTTGTCATGGTTTGGAAGGCTGGGAAATCTGAGGTCATGCTGCTTACATCGGGCACAGATTTTCTTTCTGTGTGATAACATGGCAACAAGCATCTCCTTGCCAGGGACAAAAGAGGGTGGGGAGTAGACAGAGATCAGCTGAACCCATTTCCCCAAGAAAGCATTAGTCTATCCATGAGGGTTCTGTCCCCATGATTTAGCACCTCTCAACACTAGTACAATAGCAGTTTCATTTCAACATGAGCTTTAGAGGAGCAAGCACTCAGGCCCCAGCTCCCCTGAAGCATGCAACAAGGGATTATGCTGGGTGTAAACACTCAGTTCCTTAACTGTTACATACCAGTAGCATCAATACTATGCTCATGGTTAATTTTATTACTATTCTCAAGATGAATAAGTCCTAACTCAATGACACTATCAGTTTCACTCTCTGCTCTGATGGAACACATCATTTCTCAAAGGATACCTCAACTGGGAGGTTACCATCTTCTGGAAGCATGTGACTCTGATAAGACTTGATATTTTTAGTATTTATTTATTTATTTTTATTAACAACTTCAATGATTATAAAAAATACCCCATGGTAATACCCTCCCTCCCCCCACTTTCCCCTTTGAAACTTATTCTCCATCATATCCTTTCCTCATCTCAATCAGTCTCTCTTTTCCTCCTATTATGATGGCTTTCTGTAGGTAGTGTAAGGCAGTGCAAGTTCATGGATATCCAGGCCATTTTGTGTCTGGAGGAGAGTGTTGTAAGGAGTCCTACCCTTCCTTTGGCTCTTACATTCTTTCTGCCACCTCTTCCACAATGGACCCTGAGCCTTGGATGGTGAGATAGAGATATTTCAGTGATGACCACTCCTCTGTCACTTCTTCTTACCACCATGGTGCCTTCTGAGTCATCCCAAGGATACCACCATCTGAAAAGAGAAGCTTCTCTTACCACAAGGATGAGTAGCCTTAATATATTGGTATGAACATTGAGAGAAATGCTTACTGGACAGTTTGGTGAACATAGTATATACATTTAGTCAGACACTAGCAAAAGCTACACACCCCTAGGGCTCAAGACTACCTCTCCTGTAGGTTTTTAGTACCAGGGATGTATTCCCTCCCATGGAGTGGGCGTCTAGTCAAATTAGGGAGCAGTTGATTTCCCCCATAAGAGACATGCCACTATTGCACCCATTGGCTCATTTGGCCTGGCTGGTCAAATTTAAGTCTGGCAGTGTCCTCTGTTGTGTATCTCCACTGGTGATTTCTCTCTCTCCCACTGAACTGCATGATGCAGTGTAGCTTCTTCCAGCTTCCTGTCAGCTGGGCTACATGGAGGAGTTTTTTCAGCTCAGCTCCAGCAGGATTTCTTTCTTTTTTTAAATTTTCTTTTGTCATTTTTAAATTTTTATTTATTTATTTCTTAGAGACAGAGAGCGGGAGAGAGAA
Source organism: Dipus sagitta (assembly GCA_036346955.1). Classification (NCBI taxonomy): domain Eukaryota; kingdom Metazoa; phylum Chordata; class Mammalia; order Rodentia; family Dipodidae; genus Dipus; species Dipus sagitta. The sequence continues at coordinate 130,250,582 of CM070772.1, read as the reverse complement.
ATAGAGAGTAAGTGAGAATGGGCACACCAGGGCCTCTAGACACTGCAAATGAACACCAGACACATGTACCACCATGTCCATCTGGCTTATGTGAGACCAGGAGAATTGAACCTGGATCCTTGGGCTTCACAGGCAAACACCTTAACTGCTAAGCCATCTCTCCAGCCCTCCAGCAGGATTTCTCAGTGACCTTGCAGCCCAAGTATGTGGAGTCTTCCTCAAGAGGGTCTGACCATCGATTCCTGGTGGGAAACCAAGAGCCTTGTCAATGGCCTGTAATATTTTAGGGACATCGATAACCTCCCTGGCCAACAACTCACTGGAAGGTATCCCAAGACTTGATTTTTAATACACACTCCACCTCAACCACAGATAGAGGTAACATTTTCTTTTCAGGAGAACCTTGGCATGCCTCAAGGAACAAACAACCCCAGTCATCAGTACTTACACTCAGTTAAAATAAGACCAGTTCAGAAACAACAGGGACATTTGGAGGAGAATTTCGTTCTCTCATCAACAATGAGTGACAACTTAGTGTCTTTCTTACCTAGTGAATGATGCTTTTCAATCCTTCCTATTCAAAGGCAGACAAAAGACATGAGAAATATCCTAATCAATACCACTCTCATATTTTTCATGAGAAGAAAGATTTAAGAAGAACTCTCTTTTCAGATTTTTCAACATTGTGTGTTCTAGCAGACAGTGGATATTGCTATCACAAGAAAACGTTCCCTGTTTTACTTTCTGTTTAAAGTTACATAAAACTAATATACAGGCAATCCAGGGTATTTATTTATTTCTAATAGACTCTCTTCATTCCATGTGTGTGCACCCTCAACAACCACATACAAAGAGCTAGATTGTCCTTCTCTTGACACCATGACTACATGGCCTGTTGTAGGACCAGGTAAACCCTAAACATTTGGAAGATTTTTACCTTGCTCTCTACTCTCTCCAAATTTCTTTGCTGGAGAGGAGCTATGGAAAACGGGTCCAACACAAAAAATACCACTTGGATGGACAGGCCAGAGGCTGGAGAGGAAGGTTGCTGTTGAAAGTGAATATGGTGCCTGGGTGCAGATGTCTTGATAGGAGAATGTCCAGTTGAATTTCACCCAGTACTGGCTATATGCTGCTCCTTCAACCAAACAATGCTGCCAGTGAAAACCGTCAGAAGGAATAGTGTTGAGATGAAGTGACAGAGGAGTGCTCAACAGCAAAACATCTTTATCACACCTTTCAAAGCTCAGGCTCCATTGTGGAAGAGGTAGTGGAAAGAATGTAAAAGCCAAAGGATGGGTAGGAGTCCTTACAATATTCTCTTCCAGACACAAAAAGGCCTGGATATCTATGACCTCACAGTACCTGATACTACCTTCATAAGAGCATCATATTAAGAGGAAAAGCTAATGACATATAAACGAAAGAGAGACTTATTGAGAGGGGGAAGGGTTATGATGGAGATTGGAGTTGCAAAGGGGAAAGTGGGGAGGAGGGAATTCCCGTGGTTTATTGTCTTATTGTCTGTAATTATGAAAGTTGCCAATAAAAAAAAGAAAAAAAGTATGGGAAGGAGATATTCAGACCAAGGATAGAAACATAAGAAACACTAAGTCCTCATGGTCTTATGTCACTAAGTTTTTAGGCTATTTGTTATACTGCAAACAATGGATGAAAATAAGTCCCCTTCCCACTTTAGCAAGAACAGATGCAATTAGTCTAGGACTTGATTACAAATATGTCCATCAATGTTCATTTGTATTTAGTTTCTAAGCATTCTCTGAATTTTTGTGTTTGAGAAAAAAGTTTTAGATGATTATCTACTTAAATGCATAGGAACACATACCACCACCTCTATTACTAGTGATAATGATAACAAAGTGAGTATACTGGGACTTGGAAGAGCCAGCTTGAGTGGCAGGTTTATTTATTTAATTATTATTATTATTACTATTATTATTATTATTTTTAGTTAAACTCAACAGACTGGCCTTTTTCATGTGAGAGAGCAAGAGTGAGAGTGAGAGAGAGAAAAAGAGAGACAGTTGGCATGCCATGGTCTCCAGCCACTGTAATCAAACTCCAGACGTCTATGCCACCTTGTGTGCACATGCAACCTTGCATGCTTGTGTCATCTTGTATGTCTGGCTTACGTAGGATAGGAAGAGTAGAACATGGGTCCTTAGGCTTTGCAGGAAGGTACCTTAACCACTAAGCAATCTCTCCATCCCTTTAGCAGAAGATTTAATAAATGTGTTCTGGGATTAAAGAGTACTCCACCCAGAGGTCTCACATTGACCAGGGAGCCTGGTGTCTGCAATGGCAGCTTGCAGTCTTTCATATACCAAAGCATCTCTCCACATAGGTCACACACCTAGGCTTCCAGTATAGTTTGTTTGTTGAATTATATTCTGTATGCTCATCAGTAGAACAACTTGAACAATTTGTACTCTGTTAATTATTTCACACTCATGGGCAAAAGTATTTTTTTAAATTTTTTTTGAGGGGAAGCAATGGGACAAAAGGATCAAGGTCACAACACAGGTCAGATGCCACCTACTAGACAGGCAAGAGAAAGCAACTGTATTTTGGGTTCCAAAGTATTGGGTCATCAGAGTGAAATTAGTACTCATGTTTCTGATGCAAGGTCTCAAGCTGAGTACTGTGGATAATTCCAGACCATTAATAACCACAAACTGCTTGGAATAACCATGGCAACATGCAGTAGGGAAGTACAGTACAATTGCCCTGATTACCATAGAATGAGCACAAAACAAATGTTTGTTCTCCTGAATAGATGTATTGTGATGATGATAACAGCTTCCTTTTTTCCTCAGGTTTTCTGACACCACTCCTACCCCAAACAATGGGAATGCAAGTCTGCCTGGATATTTATTTTGGGTTTCTCTTTTCAAGAATTCAGGATAGGACATAGGGTAATGGGTGGTAGGTGACCTTTCATTTTTGGCCCTTCTTGCCTCAATCTGATGCCGTGAAAACATAACCCACACATTGATTCATCGATCACTGTCTGGGTGCCACAAGGGGGGACGTTTAACCTTTAAATATGTGCCTCAGAGCTTCAGATTCAAGTGGCCAGCCTGAATTGCATGCTAATTGAAATCATGTTATTTTGATTTCTTAGGCATCTACTATTCACAGATCCTCAACTCCATTCGTCCTTGGCATATGTGATCTGTGGGGAGGTGGGCATGTCATAGCCTGAGGTGTGCCAGCTTCCTGCCTCTGCACATCCATTGTGGGTATATGCTTGACAAAGACACAGCCAGCCCTAGCACACTGCAAGTGGAATCTGAAGTCTGGTCTCAGCCTGTCTGTCTGCTTGCTGGCATTGTGAGCCATGAGGACAGCTGGCACTCGGCTGTCCCCAGAACCCCCTTTCACAGTACCCAGCACCAGGCTTCCACACGCGATTGAAGCAATTAGCTGCCGCGCTGCTGATGTACCCCGCAGAGGGCTGGTGGCTCGTCTGACACATCTGGGCACTGAAAGTAATTGAAACAGCTGCTTCCACCCATACGGCATCAGAAGCTGGTTGAGCAAAGTCTGCTGCCTGGGCTGCACCAACCTCGGGCAAATTAGCCGTCATTAATCCCCAGATCTGACCAGCATACACAGAGCTACTAATCAAGACAGCTGGGGGGTGGGGCGTGCTTGAAGAGAAGCGTCCTTAAGATTCCTCAATGGCATCGTAGGTTAAAAAGTAAAACATACACAAGCACAAATTACAGCTTTCTTCTTCCCAAACATGTTCGCTCCCCCCTGTCTGTCAGGGACAGGCTGTGTCTGTTGGTGCTCTTCGTTAGGAGATTGCTAAAATAGCAGTGCGACTTTCTGGAAGTGTCACGCTGCTCTATGCAAGCCTGGCATCGTGCAGATATAAATAACTGGTACATGGAAGAAAAGACCAGGGTATCGTTCAGTCTTCTGTGATGACTGGTTCTGAAGCCCAGAGAGTTCTGGACATTGAGGTATTGCTTTGGGACGGTCAACATCAGCTGACCTAGGTGGGAATGGGGGTCACAACTTCACTCATCATCAGAGAGCCACATGCTGTCTCTGGGCTGTGGGAAGAAGTTGGTGTCCATCTCTCCACTGACCTCTCAGGGCCAGGTATTTTACTGGGGCAGAATATTTAGGCAAAGAGCATCAGTTACATGTTGCCAGAGCCTTGTTGACAGGTGAGAGGTCACCTGCCATCTGCCAGGTAAAGGAGGGCTCACTCATCCTTGACACAGAGATTTATCATGAGGCAGACTGTAGTTTCAAGCAACTGCACTGATTCGACTCAACTTCTACTTTGTGGGATGGGGACAAGCCACTGTCTCATTTACACCCTAGAATAGGTGTCATTATTAAGATGGATTGCCATTATACCTGACAACATGCCTGTGTGTTAAGAGGTGGTATGGTGCATCTTGACAGAGGGTGGTAGAGAGGATGCGTAAGGGGATTTGTCTTGTATGCCTGTGTTATGCCTGTCGCCAGGGAGAAAGTTCAGACCTGGGGCTTCAATTATTTGAGAAATGGAAACTTGTATAATGAAAGATTTTAATAATATATCTGTTGCTATAGCCATCCTAAATTACACTGTTTCTTGATTTCATCTCTGAGTCCTACAGGGAAATGCCTTTCCCCCTTGACAGAAACCCTTGTTCCTGCCTTATAGGTGACTCAGTCTCTTTCCTGGTGTCACTGTGACTTGTTCTCCTTAGTTCATGGGAGAATATTCTTACATTATCTCCATTGTATGTCTGTGCTGACCTGCCTCATGTAATAAGTAATACAAAGTGAGCAATGAATAACCCCTGCAGTGCAAGATCTTTATTTCATTGCTAAAGTACATAGATTTCTTTTAAAAGAATTTGGAGTCATCATAATGACTATTGTTTACTGGGCATTTTGCTGAATTAGTGATGGAGAGACTTATATGATTTGTAAATTTAGCAAAATAGCAGTTTGTCAGAATAGCTACTTTGAACATAGGGCCCACAAGAAAGATATGATAGTAAAATAGTTTCTCATGTATTATATGAGATTCAGTGTTCTCTGAATACAAAGCTCATCTTTGCAAGTTCTATACTAGCATTTATTTAAAAAGTAATTGCTAATGCATATTAATTAATCTATTTGGCAAAAATTTATTAAGGCCTCCTATCTGCCATGCACTATTGTGAAGTTATTCAGAATATCATTACAACAAATGCTTACTCTTATAGGGTTTATATATAGCAAGGAGAGAGAAAGAAGAGACAAATAAGCTATAATGTGCAATGATGGCAAATATTAGAGATAAAAAAACGAACAGAAGTTGAAATTAGAGAAAGAAATGATGGTGTGGGAGTGATGCTCTTGGTCTTTGTAGGATTCAGGGTTTTTCCAGATAAAATGGAAAACTGCTGAAGAGTTTTAAGTAGTAGAGTGGTATGTTGTAACTAGTGCTTAATAATTCTGAAAATTGTCAGAAGTGACAAGGGAAGGACAAAGAGATAAGTTGGGAGGCTCCTATAATTTAGATATGGAACATCTCCCAGTGGCGTAAGCATTAAAGGTTTGGTCTCAGGGTAATGCTATTGGAAAATGGTGGAGCCTTTAAGAGGTGGAGCCTTCTGGAGTTCTTCAGGTTATTGGAGTTTGTATTAGATACTTTTCTTGTTGATCTGATAAAATACCTGACAAAAGCAACTTGAGGAAGGAGGGATTTATTTTGGCTCACAGTTTGAATATACAGTCCATCACAGTGGTATGGCAGTAGGAACAGGATACAGTTGGTCATAGTGTATCTACAGTTAGGAAACAGAGAGAGGTAGAAACATGGCTCAGTGGTAAAGTTATGTTTCCTATGCAAGCATGAGGGCCAGAAGGTGGATCAGATCACACATAAATAGCAAGACATGGCCATGAGTTTCTATAATCCCAGTCCTACAGGGGACCAGAGACAAAAAAAATTGTTGGATCCTTGTAAGATTTGTAATTAATGAAGAGACTCCTGCTCTAAATAAGACTAGGCAGAAATGGGACGGAGGGAGACATTCCTCTCCTGCCACCCACCACTGTATGGGAGTATCCCCACCCTAGTGCATCCTGCCACAGGCTAGCATATGAGGTGCCACCCCCCACTCACATACGAGCAAAAGAAATAAAAATAGATAAAAAAGAAAGAGATGAATGCTGGTGTTCAGCTCACTTTCTCCTGTTTTCCTTTATATTTGGTTTAGAACCCCAATCCATGGGATAGTACTGCCCACATTTGGGGTATGTCTTCCTTACTCTGTTAAATCTATCTGGAAATGCTCTCACAGTCAAACCCAGAGGTGTGTTTCTTAAATGATTTTAGATCCAGTCGAGTTGACAGTGAAGGTCGGTGTTCACAGAAGTGTGCCACTGCAGGAGATTGAGACTCTGTCCCTTTTCCTCTTGTCTTTTGTGTGAGATGAGTAGAATTGCCCTGCTGTGTGCTGCCATCGTTTCTATTCAGCATATCCACCAGATGCATAAAAACAATAGGTCTGCCCATAATGAACTGGAACCTCTGAAACAATGAGTCAGAAGAAAACTTTTCTCTTGCTATATTGATCATCTCAGAAATTTGTTATAGTAATGAAAAATTGACTAATGTACTCTGCTGCAACAATCCAAGTAGGAGCCATCTGTGACTTAGAGCTGGTGGCCATGGTGTTGAAGATTAGGGAAAGCAGAATGGACAGGCACACTGAAGGCACAGCGAAGAGTCAGCTGAGGATTGCCATGTAAATTATAAAGAAAAAAAGTTGAGAATTAGTTCAAGTTTTAGTGAAGAACACTTCTTCATATCATTCATCGAATTGTCAGACAATAGTATGACTTACGCATGAAGATCTTCATTGTTCTACTGAGTTGAAATAATTTTCCAGGGTTATTAATGTCAGAGAACTGGTGACAAGCTAGAGCAAGAATTTGGAACTATAAGACTTTAATATCCTAGACTCGTATCATCCTTTTCCTTTAAGTGGCCAAGAAGCGTGACAAAGCTGACAGCTAACTCTCCACTGTGACTTGACATTTTTAGCCATTCTCAACCTTCATCAGTGGAGCACAGTTAAGTTTGCCTCTGAAATATCCAATTACAAACAACATAATATGACTCATTTCAGTGTTGTTTACTCCTTTATAAACCTGGAGGTCCAACATCTGGTAAGTTCATCTCTTCTACCCTTTTGATATATAATACTCTTCTCATTTCCTTTACATTTTCTTTTTCATGGGATAGAATGAAATAACATCATCATGAAATATGTGTTTCCAAACATTATCTAAATGGTTTCTGTTATGACTCAGCTCTGTAAAATTAATTTCTAGTTTGATAGTGCATCCTCACTCTGCTTACACTATGTACTATGGAGTTAATGCTCTAAAATTCCAGATGCTTTTCTGTGGATGGCTCCTCAGGGAGCTACTTGACAGGTTAGTAGTTTAAAGTGCATGTTCTAGAACTAAATTACTTATAGTTGAATTTTGCTCTGCCATATTTAGCTGTGGGATATTGTGTGAGTAACTTTACTTCACTGTGTTTATGTTTCCTTTATAAGTTGGCGGTGAGTGATATTAGTGTTAAAGATGATTATGAAGACTGTGAATATGTATTACATTACCGCCTAGAAAATACTTAATAAATGTGAGCTATTATATTATTGTAGAGGAACAACTGATAGAATGAAGATGCATTATAAAGGATTGACTAGTTTGACTTATACTATATAGGCTGCGCTATCCAACAAAGGATGCATGCCAGAGAATCTTAGAATCCATTAGCTACTCAGTCTCAGAAGGTCTGGAGAGTTCCTGGAGAGCTACTGTTCTTTAGTCCATATTGGAAGGGTGAAAAAGCCTGGCTCCCATGTCTGTGAAAGAGGGCAGTAACAGGGTAGATGTACTCACCAGCAAGTAGCAAGGGCATTCAGGCAAAAGGTCCACTTATTCCTAGAATATCTTTATATGTAGGCACCACTGGGAAAACTGATTAGTCTGGGGGAAGGTCTTCTTCCCAGTTCTGTTAATCCTTTCTGAAACTCCCTGACAGACCTGTCTAAGAAGCATGTCTCTTGATTCCTGACATAATCAAGTTGACAATAAAAATTAACTCTCACAGATATTTACAAAATATTTCTTTCTTATTTCTTTTTTATTTTTATTTATTTATTTATTTGAGAGCGACAGAGAGAGAGAAAGAGAGAGAGAATGGGCGTGCCAGGGCCTCCAGCCACTGCAAATGAACTCCAGTTATGTGCGCTCCCTTGTGCATCTGGCTAACGTGGGTCCTGGGGAATTGAGCCTTGAACCAGGGTCCTTAGGCTTCACAGGCAAGCACTTAACCGCTAAGCCATCTCTCCAGCCCTACAAAATATTTCTAATAACCCTCATCATTTAACCTAATCCTAGCTAAAATATACCTTATTAATTGAGCATAGACAACTCTAGATCAGCAATATTGAATTTGCCTGTTTCAACTATGTAAATAGGTTTTTCATCTAAAAAGTTAGTACCAGTTGACTATATAACAGGTGATTATTAAAACACGATGCTTTTAAATTATAGATTTAAAAGCAGTTCATGGACTATAACATTGTGCTTCATAGTTAATTTTTGCTCATTTGTCTAAAAATTATGGGACTTAGGCAGAGTATAACTAGAGGTCTTCACACTATATATTGGGATATTAAAAGATATTACCCTCTTCTGGACTGAGGTTTGGAAATGTGATCACTGAAATTGAAGTTTATGCTTACTTTATTGCTTCCCAGATAGGAGTCCATTTGATTTTTGTTTTTGAAATCAAAATAGCAATTCCATGACAATGGGTTGCTCATTGAGATGAGCACAAGGTGTAATGAATTCAGACTGCACCTGTGGTAGAATCCCTTGCGGACTGGGATTATAGGAGCTCATGGCCATGACCTTCCCCTCTGTGATGGGCTATACATTTCAACTTTGAGCCAAAATAAATCCTTCCTTCCTCAAGTTGCTTTTGTCAGGCATTTTTGTCAAAGCAATAAGAAAATACGTAATACAATCTACAATGACATAAAGATGTCCCAAAAGACCCCATCTCTTAAAAGCTCCCACGGTCTCCCCATAGCACACCCTGGGACAAAGCCTTAATGCTTACACCACAGGGAAATGTTTCCTATCCTCCTGACTGATCTCCTGGTCCTCCCCTTATCCCTTCTGGTAATTTTCAGAGTTATTAAATATTAGTTACAAACACCACACTTCTGCTTACAACTCTCCAGTAGTTTTCCATTTCATCTAAAAAAAATAAAAATACCCAAGTCCTGTAAACACCTAAAGGATCCTACCCACACCATCATTTCTTTTTCTCTGGTTTCAACTCCTGCGACTTTTTCCCTTTAACATTCCCTATCACTGGACATTATTTGACTCTTCTTTTTCTCCCCCTTGCTGTATATAAACCCCATAAGAACAATATTTGTTGTAATGCTATTCCAAGTAGCTGCACAATAGTGCATTAGAAACATCCTCTGGGACATAAACAATGAAAAGGAATAAGTGCTTGCAGACCTTGGGGGAGTCTCACCTATTTGACCTTGCTGGGAATGAACTACAAATAACTTTTGGGAAGAATAGCAGAGGACTCCCCCAGTCCATTCATGGGCTTTCTTTTCCCTTTCCTTTTACCTTCCTGGAACAAGAATGGCTCTTATCAAGAATAAGGACAAGAAAGACTACAGAGAGATGGGAGCAGCATAGTCCAGGGTAGTTAATACATGCTAAAACCCTATCATCTCTTTGAAGTCTGAACTTGCGTTGGTCCTCCCCATCTCTTTGTCAAAAATGGATGCCTTTCTTCACTAAAGGGTACACTTTCAGTTTTCAGATTCAGGGTAGACTTGTTTCACTTACTTGGCATTAGTTTGATTCCGTGAAGATTGAATTGTTTTCTTCACAATGGAGAAAAGAATGAACTTCTCTTTTATATTCAAAACAACCTACAGATTTTAGCAGTGAAGAAAGACAACTTGTACGAGAACAGAACCCAGTGGCAAAGAGTAGCTCCATTCCAAGTGTTTTTTGAAGGTCTTTCTGGATCAAACTGCTTGCTACCCAGCTCTGCAGGGTGGGTAAATCACCTCCAAGGCAATGTTACTGGCCTCTGCTGTGCAGTGGAGTGGAGGGTGGGTTATAAGTGTTAATATTTTCTTCTTTGAGTTTAATAATTCAGAAAAACGAATTAGTACCTCAATAGTGCAGAAGAGGCTGACAAATTAGTTTTTTCTCTCTTCCTTTTCTTCTAAAAAAAAAACTAATATCTCTAGTTCCATGTCTTTCATAGCATTGTGATAAGTGATAAGTAAGAGTGGGAAATCAATTCGTAGGGTAAAAATACACAGTCTGGTTATTTCCTCTTTTGAGTTATTTGCATCTCTCTTCTATTGTCGGTCTGTGAAAGGTGATCTTTATGGACACTTAGAAAAGGAGAGTCAGCATCCTAATCAAACAGGACCCAGGCAGCCATGCATTCAGTGTTACTTTGCAAATTTCCTTTATTGGAGCTGATAAGTAAGCAGTGGATGTGGAGAATGAAATCCTCTATTGACTCAGGACTCTGTCTTGGTCTCAATTGCTGACAACTCACAATCAATCTTCTCATTACGTGGAGATGAGATCCCAATAAGAATCAGATACTGTTGGGACAAATTTCTTCACTTATTACCAAGTATAATTTTAATAGTGAAAAGCTCTATTGAATAGAAAAATGTTTACTTTTGCATTGTCAATATGATTTCAAGCCCATATGTTGGAAATAATGTTAAAAAACTTAAGGGCAGACTGTATTGAGACATACAAAGCAAAGGGTAGGTAGACTGGAACCATTTCATGTTTAATATAACTAAAATAATAAAGATCATGAATAAATAAATAGTGTTTTAGGAAGAATGAAGAAATCATTTAGATCTGTTGATTATAGAAAAGTAATCACTCATTACTAGATATGCACAGAGCAGATTGTATGTAACTTGTTTTTTCCATGTATGTGTTTTGAGTGAATGTGGAGTAAAGTCACTGTTTCTCTATCTACACACTATTGAAGAGGCACTTGAGACCATGAAGCCTGATATGGGTTTGGACAATGTGAACAACGGAGAGGCAGTGAAGGTAGAGAAGGGCAGCAGTGTTGTATTTTACCTGACAATTTCCTGTCCCAGCACTGTCACTGACTTCATTCTCAATGTACAGAGTCAGTATTATTGTGTCCTTCCTATCAGGTTAGGAGCAGCACAGCTGTGTTCACTGGAAATCAAGAACCATTGAGTCCTCCTCTCTGCTTCCAGTGTGATAGCTACAACTGTTTATTTGTTATCATTGTACCGCTTAACTATTATTATTTTTAAATTTTTTTGTTTATTTTTATTTATTTATTTGAGAGGTACAGTCAGAGAGAGAAATAGGCTGATAGAGAGAGAGAGAGAATTGGTGCACCAGGGCCTCCAGCCACTGTAAATGAACTCCTGACTCATGCTCCCCCTTGTGCATCTGGCTAACGTGGGTCCTGGGGAATCAAGCCTCCAACTGGGGTCTTTAGGCTTCACAGGCAAGCTCTTAACCACTAAGCCATCTCTCCAGCCCTTAACTATTATTTTTAAATCTTTAAACAGCCCAGGAATTACACAACCAATTCTTTACATTAAATTCTGATCATTGGCATACAGTACTGGTTAGTATTCCTGACTGTGTGGAGATTTTGGGGAATGTAGGGGAGAAACTTCCTTCTCTCATGACTTGAGCTTTCTGAAATACAGTTTGTCCTTATTCATTTAAGGACATGATCAACTCAGTGTGGCAGGATTTAAGAATTACCCTGACTTATTAGTAAAAAAAAAAAAAAACAAATTTATTATACCATGTGTATAGAAGAGTAGTAATAATTAGGAAACATATGAGAGAAATTACTGAAAAATATGGGTTGGTTTAGTAGCTCTGTTTTCACAGGTCCATTTTGATTTTTACAAAAAGTTTTTATTTATTTATTTGCACATATGTGTGGGCTGGTATTGTGGGGCATTCTAGAACCTCTTGCCCCTGCAAATTAATGCCAGATGCTTGCGTCTTTATATAGGTGCTGGAGAATTGAGCCCAGGTCAGCCGGTTTTGCAAGTAAGTGCCTTTAACCACTTAGACATCTCCCCAGCCCCAAATTTTGATTTTTACTCCAACTTTCTAGCAAAAGAATCTTCCTTACTCACTAGTATAGACCTTTCTCACAGGAAACTATGTTTTAAATTAAGAAATAGAAGATCAGAAAGCCCTTCCTGCATATGATACTTATCAAGTGCCTTCAACTTAAAAGAATCAGTGCACATAGAAGTACATTGTCAGGTGATATTATTTGAAACTCCTTCAGGTGAGCTAAGTTGTAGATCTATATCTAATCAGCATCTGCCTGTCTGGGTACCGATGTAGCTACTACCTATTCACATCCTTACGTTGGTTCTCATTTATAGGACAAGGAACATTTATTGAAGAATACAGCACTATTCATTCTAAGGGAAATACAGAGTTAGGTTCCTTCAAACCTCAGGTCACAATAGTTTCATCAAGCAATCAATATTGTATTACTGTTTTTAAACACTCAAACATTCACATGCATATACATACATATGTATAATTGATTCACTCATATTGATTTTGTGATCAACAGCTCTACATCTTATGCCTTGATACAACTGACCTAACATATATCATTTTTTTTTTTCTCTATAAGGCACATCATAGCCTTCTTTGCTTGGGACATTGGGAAGTATTTTATCCTTACACTTGGTAATAATTTTGTATGTGTGGGACACATTTTAAACATGAAATAGCCCAGAGAGGCACACAAATACAGGCAGTGAAATTGATGGTGAAAAGTACAGTATATTAATTACGGAATCATAACTGAAGCAAGAAGGCACAGCATTACAGCATTACCGTGTCCACACAATAGGGCACATGTGTGTGATAGGCTGATCTTTGCCTCTCTCAATATATCTGGAAACATGATGCAGAATAATTTTGTAGTTTTTTCTAACTTATTTATTTATTTGAGAACGACAGGCAGAGAGAGAAAAAGGCAGATAGATAGAGAGAGAATGGGTGCTCCAGGGCCCCCAGCCACTGCAAACAAACTCCAGATGCATGCACCTTCTTGTGCATCTGGCTTACATGAGTCCTGGAGAATCAAGCCTTGAACTGGAGTCCTTAGACTTCACAGGCAAGTGCTTAATGGCTAATCCATTTCCCCAGCCCCCATTTTGGAGTTTTAAATAAATATTGGCATGTGGAATAACTGACAAATACAGAATCTGCGAATATACTATAACTGGTTCTACTATAAACATTATACATATACCCAAACATATACATACTTTCTAAAATGAATTCTTGCTTTAAAAATATTGTCCACTGGTGGATATATGCTGTATGTTCTTACCTCAGTTTGCTGCTGAGAATGTCTAATGGTCTTGCAATAACACTCACCAGCAATCCTAGTATAGTTAGGAGTGTAATAGTTTCTTTTCTCATCACTGTTACCAAATTCAAAACAATAAGTAACTAACTGGGTGGGAGATGGATTTATTTTAGCTCACAGCTTGAGGGTTTATTTATTGTGGTGGTGAAGGCACAGTGACAGTGGAGGCAAGATTATGAGGCTGCTTGCTCAATTCTTTGTACACTGAGAAGCAGAGAGATTTTAATACTGGCTCTTGGATCCCTTTCTCTTTTTAACCTCTTTTCTCTTATCCAAGCCCACATATCATGGAATAAAACCACCCACAAAAATTTTACTGTAGGAGCTTCTTCTAATTTTATTTATTTATTATTTATTTATTCATTCATTTATTTGATAGAGATAGGCAGGGAAAAAGAGAGAGAGAAAGAGAGAGAGGATGAGTCTCTAGCCATTAAAAACTAAGTACAGATACATACTCTACCTATGCATCTGATTTATGTGTGTACTGGGGAATCAACCTGGTTCCTCTGGCTTTACTGGCAACCACCTTAACTGCTAAGCAAGCTGTCTAGCCCTCATATTTTCTTTGATTTAGGAATTCCTTATTTGTATCACAGACCAAATGTATGCTCCTGAATTCTACCATTTTCATTTTGTTTTGTTTTGAGGTAGGGTCTTGCTCTAGCCCAAGCTGACATGGAATTGAGCCTGGGAAGGAAACTGGACATATAAGTATGATGTCTCACAGTGATTTCTCTGCTTCTTCTCTACAGCCCCTGTAGCACAAGACCTATAGGTATACAACTCACCATCTACTGTTCCCATTGTATTCTGTCTCCTACACACATAGCATACAACTTAGCTCAAGGAACCAAAGATGTCCATTCCAATAGGACATTTGGTAGCAGATGCATTGAGGTATATTCTGCCATCTTAACTAGACATCTCTCACTATAGGACAACTTTGGGTGTCCTTCTCAAGAATGCCATCTCTATCTTTTTGAGACAGGGTCTCTCATTGACCCATAACTCACCAATTAGATTAGACTGGCTGACTGTTGAGGACCAGAGATACACCAGTCTCTGCCTCTCAGCATTGGGAGTACATGAGTATCATCATGCCCTTAATTTACATGAGTACTAAAAGTCAAATTAAGGTCCTCATGTTTGCTAGGGAAACACTTGATTGCCTGGGCTATTTCACCAGCTCCAAATATCAACACTTACGATAAAAACTTTTTTCACATATTATAAGTAGAAGGGGATTTTTCACTTTGTTAAATGGTTTCTAACAATATGAGACAATTAAATTACTTATTATTTACTTACTTAACACCAGAAACAAAATACAGAGTTATAATGTTACTGCTGCTATGTATCATTGTATCAGAGGTAGATCATACAAAAGAAAGAGAAGAAATGGGTGTATAAGGAAGAGAGAATTAGCATTAATGGGGAAAATATATAATTTTATATATAAAAATAGACAATCTAGATATACTAGTAAAACTATTAAGGAAGTTCAGAAATATTTGAAGTATTAAATCAATAATAGGCATCCCAGGAGATGACCCAATGTATATTTGTGAACTCAAGATAAGGCCAACAATGCAAAATGATGGGGAAATGATGGAATATGTCAAATATAGCAGTGGATCCACTTGATAGTCACATGGAAAATAATTGCACACAATAATACTTGCAGTTAGGTTGCAGATATATCTAAAGAGAATAAAGATTACAGACATTTCTAAAGCATAGAATAAGCTGGTCATAATGTTGGCATAGAAAATATTTTAAAACACAAAAAATAAAATAAAAATTGTGTTGGGTCATGATATGCAGACATTTAGCTTACCCATAACTGTGGGCTAACTCCACAATGCATGACCCGTATACCTCAACAAGGAGGGGCCAAGGGGAGGGGATAGGTCACGGATGAGCCTAATAATGGTACCAAACTGACTGTAAATAAATAAATAAATAAATAAAAATTGAAAGAGATTTGATTCACCAAAATTATAAAGTTCACTGTAGCAAAAACACTAATAAATTTGAAATATTAATATCCTGTTGGAAAAGCTGTGTTTAATACAACTCACAAATAAATGATTTGGGGTAGGGCCGTAGGGAAACTACTTGTATTCAACAAGTATAAAAACAATAGGAAAGAAGCAAAATAAAAAGAAATCAGAAACTAGCAATGATATCATGTGAAAATAATTAATGAAATTATAAAACAGGAAATTGCAAACAATCTGTGATTTAGAGAAGCCCTTGCCTATGACATGTGGATAGGACTATAAGGATGTTTCTAAAGTTAGAATGCGAAATGCCCAACCACCGTCACCCCAGTTTCATGTGTTTGAACACTTGGTCCCCAGCTAGTTATTCTATTTGTGGAAGTTGTTGAACCTGTAGGAAGTGAGGTATAGCTGGTATAGGTGTGTTTGATAATTGTAAGTACTTTAATTGCTGGCATCAGCGCTTACTCCCTGAATCTGTTTGTCTGCTGTCCAAGTGCTCATGTATTCATCTCAGGGGAAGGGAGGATGGGAGGTCCTAAAATATCAGCTAGTAGGTGTGTAAAGACATGATGGTACTGACTCGTGCCATTCTAGACACACTTTAAAGGGAGAGATCATCTATTAGTTCAAGTAGGTTATATGTGCATGATAACTTATCTTCCACTCATGTTTGAAGGGAAGCGGAAAGTTGACTAGGTGGATTAGTGGGTTAGAGAAAGAATTGCTGGTGTGTGTTGGCCTGAAACACCATTAAGGTGATGGTAAGAGTATCAAATCCTAAGGTAGCTAAGATGAAGTTTGCCTCCTCAGAGCATACTCTTCTTTACCACCAAGGTATGTGATAAATACTTATGACAGATTTCATATGACCTACTTTCTCTACTAAGCTCCTGGTGTGACATTTCCATGTCAAGTAGAGTGCTCAAGATTTGGCAGTGAACAGAAGCAGAGGAATGGGATGATGCAGCTCAGGGATAGTAGACTTCTTGGAAAGGACCATGTTGTAACTCAGGCTTGGGTGCCATACAATGCCATTGCTGCAGTCAGGGTTGCGTTGCTGGCAGAAATCACCTGGCCAAGAGCAGATTGTGGGGAAAAAAAAGGTTTATTTTGGCTAACATGCTTGAGGGGAAACTCCATGATGGTAGGGGAATACGATGGCAGGAGCAGAGGTTGGACATCACGTCCTAGCCAACATTAGACGGACAACAGTGACAGGAGAGTGTGCAAAAAACTGGCAAGGGGATACTGGCTATAATACCCATAAGCCTGCCCAGATACAATACACTGCCTCCAGGAGGTGTTAATTTCCAAATCTCCAGCAACTGGGAATCTATCATTCAGAACATCTAAGTCTATGGGGGACACCTTAAACAAACCACCACAGCCACTTAACATTTTTGTGCCATGTATCTCTGCTACTGAGGTGAAAAAAAAAAAAAAAGCCAAGAATACTCTAAAAAGAAAGGTGCAAGGCTGAAACGGTAATGATGAAAATAAAATAAAAACCCTTAATTTCAGAACTAAGATTTGATCTGCAGGCACTAGGGCACTAGTTATAGCCTAAGGGGAGAATTTATGTACATTTTTCCTTCTCTGACTCCTGGTCTTGGGCATCCTAAGTGAAATATGGGAGAAGGAGTCAAGCAAATAGCTTGTTTCAATAAAAATTGTCCAGAGGGGATGTAAGTAATTATACATGAATATCATGCATATATATATATATATATATATATATATATATATATATATATTCATTCCAGAATAGGTTGAATAACTATAGGCTGAAGAGTGACAAAAGCAATGTCTCATTCTAAAACTAAAAGCTTCAGAATCACAGAGTTTGATGGTGTCATTTCTCCACACTTAGAACCACTGAACCTAGAGATTCCATTATGGGATTCAGGAGCCCAAGAGCAGGAGAAAATGGGCATCCACACTGTCTAAGAGAGGGGTACAATTGACTCATTCGCTGTCCCAGTACAAGGATTTTTGCTCATCATGTTGAAGATGATCTCTAGTTTACCGACTCAGCCAGTGTTCTGTGGCATTCCTCTCATAGTGAAACTTGGGACCGCTAGATCATTTTAATATGGAGCAAAATCACTTCAGTGATTAGCTTTCAGTAAGCGACAAAGAAAGGGAGAGAGAGAAATTGAGATATAGAGAAAGACATACAAAAGAGCATATTCTCTAGTGGCTGCAGGTCCAGTGAGAAAATTATCTGAGGAAGTTACTTGGTAACTGCAGGGCAAATGGTTTCTAGGAAGATTCATTGAATGTATTCAGGGAAGAAGTATGGGGACCTCAAGCTATCTTTGTGAGAGAAGCAGAGGAGGAGACAGAGCTTTACTTGTCTATGTACCATGGATCTCTACAACAAAGCTCCAAATTTTCACCTGTCTGCTCAGACCTGACTCCATTTTCTCTGTGTGACCTCTTCTGAGAGCAAAATCAATAATGAGTCTGTCCTAAAACCTCAGTGATATTTTTTTAAGGCTTATCATGACTTTAATAAAAACAGCAATAAACTTTCAGATAAATGAGCAGTTGTAAGTACTAGGTGGGGATGATCCCCACAACGGTCATTTACTTCTGTGAATTAGGTAAGATGTGACTAATGTCAGCACTAAGATTTGACTGGCCAGGAGCAAGTTTAGCAGATCCACCAATTAGCTGTGATGTTCAGCTGAAGCAAGAATGGTGGTGCCAATTTCCCTCTGCTTGAATAAGGTCAGTCAATACAGAGTTACCTCTCATATGAATAAGGTCAGTCAATACAGGGTGATTTTAGCATCGTGAATCATTCCCCCATTTCAAAAGCCTTTGTGGAAGCTTTCTTATGGCTTCTGTGAGGAAATCAGATACAGAATAGGGTGAAATAGAGGCGGGTAAATGCAATCCAAAGGCTTCTAGAGAAAAGTAGGGGTGGGAATAGAAGATCTTATATGAATGCCTGGATTCAAATATCTCTGAATCCAAGTTAAGCCTTGAAATTTTAATTATATAATCTGTCAAAAATTATTGAGGACAATTCTCAATATAATGGAAAACAATATAATCAGAACAGACCTTCATATATTTTGACAAATGTACATCCTCTTGTAGCTTACCTCTTTCAAGGCACGAAGTGTTTCTATCACCCTATAAAGCTTCTCCGTGGGCTGTTTACCCTCCCCTTGGTTTGTACAGAAGCAGCCATTCTTCTTACTTCTGCCTTCACTGACTGGTTTTTACTGTCCCTGGGCTTCATATAACAGAATTGTTGAACTGCTACTTCTGTATGTCTTCCTTCTCAATGAATGAGTTTTGGAAGCCCATGCATGTTGCTTCATGTAGCAGTAATTTATTTTTTGTGGGTATGTATGTATGCTTCTTGTATGTGTGCACCAGGTATATATGTGCATGTGCATGTGGAGGATGGAGGTCAGTTTGTGGGTCTTCATCAGTGATCTCAAACTTACTCTTTAAAACAGAATGTCTCATTGAGCCTAGAGCTCCCTAATTTAGTGAGACTAGCTAGCCAGTGTGCCCCAGATATTCCCTGTCTCTGATTTCCCAGCTCTGAGATTACAGGAGCATACCATCACACCTGCAATTTTATGAGGATCCTGAAGTTCCAAACCCAGGTGCTCACATTTGTATGGTGGGAACTTTACCCTTGAGCCATCTTCTCAGCCCCATTTTTTTTGTGTGTGTGTAGTATATATTGTGCATAAATGTGTAGTGTCCACATGTATGCAGATGCATGCATCCTATGTGCATACATTTGGACTTCAGAGTAGTTTATCAGGTGTGGTGGTTTGATTCAGGTGTCCCCCATAAACTTAGGTGTTTTGAATGCTAAGTTTCCAGCTGATATAGATTTGGGAATTAACACCTCCTGGAGGCAGTGTATTGCTGGGGGAGGGCTATGGGCGTTGTGATGGTTAAGTTTGTGTCAACTTGATCTGTTTAGGAATCCACAGACATTCCTCATAAGTGGGTCTCTGAGGTTGCTTCCAGGAAGGATGAACTAAAGGGGGAATCCTTCCCCCAGGGTGAGCCCTTCCCCCAGAGTGGGCAGCCCCTCTAGGAGGGGAGGCTTTACTAGAAATAGAAAAAAGAAAAAAGAAAAACTCTGGGAAGAAAGGTATTTTCCTCTTCTCCCACCTGGCTGCCCATGCTGCTCATTGCTTGTTGTTTGCTGTTTTGCTGCTTTCCAGTGTAGACCAAAGACCAGTGTGGACTGAAGAGCAGTGTCTCTCCAGGACACCTCCAGACCTTCAGTGCTGGATTGGGACTGCTGAGGTATCCAGTCTCATGGACTGAGCAGCTACCAGATTCCTTGACTCTCAGGCGTGTAATCTGCTATTGTTGGAATGTTGTAAACTAATCCAATAAATTCCCTTTAAATACAATTCATTCTATTGGTTCTTTTCTTCTAGAGAAACCTGACTAATACAGGTGTTATAGCCAGTTTCCCCTTGCCAGTGTTTGGCACACTCTCCTGTTGCTATTTTCCACCTTATTTTGGCCCAGGGGTGATGTCCACCCTCTGCTCATGCCATCGATTTTCCTGTCATCATGGAGCTTCCCCCTCGAGTCTGTAAGCCAAAATAACCCTCTTTTTTCCCACAAACCACTCTTGGTTGGGTGGTTTCTACAAGCAATGCGAACCTGACTGCAACATCAGTTCTACATCACTCTTCCATGCTGTTTCCTTATGATAGAGGCTCTCATTGGACCTGGAGTTGCTGTTTTGGGTTAGATTGGCAGACCACTAAGCCCATGATTTTCCTGTCTCTGTTCCCTACAGGACTGGGATTTCAGGCATTTATGGCCCCACTCAATTTTTTACATTTGTGCTGGGGATAAACTCAGAGCCCCATGATTGAGGAGGAAGCATGATTATCCACTGAGCCATCTTCTCTGACACCCATTGATCTCTTTTTTTTTTATTGCTGACATTTTTTTAATGAGAATGAGGGAGAATGCCTGAGAGAGAGAGAATTGGCGCACTAGGCCACTGCAGTAGAACTCCAGATGCATGCCGTCACCTTGTGCACATGTGTAACCTTATACATGTGTCACCATGTGCATCTGGCTTATGTGGGGTCTAGGAAGTAAAAATTGGGCTTCACAGGCAAATGCCTTAAATGGTAAGCCATCTCTCCAGCCTTATTGATGGCTTTTAATCTATATTATGAATATGCTACAACATCTATGATGCTGTTTCTAGATTTTCTTGACCCTGAATAATGTTGATATGCATATTTAATGTCATTGCACAAGTTTTCCTTGGAAGGTAAATATTGAAGAGTACAATTGTAGTCTCATGAAGTAAGTATATGAACAGAGATATAAGAAATGTCCATCTTCCAAACTGGCTGTCCTAACTTATATTTTGACTATCAGCACAGGCTTGCCAACATTCGGTGTTTGAGTCATTGTTTTGATTTTTGGCATTCTCTCTAAGAGATCCAGGTAAATTGGGCTGGTTGTCTTTTAGCATTTATGGGAACTCTGTATATGCTGATATGCACTCTTTGTCAGGCACATAAATTGTAAATATTTCCTCTACCCTGTACCCTATTTATTTTCTTCATGATACCTTTTGATGTTTGGATGTGTCACTTTGAACTCTAATGGGAGTAGCTCCTATTGGTGCCCATATCATTTCCTCTTTCCTGACAGGTCACTTGTCTGAGTATTGTGCATATTGGTTAATAAAAACTTATTGCAGCCTGGCATGTTGGAGCATCCCTTTAATCCCAGCACTTGGGATGCTGAGATGAGACAGGAGGATTGTTGTGAGTTCTAGACCATCCTGAGACTATATAGTGAATTTATATCACCCTAGGTTACAGCAAGACCCTACCTAAAAAAAGCTAAAGTGAAATGGGGTAGTCATGAGCCCTAGGGGTATAATGTCTGCTGGTGTATGGCTAAATGTATATACTATGCTCACCAAACTGTCTGGTAAGCACTTCTCTTAATGTTCATACTCATATATTAATGCTACTTACTTTTGGTTAGAGAAGCTTCTCTTTTCAGATGGCAGTGACCTTGGGATGACTCAGAAGGCAGCATAGTACTGAGAAGTGACAGAGGAGTGCTCAGTACTGAAACATCTCTATAACACCTTCGAAGACTCAGGGTCCATTGCAGAAGAGATGGCAGAAGGAATGTAAGAGCCAAAGAAGAATAGACTCCTTATAGTACACTTCTCCAGATATAAAATGGCTTGGATATCCATGACCTCACAGTGCCTGATAGTACCTACACAAGACCATCATAATAGAAGTAAAAGATAATGATATTAAAATAAAAAAGAGACTGATTGAGAGGGGAAAACATGTGATGTGGAGTGGAGTTGCAAAGGGGAAAGTGGGGGGAGGGAATTACCATGGCTTATTATCTAAAATTATGGAAGTTGTCAATAAAAAGTTAAAAAACAAAACAAAACAAAACAAAACCTAACTTATGGCAAAATAGCTTTCATAAAATTATACTCATCCAAAGGGAGCCATCTCTTCATCTCTCCTAGGATTATCTGGGAGACTTTTCTCTCTTCTGCAGTGGCTTCTATAAATGACTGGCTGACAAAGGAAGACACAATGCCTGTCCCCTGACTTTTTTTTTTTTTTTTTTTTTTTGGTTTTTCGAGGTAGGGTCTCACTCTAGCCCAGGCTTACCTGGAATTCACTATGGAGTCTCAGGGTGGCCTCGAACTCACGGCGATCCTCCTACCTCTGCCTCCCGAGTGCTGGGATTAAAGGCATGCGCCACCACGCCCGGCTGTCTTTTTTTTTTTTTTTGTCCCCTGACTTTTGCATGGGACAACTCTGAGGTGTCATTTGCATCCCAGAGGCTGGACTTGAGCTGACCCTCATCTTAGCTTCGCATTTTTTTCTGTGCCCTATCTGCTCCCCTACATTCCTACAGATGCATTTTGCTAGCACTCACTCAATAAATGTCTCACGCAAGAATCACCACCTTGCTCTGTGATTCTCTGGAACTCAATCTAAAACAGCCACTTATCCATTTCAATTATATGAATTATTCCTGTTTTTTGTTCTAGGAGATATTTGTCTTCTCCGCCACAAACATATTCTTTTATGTTTTTCTTTAGTGGCTTTTGAGTTTTAGCCTTTCTATTTAGGTCTACATTCCATTTCACTTCAGCTTTTGTGCATAGTGTAAAGTAAGGGTCAAGTTTTATTTTTTGTTCATAAAATAAACCCATATTCCAGCACCTTTCTCTTTTCTAAATGAATTGTATTATCATCATTATAGAAAAGCAATTGACCATCTATTTGTGCAACATTTATTTTCATTTTCATTTTAACTAGCTTGGCATGGTTTTCTATTTCTTGGAACTGAACAGCCCTGGCTAATTTAGGGTCTCTTTTTTATTTGGCTTTCTGCTTAATGTTGCCAGATTTAGCAAATAAAATATAGAACACCAAGTTAAAAATTAGTTTCAGATGCACAACAAATGCTTCTTTTAGTATAAATACATTCCATGCAGTACACTCCTGCTGCCCACCTAACTCCTTGGCTTCTGCTGTTATAGACCTCATCATTGCCTCTTGCAGACCTTTCCATCTCTTTCCCCACCCCAGTGACAAGTTGAGATTTTCTGAACCTTTGAACTCTGCTGTTCTCAGTTTCCTGTCTGGGAGGCTGGAATGGACAATTCACACCCTTATCACACGCTTTGACTCTCTTGGTTGTCAGCTACTGAAGTGACTTGATTATTTTTTAAACACTGTTCTACTTCTGAGGTGCAAATTCAATGTTATTGACCTGTCAGAATAGACAGAGAGGTGTTGTGACTTCCTGACTCTCATCAACAGTAGGTTCAGATCAGTCAACTCATATCCTCACACTTGAAGCTCCATGACTTGGAATAAAGGTGCCACCTGTGACTATGAGATAGTGATAAGATGTCAGACTTTAGGGAAATTCAATCTGTGATCTTGGCACCATGAGAACTGATCTGTGAGCCACTGGAAATACCTCTTCCCTAACCTGTTCATGGCATTTCAAACACCCAGCCATGGAAAGTCAGCACGGGCAAATTCTCACCCTAGGGATTCTGAGAGGTGAATGGTGAAGCAGGGAGGCATGGTGGGAAGAATCATCAGCCCAACGCCCATTTTACAAAACACTTTCCCTAACTGGAATACAGGGACTTCAAAGGTGCAGATGTTGTCCTTTCCACGGAACATTGCCTGAGGTTTTTTGTTTGTTTTTTTTTGTTTGTTTTGTTTTTTGTTTTTTACATGGGATGAACCAAATGTGGAGCCATAAGAGATAACCAGCCAAAGGCTTATTATGAATTCTCTATGCCAGAGCCAGGTATCCTGTAAACCCAAGAAGCTTAAGCTTTTTGCCTCCTTCTTGAATGTCCTTGTGATGCTGGAAGTGATGGGAGTTGCAGAAGATCCACGAGATGGGGACACAACCTACTGTAAGGAACATTGTTCATAAGCATTTCTTGCAAAAAGCCTAAGACTATTGCTGAAAATGAACCTAGATTTCCCAGTCTCAAGTCATTCACTGTGATTTCTTCTTTGATTTTAAATAAATATTTCCATTCATAAATAAATTTGCATTTGAAATTGTTTTCTTTTTTCCTAAGAATGCACCTCAATATATATATATATTCTTCCTCAAGGCTTCAGCTTTACCATATCATTGCTGGGAGGATGGGGTAGGGTTGCTAGTGGGTATGGGGTTCATGACTCCAAATTGTGTAGAAAAATTCTTTCATAGGCTAATCCATCTGCATCATAACCTTTGTACTATATCCTACTAAGCCACATTAGGACAATCACTCCAAGATTGAGAATCCTTTACAATATATTTCTACAGTGAAATCTGTATCCAAGTGTATCCCAAACACCTGTTCTTGCTCTGTCCTGCACCAATCACACTGTCCCTCTTCAATGATGGTTTTGAAAACTCCCAGCAGTGATTTGATTTACATATATGTGAGTGAAAATTACTTTGTTTCATGAAAGGAATCAAGAAGTAGGGTTGCATGGGCTGAAATTTTGTGTAAAGCTAAATAAAGACATTGATCTATTCTCTTTAATGCAATAGTCTATTCTGTTTATAAGTCAAGAATAAGATCAATTATTGATGTGGAGAAATATGTCAAGTTAGAGCTCCTTTTGAATATTTAATAAAATTTCTAGTACAAATTGTTGTATAAAATTCTAAATTACAAAACTATCTTCCAAAAGTAAGTTTTACGTATTTCAGAATATTTGGCAGAATCTGTAATTTGTCTTTTTTAATTTTTTTTTAAATTGTAGTTAGTTCATGATAAATCTATTTCTGATGGATTTATAGAAATAGTATTTCCACATATACTGTAATATTTAACCTTAGGCTCTTCTAAAAATGATTAGTTTATTTATCACCAGAATCAGGGAGTTACACTTTCCACCTTCTTCAGCTAGAGCTGCTAGCCATTCATAAAGGTTTAGAATCTCCTAAGTTCATTTTTATTATATTGAATAAAAATTCCAGGGGCTGGAGAGATGGCTTAGCAGTTAAGCGCTTGCCCGTGAATCCTAAGGACCCCAGTTCAAGGCTCAATTCCCCAGGACCCACGTTAGTCAGATGTACAAAACGCGTCTGGGGTTCGTTCTCAGTGGCTGGAAGCCCTGGCACGCCCATTCTCTCTCTCTCTCTGCCTCTTTCTCTCTCTGTCTTTTGCTCTCAAATAAGTAAAATAAACAAACAAAAAAATTAAAAAAAATCTATTGTATATATTTACTACATTTTGGAGGGAGACATACCTTTGGGTTAGGGGAATAAGAAAAAAGAGCAAAAGGAAAACAAAGCCCCAAATTTGTTTGCAAACACCAAGCATTATAATGAAACCTAACTCTTTGTATAATAATAAAAATTTTTTTAAAAATCTTGGTATCTTGTTTAGAGTTTTCTAAAAGTTTAATTTTCATCTCATTTGCTTCATTCATACCCACTTATCCTTCTACACTCACCTACACACACACACACACACACAATTCAGCTAACACAGTTATTTAAAGTAGCTATCTCTACTTAGAAAAGAAAGTAAAAATATTCTAAATTGTTATTAAATTTTTTCCTATGACTAACTCCATATGTATTTATTAATGTGGCCTTTTTATTCTACATTAGACAATGTATTGACATACATTATATCATTTAACCCTCCTAAGAATCAGTTTTTCCTCATAGTAATCTTTTGTCATAGGCAGAACAGGGAAGTTTTCCTTTATTTAAGAAGTTATAAGTCTTGAAAGTGAATGAGATAGAATTGGTGCTAAATTTTCTAATATTGCTCCTGGAGCACTTCCTACTGGGATACCTGTGATTCTGCGTCATCCTTCTTTTGATTCTCGGACCTATCCATATATACACGTTATGTGCAAAAATCATAAGTAGAATGAAATAAATGTTTTTATAAGAGACCTTGTCCACCCAGTGAGGCTCTGTTTGTTTTTTTTTTAAATTTCTTTCTGATTTATTTTATTTATGTATTTATTAGATGAAGAGAGAGGGAGACAGAGCAAAAGAGAAATAATGGGCACACCAGGGCCTCTAACTACTGCAAAGGAACTCCAGATGCATGTGCCACCATGTGCATCTGCCTTATGTGGGTCCTGGAGAATCGTACCTGAGTCCTTAGGTTTCACAGGCAAGCACTGTAAGTGCTAAGTCATCTCTCCAGCCCTAATAATAATGATGATTATTATTATTAATATTCTATTTTTATTTATTTGACAGAGAAAGAGGGAGGGAGAGAGAGAGAGAGAGAGAGAGAGAGAGAGAGAGAGAATGGGCATGCCAGGGCTTCCAGCCACTGCAAACAAACTCCAGATGCGTGTGCCCCCTTGTGCATCTGACTAACATGGGACATGGGGAATAGAACCTGGGTTCTTTGGCTTTGCAAGCCATCCCTCCAGCCCCCTAATTATATTTTAATTAATTTATTTATTTGAGTGAGTGAGAGAGAGCAGATAGGTGTACCAAGGCCTCCAGCCACTGCAAATGAACACCAGGCGCATGTGCCACCTTGTGCATCTGGCATACATTGGTCCTGGGAGTTGAGTCAAGGTCCTTTGGCTTTAACTGCTAAGCCATTTCTACAGCCCTAAAAAGGTTTTAAATGACTCTTTAGTTCATAGTGTAGTTGGTAGGAGGATATACATATTTACATATGCATACAAATATATGCATAAATATACATAAAACATTACAGAATTGTACAAAATGGCATATCAGGAGATTTCACAATGTCTGGTATAATTATACAATTATAAATTTTATACCATGACAAAAATATTAAACAATGACTGGCAATGTGTAGGGAAAAAAAAAGGAAATATCCTTATATGAGTACTTGATGAAAAGTAGAAGAAGGAAAGGGCCTTTGGGCTGATGAAAGAACTTTATGTAACCTTCATGAATTAGAATAAGATTAGGACAGGCAGAGAGAAGTTAATAGGTAATTGAGAGGAAAAATTTTGGAAGCAAGAAACTAATATCCAAATCATGCAGAGATGCCACAAGGAAAGAAAACAATAGGCCTATTTCCCTGATGAACTCAGACACAAAGATTCTGAAACAAATCCTCACAAACTGAATTCAACAACACATAAAAAGCATTACCCACCTTGATCAAGTAGGCTTCATCCAAGGAACACAGTACTGGTGCAACATACAGATATCTGTCAGTGTAATAAATAAGCTTAAACACGAAAACCACATTATCATTTTGATAGATGCAGGAAACGCCTTCGACAAAATACAACATCACTTCATGATCAAAACATTACAAAGAATAAGCATGGAAGGTTTATATGTCAATACAATAAAGGCTGTATATAAAGCTCCTAAAGCCCAAATAATACTTAATGGGGAAAGACTGAAGGAATTCCCATTGAGATCAGGAACAATACAAGGGTGTTCATTCTCTTCTCACCTCTGCTCTTTAACATAGTACTGGAAGTCCTAGCTCAAGCAATAAGGCAGGAGAAAGAAATAAAAGGGATACAAATTGGAAAGAAAGAAATTAAGTTAGCCCTATTCGCAGATGACATAATTCTATATATAAGAGACCCAAGACCCTCCATCTAAAACTCTTAAAGGTGATTAACTCCTTCAGCAAAGTAGCAGAATACAAAATCAATGCACAAAAATCAGTAGACTTTCTATATGCAAAAGACAAAGATACAGAGAAAAAATTAGCAACATTTTCCTATTTTCAATAGCAACAAAGAAATAAAATATCTTGCAATAATGTTAAGCAAGGATGTGCAATACCTATAATACAATGAAAACATAAAAACACTCAAAAAAGAAATTGAGGAGGACTTGAGAAAATGGAAAGACTTCCTATGCTCCTGGATAGGCAGAATTAACTTTGTGAAAATGATAATCTTACCAAGGGCAATGTACAGATTTAATGCAATACTAATAAAAATCCCAACATTGATCTTCACCGAGATAGAAAAAATGATCTCAAAATCCATATGGAATGACAGAAGGCCTTGGATATCCAATAATATCCTCAGCAAAACAACACCTCTGGAGGCAACACCATACATGATCAAAAACTATATTATAAAGCCATAGTAATAAAAAAAAAAGCATGGTACTGGCATAAAACCAGGATTATAGACCAATGGAACAGAATCAAGGTCCTGGACTTTGGGTCAAGTAACTATAGCTACTTGATATTTGACAAGGGCCCTAACAATGTAGGCTGGAAAAAAAGACAGCATCTTCAACCAATGGTGCTGGACAAACTGGATATTGAGGAAAATGAAATTCAATCCTCACATCTTGCCATGCACAAAAATCCAGTCCAAATGCACCAAAGGCCTCAGTATAAAACTAGAAATTTGGCTACTACTGGAAGCAAAAAGATAGAAAAAAGGGAGCATATTTCCATGATATAGGAATGGGAAAATACTTCCTGGATAAAACCCCTAGTAGCTCAGGAAATTAAACAATCACTCAACCACTGGGAGCTCATGAAGCTGAAAACTTTCTTCACAGACAAACATGCAATAAGCAGAGCCAATAGATTACTCACAGAATGGGAGAAAATTTTTGCAGGCTATACAACTGACAGAGGCCTAATCTCTAGAATCTACAAAGACCTCAAAAACCCAAACAATAAAAAGTCAAACAACCCACTCACAACATAGGGCAAAGAACTGGACAGGCAGTTCTCAGAGGAGGAAATACAAATGGCAAACACTCACTTAAGAAAAAGTTCATCATCCCAAATCATTAGGGAAATGCAACTTAAAACAATGATGAGATTGTACCTTACTCCATTAAGGATAGCAAACATTAAAAAAATCAAATGAAAGCAAATGTTGGTGAGGATGTGGAGAAATAGGAACCCTCATTCACTGTTGATGGGAATGTAAGATGGTACAACCCTATGAAAAGCAATATGGATACTCCTAAAAATGTTGACTATAGAGTTACTAACAGACCCAGTTATTCCCTTACTGGGCATTTACCCTAAAAGCTCCACACCTCAGCTTAGACAGATTTTCTCAACCATGTTAATAGCTGCTCAATTTATTATAGCTAAGTGCTGAAAACAACCCAGGCACCCATCATTGGATGAATGGATAACCAAGATGTAGTATATCTACATGATGGAATTCTACATAGCAGTAAGGAAAAATGATACAATGAAATTTGAAGAAATATGGTTGCACCTGGAACAGATCATCCTCAGTGAACTCATCCAATCACAGAAAGATAAGTGTCACGAGGTCTCACTTATCTGTGCCTCCTGACCTGAATTGGCCCAAGATGCTGACATACCTAATAAACATTTTGAGGACCAGACAATAGGGAGGGTTGGGCAGAAGGGGAGGTAAAGGTGGAGGTGGGTGACATAAAACTAGACCCAAATGGAAATGGTACCATAAAATTCTACATCCTAAAAGACAGACTAAATGGTTGAACCTTCACAAGGTCCTTAGGGAAACACTTGAATCGCAGGGGCCTGGAGAGGGTAAGATGAAGACTAACAATCTTCTCCTGTTTCTCTCTCTCTCTCTCTCTCTCTCTCTCTCTCTCTCTCCCTCTCTTTTCTCTATCTCCTTTACATTACCTATCTTCTTCTTCCTTGTTTTCCTTGGAGCTGGCCTGGAACTCCCAGTACCAGCATGTGGTTACCATCCACAATGGGCTGTTGATCAGAGAGACCTACAAGTTTTCCCAAAAGTAGACAGATTTATTTATTTTAAATATTTTATTTTTATTATTTATTTATTGGATAGAGTAAAAGGGAAGAAGGGAGGGACACAGGGAGGGAGAGAGAGAGAGAGAGATAGAGAAAGAGAGAATGGGCTCACCAAGGCCTCCAGCTACTGCAAATGAACTCCAGATGTGTGTAACCCCTTGTGCACCTGGCTAATGTAGGTCCTGGGGAATTGAACCTGGGTCCTTTGTCTTTGCAGGCAAGTGCCTTAACCACTAAGAAATCCCTCCAGCCCAAAAGTAGACAGATTTCTGTCAGAGTACTTGATGACCCACCAAAGGTTAGTGGTAAGCCCTCACTGCTGAAGACACCATATGCCATTGGTACAGAACATGGGGTGATCTGGCTGGAATTTGGAAGAGAGTCATTCCTCAGAGAGCTCATCTGGTGCCAGAAAGTTCTACATGAGCAACTGGGTGAAACTGACCAACGTCTGTCCAAGCTATTCATGTTCTAAGCTACCCAGCAGCTAACAACCTGATGTGATTCTCACACAGGTTCAATAATGCCACACAGCCATGGTGGGTAACCAACTGCTCTTGATTTCACTATTTGATCCACTCAGTGGAACAGAACCCATAGCTGGAGCTGGGAAACAAGTCAGAACCATATCCAAAAATTGAGCTCCCTCTGCACTATCAAGCTCCCATGAATCGTGGGCTACCACTATTAAATTCTCTCTAAAATAAAAATGGTTATCCCATCTATCTGGTGCTGACTTTACTCTCCGTTGGAGAATTTGCTTCTCTTTCAGACGGACACAGGTTCTGAGGAGAGAATCAGCCCATCACACCTCACCAGGGCTCCAGCTGAAACCAAGAGTAATTGGAGAAATGAACAAGAGTGCTATTTTCTTGGTGAACCTGGTATCACCACAAGGGTGAAAGAGATAGAAACAGAGAACACTCAGCTCCTATCAAACCAGATATCCAGAGACACAGAGTCTCCCAAGACCTCATCACTTAAGTAGACCTAGAAAGAACCCAATATGGCTCAGGGAAATTTGTGGAAGAGGGGGCAGAAAGATTGTTACAGCCATAAGTTGGGTTATCATGCATGGAGATGCTGTCTTGCCAATAACTATTGGCTACCCCTGCAATGCATGATCCATATTCCCCAATGAGTAGGGTCCCTGTTGACGGGGGAGGACAGGGAGGAGGCTAATGATGGTACCAACACGACTGTATACACAACTAATAAAAAAAAGAAATACTGTGGGCACCTTGGGCAATGCTCAAACACTTTATTGTCTCCAGAGAAGAGTGGTTTAAGAAAACAATAAGTATTTAGGTACAGGAGTAGAGAAAACATTGGAAGGTCTTATATTCTAACTCAGTATCAACATTGTGGGTACTGATGATACTCAGAGTTCTCCATGACTCTCCTTAATTGTCAATACCTATAATTTTTAAGTGTTATTGAATTGAATCCCTTAAAAATTAATTTCCTATAATGAAGTTTTCCATTTTAGTATATACTAATACATAATTTCACAAGAATGTCAGAACACTCTTGAATCATTTCTTAGGATGTCTATCACAGAAACTCATTTTTTATTTTTATTTTTTAATTTTTTTTAATTTAAAAATTTTTTTTTGTTTTATTTTTATTTATTTATTTCAGAGTGACAGGCAGAGAGAGAGAGAGAGAAAGAGAGAGAGAGGAGAGTGGGTGCGCCAGGGCTTCTAGCCACTGCAAACAAACTCCAGACACGTGTGCCCCTTATACATCTGGCTAACGTGGGTCCTGGGGAATCGAGCCTTGAACTGGGGTCCTTAGACTTCACAGGCAAGCGCTTAACCTCTAAGCCATCTCACCAGCCCTCACAGGAACTCTTTTGAGAAAAATAGAACCCAAAATCTCTGTCCTCATTTCTGTTTTTTTTTTCTTTCTTTTTTTTTTTTTTTTTTTTTTTTTGTTTTTTCAGGGTAGGGTCTTGCTCTAGCCCAGGCTGACCTGGAATTCACTCTGTAGTCTCAGGGCGGCCTTGAACTCTCAGAGTTCCTCCTACCTCTGCCTCCCAAGTGCTGGGATTAAAGGCATGCACCACCACACCTGGCTTCTACCCTCACTTCTATGCATTCAATCATCTAGTGGACCATGAACCCTTTGCTACCCCAAATGATCCTCCAGACATGTATTCAGGTAATCTTTACCTCTGATGTTTTGTGGATGATTTATTCAGTAAACCTAGCCACAGTGAGTGGCAGAATACTCATCCAAGCCAATCCTAGAAACAGATTTACTTCCTCCTTCCTTTGTTCTTCTAGTTAATTCCCCAGACAGACTGTTTCTTGTCCAGTGGGGTTTACCATCTCTGTCCTGAATTTCCACAGTGCTATGCAGCTGTGTGCTCTGCCTCCAATCTTTCTCACTTCATGTTGTTCATACCCATATGTTGGAAGAGTAGCTTTAGTAAGAATCATAACAAACCTGGTATACCATTCACTTGCTGAGTATTCTCTAATGGTTCCCCCATCATTTTACTAAACAAAGCCCATAGTCAGCCATCTGTATGAAATGGCTTGACTTCTGTATTCCTTCCTGGCTTGCAATTTTTTACATGCTCACTCTTGATAGTGAGATAACACATGGGGAAGCTAGAACTATGGCACAATTTCCCAAAAAGAAAGGCTTTTATTGAAGGATAGCAAACAAGGAGACAGGACTCATGCTTAATGTTTCCCAATTCATCAGTAAAGAGGGCTTTTATGCAGTCTAGGGTGAGGCACAAGGAATAGATTTCATAATGTCATCTGACTGTGTGTAGTTAAGTTCTTTCTGGATTGTTTTTTAGTGTTTGGGGTTTATGTTGCAATTATTGCTGGCATTCCTCATGTTTAACTTAGATCCCAAGGCCTTGATTCCTTGTGGGTTCAGCACATTGTAAATTTTTATTTCTGTCCTGTTCTTTCTAGGTCAGATTTAAAAGCCATGCACAAGGTACCACATCATGAAAAACTTCTCACATGATAGAAATAAGGATGGTATTGGTCAAATGACCATATGACTCAGTTCTCTCATAAGGGTATAATGGCTGGCTCTGACTCAGTTTCATGTCTTTTTGTTGCTACACTCTTATTTGTTCCTAGCTGAAGTGTTCTAGATTATCTTTACCTGGTAAGTCCTTGTATGTCCTCAGAGTTCTAGTCCATGACCATGCTCCCGTTGTCACCTCTCACATCTCAGCTAGATCACTTTCTCTGCTCAGCATGCTTGGATCTGAACTTACCCAAGACAGTCCTTACATCAGAACATCCTGTTTTCTCATCTGTCTCTTCCTCAGTTGTGACTCCTAAAAGGCATGGGGGAAGATTCCTTAATTCCTACTGCATGTTTCAGAGATTACACATCATTGGGAACATAGAAATAGATGTATTCTGCAGGCTGGACGCTCCCAAAACACTTCATAGGGCTTCAAAAATACCCCTACAGTGCCATAAACAAAGAAATACTCCCTTTTAACACTAAACATGTGAATTACTCAAAGAAACCATTTATTTTCTTATGTCAATTTTCCTTTCTTCCTGCAATTGTTGTAGGATTTTATTTGCCCAAAATGTCCCATCTCAAACAGTGTTTACATAAAGATGATTAAATAGATATGTCTTAGCTAGGTACCCACATAGTGATCAACTGTTCTAGCAAGAGTCCCTCTGCATAGGGAGTCAGTCATATGTATTGCAAAAAGACAAAGATCAGTCAGAAATAAAAATGAACAAGGGATTTCAAGTTCAATGAAGTGGTGCATCTACCTTTTAAATGTTTTTGTTTGGCTTTAATAGAGGCTTGGCATACCAGGGAGGGCTGTGATGTGACCACAGAGCACTTTGCTTGGCCTCACAAGGTGAAGTTCTAAAAGGCTTGCAGGGAGCAGGAAGTTGACAATGCTACACATTCAGTATCTTTACATCTTGGAAAAAGGAGAAAACCACCACAGAATATGTTTGAAAATTATAATTCTTACCTTGTAAAAAACTAAGTGCTCACCTTGGCGTTTTGTCTCATCCAATAAAATCTTCAAAAGCACAGGACAGACTTTGCAAAGTGAAATAAAACGTTGGTGACATTTCACATATGCTTCCATACTAAAGCACACAGAAGTGGAATGGGCTTCCCCAGAAGGGAAGCTCTCTTACACTCATGTGCTCAAACATAAACAAAAAAAAAAATTCCCCATTGGACAATCATCCCCGAAGTCCCAGTCTATAGGAAATATATACTCTGACTTTTAAATGTCGACCAGCCTTGGAAATCTATATGACATAAACTTTTGCCAAAAAAAATCAATCTTGAGTTATGATTTGATTAGCAGAAAATTGCTATCACATTTGTTTCTACGTTTGTCTACCTCATGTCCTTTTCATTCATAGGCTGGCTGATTCAAGCCTTCTTTAAAAACTCCCTGAGAAAGTCTGTGACATTAAAATGTCCTTTGATGCTCTTTCACTAAGCAGTGAATATTAACAGTTATGGTGACCCTGTTCCCTAATGTGTCTCTGCAGGATCAATAGCAGTTAAGTGCCACTGTTTTACAATTAAAAAGGGGATCATTTTAAATTTAAAAGCTCATAGCTAATTTTCTTCTTGGCACTTAATGGCATAATTCATTTTTGAAAAACCTCGTTGGGAGAACATGGACCTTTTTTTCCTCTTTTTGGTGGCAGATCAGGAAGGGGCTGGTTAGCACCCCTTGTTGTCTCTGAAATGATTTGCTGTGTTCCTTCATTAAGCTGTCAGCAGGGCATCCATAATTTTTTTTTCTTTTTCTGAAATAGGGAACCCCTACGCAAGCATGGGCCTCAGTGGCAATCCTAGGCAAAGCTGCTCGGCTGGGACTTTCCTGCTTATTGCTGTATGCAGCTTACGTTGCGTTTACAGTCTCATTTCCCCTAATTTTGGCTTTTCTTTTCGGTGACCTCCCCCTTTTCCCCATTAGGAACCCAGGCATATGACAGGTGGTTCAGAGTGGTGCATACATATTTCCGGCTTCTAATTGGCTAACATTATGCTAGAAATGTCACTCCGAT
This sequence comes from Dipus sagitta, assembly GCA_036346955.1. Taxonomy (NCBI): domain Eukaryota; kingdom Metazoa; phylum Chordata; class Mammalia; order Rodentia; family Dipodidae; genus Dipus; species Dipus sagitta. The sequence goes on along the minus strand of CM070772.1, from coordinate 130,215,734 downwards.
CCTGCCTCATTGACACTGCAGAGAGCCTGCCGCTCTTCCTACCCAAGAAAGCTTCCCCGGGTCCCAATTACAACAGTAACAGACACATCTCATCGCATTACCTACACACTGTCTCAGGGGATATGCACTCGGTATAGATCCACTCTGGGGTAGGTCTCATGTCTGTTTATGGAATTTACATTATCTTGAGGTAAATGAGAACTCCTATGTGTTACTTATATTTGCTGCTTGGAGCTTAGAGAAAAAAAGATTTATTATTGGATTTAGTTCTTTTTTTGGTATTTTTAAAGGCATAACTACTTAAAAGAACAGAGGACACCCGTAATTTCCTCTTAAACAATATCTCTATCAATTAAACAAAAACAAAGTGTTGACAGTTCATAGGGCACTATGCTCAGGGTTTTTTTTTTCTTTTCTTTATTAGTCAGTTTTGTATTCAGCAAATACAGTAAGTTTGGTACCATTATTAGGCTCATCGGTGACTTACCCCTCCCCTTGGCCCCTCCTTGTTGAGGTATACGGGTCACGCATTGTGGAGTTAGCCCACAGTTATGGGTAAGCTAAATGTCTCTGCATATCATGACCCAACATGTGGCTCTGACATTCTTTCCGCCCCCTCTTCCGCAAAATTTCCCTGAGCCATGTTGGGTTCATTTTTGGTCTGCTTCAGTGATGAGGTGTTGGGGGCCTCTGAGGCTCTGGCTCTCTGATTTGGTAGGAGTTGATTTTTCTCTGTGTTGATCTCCTTCCCCCTTGTGCTGGTATCCGGTTCATCAGTAAAACAGCCCCCTTGCTTGTTTCTCCAATTTTTCTTAGTTTCAGCCGGGGCCCTTTTGAGGTATGATGGGGTGGCTCTCTCCTTAGGATCTACATCTATCTGAAAAAGAGAAGCAGATTCTCCAACGGAGAGTAAGTTAGCACCAGGACAAATGAGATAAACCTTACCTTTTTTTTATAGAGAATTTAATAGGTGTAGGCCCTCTTGTAGCCCACAATTGATGGTAGCTTGATATTGGAGAGTGTGCTTATGTTTGAATATGGTTCTGACTTGTTCCCCAGCTCGAGCTATGGGTCCCATACCAGTGAGGGGATCAGTTAGCCAAATTGAGAGCAGTTGGTTCCCCACCATGGCTGTGTGCCACCACTGCACTTGTGTGGGCATCACACCAAGTTTTATGTATCTTTTCTCAAGTTCTTCTTCTAATCTCACAAAGTGATATTATAGTCTATAATGTATAGAAGAATCTGAGTGGCTAAGTTCCATGGTAATGTCACACAGCTTTACATGTACTGCTAATAAGACAGAAGACGTGAACTTACGTCATTCCTAAACCCTCATCTTTCAACCACACTATCATAGTCATTGGAACCACTTCAGATGTAACTATGTGTTTTAGAAATAATTAAGACACACGCCAGAATTTGTGGCATTACAATAGTATTTCTAGTATACTACTAATGAGTAATATAGGATCAGAAAAATATATTACACAATTTATTCTTCAAGTAAAATTAGATTTATATTCAAAATTATTTTTTACTTTTTTTTTTAGCTCATCATAGTATGTCTGTCACAGACCATGAGCTGTCACTAATAGAGAATAGATGAAAGACACCACTTTTTTTGTTTTTATCTCAAACCTGATAATTGCCTCTATAAATATTTTTTTTTGCCTGAATCCTGATTATCCAGTAAATACCCCTGAATGAACAGGGGCTCACTCATAATGTATTAGGATTTGAAATAAATGGAGTATTAAGGCACTCCAGGATCAATGTTCCCCGAGAATATCATTAATATCTAATTTCTAATTGAGGAAGTTTGTCTTTTTTTCCCATACCTGTGTGTAAAAATGATAGCAAAGAGGAGAAAATTCTTTAATATTTCTATGTCTTAGAGAATGTGGGCTTATTTAGAAAAAAGCAAAGCAAACTTCTTGTAAGCAAAATTCATCCATCCTCTTTCTTGCTTTCTCTGATTCTTTCCCTTCTTTCTCTCCTTCCTTGCAGGTGTTTTATTTATTTTTTTCACTCTTAAAATTCTTGTTAAAGGAGCTGGAGAGATGGCTTAGAGGTTAAGCACTTGCCTGTGAAGCCTAAGGACCCAGGTTCGAGGCTCGACTCCCCAGGACCCACGTTAGCCAGATGCTCAAGGGGACGCTCGCGTCTGGAATTTGTTTGCAGTGGCTGGAGGCCCTGGCGCTCCCATTATCTCTCCCTCTCTCTATCTGCCTCTTTCTCTCTCTGTCTGTCACTCTCAAATAAATAACAAAAAATTTAAAAAAATTCTTGTTAAAAACATGCTAGAAAAATATACCCTTTGAATTCATTTTTCTTCTTTCAACCAGACTTTGCTGTAAGTGGCAAAAAGGAGCCTTGCCTTAGTCCTGCAATCACGTGGCACGATCCATGTTCGTGTGAAAGAGAGTGCTGGGGATGGACTGCTGGTCCATACTAAAACCAAGATGACTCAGAGGAGTAAGCTCCTGCCCCCTAAGTGCTGTGGCTGAGCCTCCCTGAAGCTAGCTAGTCTAACACGCCACCATACAACACAATTACAGCTGACACCAGGTGCTGCCTGGCTTCTGCCACGTTACACTTCTCACATTTCGTGTAATGGTGTTTGTAAAGTGCTCCCCCTTTTCAATTAGCCAGCCTACCCTCTCCACTTTGGCTTTCATCCACACAGTTGCTGGGGACTCAAAGCCTCTGCTGGCAAACCTATAGGAAGTACAGGAACTGAAGCTCAGTGGTGGCATAGCTGTTCAAAGGCTGTCATAAAGCACAATACTTTTCATATATGGCTGACAAAAAACATTTAATGCTGTGACCTCCCTTTATGTTTAAAGAAGAGAAGAGGAAAGCTTATAAAACTAAGCCCATTAAACCTTTTGGCTGTGTGTATCCAATTGCTACTGATGGTTCTAGGTATAGAAGAGTTTGGAAGATGCTGAGTGACTTTTTCAATCTGTCCCTCCTGAAAGTAGCTGCCTGGCTACCTTATGCATTCAAAACCCCACTCCTACTCATCAGTGTAATCAATAAACAATATCTACTGTGGAATAATCATCCTTTTACATTTACATACAGGGGCTATACTCAGAGTGGTGATGAATGTGAAAGCTCGTAGAATTGTCGTGTGCCTGGCTGGACCACATTAGCTTTTAATTACCCAGGGGTTTCCCTGGTGAAAGCACACTGTAGTTTCAATTTGCAATGAAGTGTATCACACAGTGAATTTTGACATTGTGCTTTCACTGTTCCCCCAGTCCTCGTGGTGCATGTAGGAAAAGTGTGCCAGAGGATCTGAATTTTGGGAGTGATGCAATGATTTGCTCTCTGATGTCACTAGCAGCCCCTCACCTTAGAAAATGGGTCACCTAGGTTTTCATATTCTTTCAGTTCTGGTGAGAGGTGGCCCTGTGAACAATCCTATGAAGTGGCCACCTTTATCCTCATTTCACCAAAGGAAAAATATCACTCAACTTTATGAAGGAAATGCCCTCAAGATCTTTTCCTTAGAGGGTGGATCAAGGCCTGAACACCATTCCTGGTATCTGAGTGTCCCATGTTTTTGGGATATAGTAATGAAAACAGAATAAAATTGATGTGAATTTGCTTGGGGTCCTTCTAAGTGATATACACCTGTATTTTCATTTACATGATTTTCGGTTACAAAACCTCACAAACACTGTGCACAGTGCATTTGATGCAGTCATACAACACTGGAGGTCATTCAGCAGGTGGTCTGGATTCTTAGTGAATACTATGTGGAGAAAGCCCTCATTTCCCCCAACATACATTATAGTCAGTATTCTGCAAGCTTGATAGTGAGAGACACTAGTCTACCTGGCTTTTTATTTTACTGGATATTATTGAGCTGTATGGAATTATGTGACATTTACTTAAAGATGACTGTTCAAGGGTTTCCCAACATGGGCATTGCCCTTTTCTGTGCTCACAGGAGTTCAAGGGTGTAACTCCTGTTGAACATTAGGCTGGTCTCTGCTGTTCCACACAGAGAATCACACTCAGAAAGAAAGCATTTGACAGTGATCAGAGCAAAATTTCAGGCTAATGCCAAGACTCTCTGAAGTTAACATGGTTCAATAAAGGGATTAGCCTTTTTTACTTATTCTCGTAGATTCGAGCTGGAGCTGCCACATTATCAGTAAATCCAGGAGACGAGAGCTGAAGCAGAGACAGCGGCATGGATTAAAAGCCAGGCCTGCTCTTCTCCAGGCCAAGGACATGGGCAAGGAACTAATTTATGTGAAGCTTAGCTTTCTTTGCTGGAAAAGAGATTTTTACCTTTTGGAAATATGAGCTAAAAATGAAATACAATGGAGCTCTAATAACCATGGGGGCAGAGTAGGAACCCATGGCAAATCTGCTTCTTTTTCTTCTTTCTTCAGTCTCCCGCTTATCTTCTTTCTTAACTGTCCTTCAGCTTGGAGTTTTTTTTTTTTTTAAGGAAATTTATTGATAAAAATATGTGAAAGCCCAGTTAGGGTAAGTGCACTTAAGATTTCGCCTATATCCCAGGAAAGAATGAAAAAAGAGAAAGAAAAGGTTATGCCTATAGTTTATAAGGCAAGCACATTATACCATCTTCCAAGGCCCAACTGAGGATTTTTAAAATCATTTAAAAGAATGAAACTAAAAGCAAGTGAAGCTAGGGTCTTATCCATCTTTCTTCTTGGTTTTATTTATCCTAGTCTATTCTAAGGAAAACAGAAATTAATTGACTTCTCCATTTAAAAAATATATTTATTTATTTGAGAGAGAGAGACAGAGAGAATGGGAGTGTCAGGGCCTCTAACTACTACAGACAAACTCCCAATACATGTGCCAACTTGTGCACCTGGCTTACGTGGGTCCTGAACTCAGGGCCTTTGGGTTTGTAGGAAAGCTCCTTAACCTCTAAGCCATCTCTCCAGCCCAGACTTCTCCATTTGCTTTGCACCCCTGATATTTTACCTGGTGTCAAATACAGTCATCCCACAGAAGGTAAAGTGGGTTGCTTCTAGGAATACTGTGGATCCCAAAAATTGTGGATGTACAAGTCCTTATGTAAAATGACACAAAATTTGCATATATGCCATGTAATCCTCATGATATTAAATTATTTCTAGAGTAATCATGATACCCAATGTAATATAAATGCTAGGTACATGGTGGGATATTATATTGTTTAGGAAATCATGACCAAAAAAGCCTATACCCATGTAACACTATATATATAAAATTTCCTTTTTTAAGTTTAAAAATTTTATTTTATTTAGTTACTTATTTATAAGGAGAAGCTAGAAAGAGAGAGGAAAAGAAAGAGATAAAGAATTGGTACACCAGGGCTTCTAGTCACTGCGAACAAACTCCAGACTCATGTGCCACCTTGTTCATCTGGCTTTATGTGGGTTCTGAGAAATCAAACCTGGGTCCTTTGGCTTTGCAGGCAAGTACCTTAGCTGCTAAGCCATCTTCCCACTCATTTCTCTCTCTCTTTATTTTTTTAAAATTTTTTTGAGGTAAGGTCTCACTCTAGCTCATGCTTACCTGGAATTCACTATGTACTCTCAGGTTGACCCTGAACTCACAGTGATCCTCATACCTTGGCCTCCCAATTACTGGGATTAAAGGCATGTGCCACCACGCCTAACAAACACAAAATATTTTGAAAACAATTTGGATCCAAGGTTGATTGGATCCAAGAATGTAGAATCAGTGGATATGGAATGCTGAGTGTAATCTCTTTCACCTTTCATATGTCAGTCACATCCATCCCATTCTGACTGCTCTCCAGAGTTCTGCTGTCTTCCCTTAGATTTACAGCCAACTATCCCAATGTTGGTACACTCAAGTTTCTGACCTTTAGGTCAGCTGATATCATCTCCTTTATTATTATTATTAACAACATATTTCGCATGGATACATAATGTGTTGGTAAGCACCTCTTTTCCCTCATTCCTGTGCCAATTCCAGTCTCAGTAGGGTTGCAGGTATTCTCTATGGGGTTTTGGGTTATGCATTATGGGAGCAGCAGTGAGTTATTTTTTGGAAGTTATACCTTCAATACTACCATATTCAGAGGTTGATATAGTAAAGGAGACTGATTCATTGTTGTTACTCATCTAATTTTATTGCTCTTTTAAAAATATTTTATTTATTTATGAGAGAGAGAGGGAGGCAGATGCTGAGAGAATGGGTACATGAGGGCCTCTAGCCACTGCAAAGAAACTGCAAACATGTGTACCACTTTGTGCCTTTGGCTTATGTGGGAACTGGGGACTCAATCCTGGGTCGTTAGGCTTCATAGGCAAGCACCTTAACCACTAAGCAATCTCTCCAGCCCTTTATTACTTTTTGTTGAATTGCATATGGCCATGGAAAACTATGAGCATTTCATTGGTCACTTAAGTTGTAAGGACAATAATTTGGAAATTATTCTTTAAGAAGCTGTACACAGTGCTCCTTGACTCCATGGAAACATTTCTTCTATTATACCTTGCTGATGACAGAATGAACAAACATGTGGCCACATCCCTGTCACTGGTTCATTCATTGATTAACCTTTACTAAGAGCTTATTTGGTGCTGGGTGCTAGGTGAAACATTTATATCACCAACCTGTTGAATTTCTGCCTGAGCTTGTAAGGAAAACAACCATTATTTTTCAGAATGAACAGAAGGCTAGCTACCTTTCTGAAGTAGGTTAGCTAGAGTCGTGGAGTAGGAACAGAAGGCTAGCCACCTCTTGTGAGTAGGTTAGCAGGAGTCGTGGAGTAGGAAATTGAACAGAAATTAGGCCGATGCCATTTCTCAGCAGGCAGACCAATTTGGGTATTTCTCGTACAATGGGGCTTAACTAAGAATGTTGGTTCTCACTAGGGCATTCATCCATCTAAACCTGTCACAGGTGCACCTGTCCTGCTATAACCAAGTCTCTGATACTCACCTGAAATCCATGGAGCATGGACTTCTATGCACTGAATTTATCCTCCTATATTTCTTCATACCTGCCTGTAACTCCGGCAATATTGGAAAGGAAATCAATTATTTCCCCTGCTGCTGAGTTTCAGCCAAGAGCCAAAATTTCTATCTATCTCTATTACAAAAATGCTTCTAGTTTAAATGAATTTATCTTGTCTTAGTGCCATATACCTATGAATTAATGAACTGGTATTGATTGATACATGATTAGAACCCTGATGTCATAGTTTGATAGGGATCAGGATCAGCTATGTTTTTTTTTTTTTTTTTTTTTTTTTTTTTTTCCCAGGTAGGGTCTCACTCTAGCTCAGGCTGACCTGGAATTCACTGTGTAGTTTCAGGGTGGCCTCAAATTCACGGTGATCCTCCTACCCTCCATATGCTTCATCACTGAGTAATGCTTCTTTCTCTGGGTACACAAAGAACTTATCTTATTTAAAATGTCTTTATTCATTTGCAAGCAGAGAGAGATGGAGAGACAGACAGAATGGGCACAACAGGGCTTACAGCCACTGCAAATGAGCTCCAGGTGCATGTGCCACTTTGTGCATCTGGCTTTATGTGAGGACTGGGAAATTAAACCCAGGTTGTTAGATTTTGTAGGAAAGCACCTTAACCACTGAGCAATTTCTCCAGACCAATAACTTAGTTTTTTTTCTTTTAATGAGGACTACTGCTCACATGTTATTTTAGTTTTTTGTTTTATCAGATACAATTTTTCGTGTGTGTGTGTGTGTGTGTGTGTGTGTGCATGTGCATGTATTTGCATGTTTATGCATACGTGGATATACATATGAGGGGAAGGCAGAGACCAACTTGGGTGTCATTTCTCATAGGTGCTATCATTCCTTTTTTTAATTTTTAAAGTTTGTATTGACAATTTTCATACATATACATAATGTATTTTGATGACAATCCCCATCCAATTACCTTCTTTTGTCCCACTCCAATCCCTGTCTCCTTCCAACTACACCAGGTAATCCCTCTTCTAGGTTGAGAAAAAGCTCCGCACTCCTCCATCATCAGGGAATGAATGTTGATGATTCTAAAATTTTCAGGTTTTGTGCAGGTAATGACAGTTGCTATGAGGTCATGAAAACAGCAGGCAGACTACAAAGTACTCCTCTCTGTCCCCTTGCTCTTACATTTGCTTTTTATTTATTTATTTATTATTTGGGACAAGGTCTCTCACTGGCCTGAAACTCACCAAGTAGGCCTGATTGACTAGCCAAAAATAAACAAACAAACAAACAAACAAACACACAAACAAAAAACAGGAATATGATTGTCTCCACCTGTCTGGGGATGAGATCACAAGAGCACACCACCACACTTGCCTTTTTATGTTAGTTCTGGGGATCAAACTCAGGTTATCATGCTCATCATGTAAGTACTTTACTGACTATATCATCTCCTAAGCCCAGCTTCTTAAGGCTGTAAACTTATACCATTTGGGAAAATTGTGAAGTATTGACAACAACTTCTTCAAATGCCATTCTCTTGTTCCTCTCAGTCTACTTAAACTACAATAGCATACACTTTAGATTAATCAGTGCTTGTCCACCTATAACATTTTATTTATTACTTGCATCATATTTTCTTTCTTCTTCAGATTATTTTGATGAATCTTCAGGTTGATTGGCATTTTTCTTACATTATCTTTATTCTTTTCCTGCAGTCATTTTAAATAGATATGTTTCTAGCCCTTGAATAGTAATATATTATTTCATAGTTTCTGTTTCTCTGCTGAGTTTCCAAACTTCTCACTTTTATAAGTGATTTAAGTCATTGAGTATAGTAACAAGACTTGTTATAAATTATTCTCTAACTATGTGATTTAGGTAACACTGGACCTGGCTTCTGGTTTTGGTCATTTGTACTGAGAAGTACAGCTACTTCAAATGTCAAGTTGAGCTTGAATGTCTTCAAGACATTGTGAATGTACTGTTGGAAGCATCTTCTCCCCTCCTCCATTCCCCACTTGACTCTTTTTCCTCCTCTTCTGTAAATTCCTCTCAAGAGTTTTGCTGCCTTTGCATCTTCAGCAATGAGCATGCTCAGATGCAGTGCTCATCCTTTCTGCTCTGTCAGTGGGAATAGCTCTGGATCATTAAGTATTTCAACCTCAGCTGTGCTCTTTGGTGTCTGCCTCACACACATCTGTTCATGGTCTTCCTAAGACATGGACAGCTTGCACACGGGATATTGGGCCTCTCCTTCCTATATTCTTCTCTTTCCAGGACTCCTCCATTACCTTCTTCAGTCTTTGTTGTCTTGTTTCTGTGTTTTCCAGGTTAGACAGGTGTCAGCTTTCCTTTCCTGGAGAGATACAATTTAACTACATTTTAAAAATATGTATGATGTATAAAAATAATTTTAAGAAAATATAAGATTTTGATATATATATTTAGGATTTTTAAATGTTTTGAATATATTTTGTGGTTAGTAAGGGCAGATATACTATTTTTTAAATTAATTGTTAACATTTATTGAGCAGTTATTCTTTATTAGACTCTAGATAAAACACATTTGCACATTATCTCATTTATTCTTCCAACAACCATGGTAGAGACTATTAAGGTTAAATTCTGTCTTGTGCAAGAGCCTAATATCTCATTATTTGACTTTCTAGAGAATTAGATCTTTTTTCCATTAGTTATGTGCACAGTATGTTTACAGCCATGTTGGTACCATTGTTAGGCTCCTCCCTGTCCTCCCCCTGTCTGCAGGGACCCTCCTTTTTGAGGAATGTGTGTTGTGAATTGTGGGGTTAGCCATCAGTTATGGGTTAGAGGAAATGCCTCTGTACATAATGTCCCACCATGTGGCTCTAACAATCTTTCTGCCCCCTCTTCTGCAAATTTCCCTGAGCTATGATGGTTTTGTTTTAGGTCTACTTAAGTGATGTGGTCTTGGGAGCCTCTGTGTGTCTGGATATCTGGTTTGGTAAGAGTTGAGTGTTCTCTGTGTCTGTCTCCTTCACCCTTGTGCTGGTATCAGGTCTGTCAAGAAAGCAGCACTCTTACACATTTCCCCAATTACTCTTGGTTTCAACTGGGGCCCTGGTAATGTGTGATGGGCTGATTCTCTCCTCAGGATCTGGGTCCATCTGAAAAAGAGAAGCAGATTCTCCAATGGAGAGTGAAGCCTGAACTAGATAAATTGGATACCCACTATTATTTTAGAGAGAATTAAATAGATATAGGCCTATTGTAGCCCACTATTGGTGGGAACTTGATAATGGAGAGGGGGCTCATTTTTTGGATATGGTTCTGACCTGTTTCCCAGCTCCAGCTATGGGTTCTGTTCCACTGAGTGTATCAATTAGCCAAATCAAGATCAGTTGGTTACCAGTGATGGTTGTGTGACACTATTGCAATTTTGTGAGCATCATGCCAGGTTGTTTGCTGCTGAGTAGCATAGATCACGAGTTGCTTGGACAGATGTTGGTCATTTTCCCCCAGTTGCTCATGTAACACCTTCTGGCACTAGATGAGTTAACTGTCTGGGGACTGACTCTCTTTCAGGTTCCATCCAGGTCACTCCAAATTCTGTATCGACAGCATATGATGGTGTCTTCTGCAGTAGGGTCTTACCACCAACCTTGTGTGGGTCATCAAGTACTCTGAGAGAAATCTGTCTTCTTTTGGGAAATCTTATAGGTCTCTCTGACCAATAGCTCATTGTGGATGCTAACCACACGCTGGTACTGGGAGTTACATGCAAGTACCAAGGAAAAGAAGGAAGAAAAAGATAGGTAATATAAAAGAAGCAGAGAGAAGAGAGAGAAGAGGGAGAGAGAGGGAGGGAGAGAGAGAGAGAAAGAGAGAGAGAGAGAAACAGGAGAAGATGAAGGTTAGTCTTCATCATACCCTCTCTAGGGCCCTGTGATTCAGGTGTTCCCTCTAAGGACATGAAGAAGCTTCAACCATTTAGACTGTCTTTTATGATATAGAATTTTATGGTACCACTGCCATTTGGGTCCAGTTTTGTTTCTCCAACCCCATCCTTAACCTTCCCTCCTGCTGCATCCTCCCTATGTAATACACCATATAAATAAGCTTAAGCACAAAACCACATGATCATTACAACATCACTTCATGATCAAAACATTGGAGAGGATAGGCATGGATGGTTTATATCTCAACATAATAAAGGCTATATATAAAGCTCCTAAACCCCAAATAATACTTAATGGGGAGAGACTGGAGGAATTCCCATTGAAATCAGCCATGAGACAGGGGTGTCCACTCTCACCTCTGCTCTTCAACATAGTACTGGAAGTCTTAGCTCAAGCAATAAGACAGGAGAAAGAAATAAAAGGGGTACAAATTGGAAAGGAAGAAGTAAAGTTAGCCCTATTCACAGATGACATGACTCTATACATAACAGACCTGAGAGCCTTCATCTGAAAACTCTTAAAGGTGATTAACTCCTTCAACAAAGTATCAGGATCCAAAATCAATGCACAAAAATCAGTAGACTTTTGCTGGGTTTGGCGGCACATGCTTTTAATCCCAGCACTCAGGAGCAGAGGCAGGAGGCTCGCCATGAGTTCGAGGCCACCATGAGACTACATAGTGAATTTCAGGTCAGCCTGAGCTAGAGTGAAACCCTACCTCTAAAAAAAATCAGTAGACTTTCGATATGCAAAAAACAATGATACAGAGAAAGAAATAAGTGGCATTGCCCAATTTCAGTAGAAACAACAACAAAAAATACCTTGAAGTAACATTAAACAAGGATGTGAAAGACCTATACAATGAAAACATAAAAACACTCAAGAAAGAATTTGAGGAGGACTTGAGAAAATGGAAAGACCTCCCATGCTCCTGAATAGGCAGAACTAACATTGTGAAAGTAGCAATCTTACCAAAGGCAATATACAGATTTAATGCAATAACAATAAAAATCCCAACATTGTCCTTCACAGGGATAGAAGAAAACATTCTGAAAATTCATATGGAATGGCAGAAAGACACAGATATCAAATCATATCCTCAGAAAAAAAAAAAAAAAAAAAAAAAAAAAAAAAAACCTCTGGAAGCATCACCATACCTGATATAAAGCTATATTACAAAGCCATAGTAATAAAAATAGCATAGTACTGGCTTAAAAACAGGATTATAGACCAATGGAACAGAATCAAGGACCTAGACTTTGGGTCAAGTCACTACAGTTACTTGATATTTGACAAAGGCCCTAACACTGTAGACTGGAAAGAATACAGCACGTTCAACAAATGGTTCTGGACAAACTGGATAACCATATGCAGGAAAATGAAACATGATCCACACATCTCACCATGCCCCAAAATCAAGTCCAGATAGATCAAAGACCTCAATATAAGACTGTAAACTCCGCTACTATTGGAAGGCAAAACGGGGAACTTTCCATGATATAGGAATGGGAAAAGACTTACTGAACAAAACCTCAGTAGCTCAGAAACTTGAATAATCACTCAACCATTGGGATCTCATGAAGCTGAAAAGTTTCTTCACAGACAAACATACAATAAGCAGAGCCCATAGGTTTCCTACAGAATGGGAGAAAATTTTCACTAGCTACACAACTGACAGAGGCCTAATTTCTAGAATCTACAAAGACCTCAAAAACCTAAACAATAAAAAGTTAAACAACCGACTCACAAAATGGGGAAAAAATCTAGACAGATATACTATTGTAACATACATGCATAGTGATTCACTGTTCTCCAAATATCCATGTTGTTTTCAAGTTTTAATGTTACATGTTGCATCTTCATTGGTAAAACTGACAGTTTAAAATATACTTTTATTTATTTATTTAGAGAGAGAGAGAGAGAGAGAGAGAGAAGGGTGAAGGAGTGAGAGATATAAGGGGCTAGAAAGTCCACTTTATACATCTGGCTTTATATGGGTACTAGAGAATTGACCTTGGGCATTTAGGCTTTGAAGCAAGCACCTTTAGCCACTGAGCAATCTCTTCAGGCCCAAACTAGCAAAAAAGAATTAAAGATATTTTTCCTAAAATGTTTTGATCATCTTTTAATTATTAAGCAAAAACTTGAGGTAAATAAAACTACTATAAATTTCAGGAAGGGTTTATTTATAGTCTTAAATAGCTTTAAAGTCTAATCACTATCCATAGAATTTGAGCACAGATTACTGAATGTGTATTGGTAGCAAATAGAATATGTAAGTGTCTAATAAAAATATGAATAAAATTAGAATATTGCTTCTATTAAGTTGACAATTAAACTGAAAATCCTCAACTTGTCAAATGACCAGGAGTCTTTTATACTACTGAGTATGCAGACTTTTTTAAACAAAGAATTGTGACGAAATATATTGTGAGTGCTATAATATTTATTTCCTTTTATTAATTCTACTACTTGGAAACATTATTCATGTGAAATGAAATTGTATGAAAATTCCTCTTTCATTTTGGTAAATTTGGAAACAATCTTAATATAGTATTATGGGACAATGATCTGACTGAAGAGGAAACAATTAAGTTATTAATAACAATATTGGCACAACTTCAATAATATTTAAATGCCTGTGTTTTAGTAAGGAATGAAGATTGCAAACTTTAAATCTGTATAGAATTTGAGCCAGATTATCATAAGGCACCATACATGTAGGTAAGTATAAGAAGGTGTATAAAAGTGTTTATGTTTAGCCCACTCTCCAATATCAAGCTACCATCAATTGTGGGCTACAAGAGGGCCTACACCTATTAAATTCTCTATAAAAAAAAAAAAAAAGTAAGGGTTATCTCATTTGTCCTGGTGCTAACTTACTCTCCGTTGGAGAATCTGCTTCTCTTTTTCAGATAGATGTAGATCCTAAGGAGAGAGCCACCCCATCATACCTCAAAAGGGCCCCGGCTGAAACTAAGAAAAATTGGAGAAACAAGCAAGGGGGCTGTTTTCCTGATGAACCGGACACCAGCACAAGGGGGAAGGAGATCAGCACAGAGAAAAATCAACTCCCACCAAATCAGAGAGCCAGAGCCTCAGAGGCCCCCAACACCTCATCACTGAAGCATACCAAAAATGAACCCAACATGGCTCAGGGAAATTTTGCGGAAGAGGGGGCGGAAAGAATGTCAGAGTCACATGTTGGGTCATGATATGCAGAGACATTTAGCTTACCCATAACTGAGGGCTAACTCCACAATGCAAGACCCGTATACCTCAACAAGGAGGGGCCAAGGGGAGGGGGTAGGTCACGGATGAGCCTAATAATGGTACCAAACTGACTGTATTTGCTGAATACAGAACTGACTAATAAGAAAAAAATTTAAAAAAAAGTGTTTATGTTTGACCATTGGAATCAATAACTTCACTAATGGTTCATTTTTCTTCTATAATAAATACAAGTAAAAGGAACAATAATGTCTGTACATTCTAAGCAAGGAAGAGAAATACTTATAGATATTTTAATATCTAAATAGAAAATGAAACCAAATTTATTACAAGAGGAACAGACAAAAAGCAAGAAGGGACTTTGATAGTTCTGGACAAGATAAACATACTGACAATTCCATATTATAACAATATTTAGTAATCAAGTATACAAAAAACACTCCATATTAATAATAAAAATAATGAAGTATCTATCCATGAACAAATTATTCAAGACTTAGTTGTGCAATATATCAATAATTGTCAGCAATTTTCTAAACAGCTAAATACATGGAGACTTATTTCATTTTATGATAAACTTGTAATAACTATAATAAGAAGAATAATAACTATATACTAAAGAGTTTTTAGTACACACAAACTGTAACTTATCCTCATAGTACTGGCATTGGTATACATCATTAAGTTCCCAATTTTGAGCATATAAAAATTGGAAACCATGTTACATAGGCATTCATTTGTATAGTCTGTTCTTCAATTCATTCCATAATAGAACATGTGTGGAGTTTAGGGTCTAAAATTTCTTAACTAAATCTTGCATATATATTGAAATCATATGATTATTTTAGACAATAAACATGCCTAATATATTCAAACATATGTTATGTATATATTATATATGATATAAAATTTTAAGCAATATATGTGATTATTTTAGTCAAAATATGTGTTTAGGTATTTAAGCATTTGTATATGATCACTTTTAAGCAAAAAAGAAAGAAAAACCTCAATACAGCTGTAGTTAGTTAAATACACCGTATTTAATTAAATAAATTTGTCTATGGTATAAAATAGCTAATTTAATTTATGGGGTCATCTCAAAAGAGTGAGGAGTGGGGCTGGAGGTAAGATTTCAGTGGTTGAAAGCACTTGCCTTAGGAACAAAACAACCTGTGTCAAATTCCCCAGTACTTACACAAGCCATATGTACATAGTGGTGCATGTACCTAGAGTTTGATTTCAGTAGCTGGAGGCCCTATCACATCTAAATTCACTCTCTCTCTTTCTCTCTCTTTGTATCTCTGCTTCCAAATAAATACATAAAATTTAAAAATATTTAAAAGAGTTAGGAGAAATAATTTACGAATGATATTTTGCCATGTCCTTATGAGATTAAAATCATAAGATCCACACCATAAATTTTATTTAAAACAAATTAAAGTGTTAGAATAAACTACCAGTACATTTTTGTTATAAGAAGGACCCTTCTGAATAAAATCCATTAGAATAGATCTTGCAGTTTTGACTGAAATCTGGTAAACTTCTTCAAACATATGTCTTCAAATTTTAGATCATGCAAACTTTACTATGATATAGCTTATAACCTATATATGTAAAAATTTATTGAAACTAAGAAGCAACTAAACAAACACACATACACAGATACAAAATGGAAAAGAAGGAAGAAGCAATTTCTAGAAATAAATTGGCTAAGAAATATGTGAGAACATATTTTGCTTCAGCAGCTATCAGAAAAATATGAAATAGTAGTCTTGTTCTCCAAAATAAGAATGGACAAAATGAAGGAAGAAATTTTTATATTAAGTATGTTATCATGAAGGAACTGGAGCATAACTATTAAATTTTAAGGCAGTTCAACAGTATATATCAAAGTGTTTATTTCTGTTTTGTTGGACCAAGTGTTTTTACTCTAGAAAAAGTATCATATGAATATTTCAATCTATTTTTGTTCATAGTAGCAAGCTTTGAAAACAATGTATAAAAGTATTAAATAGCAACATGCCTCAATAAACAATCATACAAATATATTCTACAACTGTTAAAATAAATTGGGTGGATATTTAAAAGTGAGCCAAGGCATATTTTTAAGTGGAATAAGTATGTCATGGAGAGAAGAATAAAGTAGTTTCTTATTGAAGCAAAAAAAAAAAAAATTAAAAGAAAAACACTCAACCAGTTCTTTGTTACCTCTCAAATATGCCCTGATGTACATTTTAACTTGTAAATGTCTTCCACGGGTGAGTGTGCTGGAAGGCTACAATGTCCTGCTGACACTTCTGTAGGCCTGTGAATTCATCTAAGGTTCCAGACTTGTTCACCCCACTTGGCTATAGAAAATTTTACATGGCTAATCAGATAAAAATGCTAAGTCAAAGAAATAGCTTGCCAAACATTACATTTATGATGCTTCCAAGCACTTATTTTGCATTATTTAGTTTTCTTATAATTATAACAATCTAACAGAATAATCTCCATCCTTACTTTGATTGTATGCACTTTTTCCTTGGCTCCAGAGAGATAATACAAGTATTTTAATGATGAACTCAAGAGTGGTGGAATATTATATTTCCCAGAATTTTATCTACTGATGACTGTCCCTTTCCTATGATTAACTCATTTGAGAGAATTGTTTCAGTTGCAAAATAGTATGTTGATTTGAGGGAAAGACAACATTATCCTTTATACTCATTTTTAAAACAGTTTAATATACTATACTAATATATTAGTAAATCAGTTTAAAAATAAGAGCTTTAGCCTATGTGCCTCCACTTATGGGAACTTTCTAGGATTTGGTTGAAATTATATGATGAGAATTCATATTCTTTTCTTTTAGATCCTTCATCTCAGGTACACTTAAGTATTAAATGAATTATCTTTTCTAACTAAAAGTCACTCAAGGTTCTTGTTATTATTCTCTTTTGGAAATTCTATCTATCTGCCTGTCTGTCTATCTATCTATCCATCTATCTATCTATCTATCTATCTATCTATCTATCTATCTATCTATCTATCATCTATCAATGATATATCTATCATCTACACATAAAGGCTGTTTCATATATCTAACCATTGATCTTTCATTTTTGTTCACCTTTAGCTCACAACCCATTCATAGGAGTAGGTTTAACATTTATTTTTAACTAACAATTTCTTTTCTTTTGTTTTTTTTTTTGAGGTAGGGTCTCACTCTGGCCCAGGCTGACCTGGAATTCACTATGTAGTCTCAGGGTAGCCTCGAACTCATGGTGATCCTCCTACCTCTGCCTCCCGAGTGCTGGGATTAAAGGCATGCGCCACCACGCCCGGCTTTAACTAACAATTTTTATACTTGAACATAATGTTATAATCCCCTCCAAGTATCCTCCTTTGTCCATCTCACTCCCTTCCACTGAACTCCTTTTTCTTCCCAACTATTCCTTCTACTTTGATGACATTTTTTCTGCTTCCATCATCTAGGACTCTACAGTTTTCTTTAAAAAAAAATTCATTTATTTATTTGACAGAGAGAAAGAGGCAGATAGAGAGAATGGTTGCACCAGGGCCTCTAGCTACTGCAAATGAACTGCCAGCACATGTGCCACCTTGTGTGTCTGGTTAATGTGCATCCTGGGGAATCGAACCCAGGTCCTTTAGCTTTGTAGGCAAGTACCTTAACTGCTAAGCCATCTCTCTATCCAGACTCTACATTTTTCTATAGATATACTTGCCATCCATGATTATTGCTGCTCTAATTTTAATAGCTAGGAAATGGAGTCACCCTAGGTACCCATCAACTGATGAGTGAGTATTGAAGATGTCACACATGTTCAGAATGGAGTTTTATGCAGCTGTAAAGAAACTTGAAAGTACGAGTTTTTCAGGAAAATGGATGCAGCTGAAAAATATTATGCTAAGTAAGGTACTCCAGCTCAGAAATAGCACATGTTCTTTTTCATATTCTGAACTTAACTTTGAAAATTTAAATTTATGTGCAAGTTGGAGTAAGGGTTAGTAGGCCAGGAAACTACACAAGAGTTCTTGAGAGACTCGTTTAAATGTCGAGTATAGGAAACATTATGTCTTCATGTGGGAAGCATTAAAGTGACTACTTAGCTAACACAAAAAATCACTTAACAAAACACATAAGTTCTGTCATTGACTTTTTCTCACTTGTTCATGAAGTTCAAACTATCTTTTTGTACACAATAGATGAAATACTTGAGATAATTCAAATAAGTGTCATTAATGTAATATACCATTGATATGTAATAATAAATAACATTATACCAGGTTACTTGGAATCTGTATCACTTTAAATAGACTGCATTTATTACAATAATTCATGCACAGATGCAAAATTATTTTGATTTCTGGATTCATATGCTAACAGGATTATTAGAGGTAAAAAATACTCCATTATGTATCTTATATGTTGATAGATGATAGAGATGATAGATGATAGGTGAAAATATTATACAAATAAAATTTCAGGCCCAGATAGTTTCATAAATTTGGAAAATTACCTACAGATTTTAAGACGTAAATCATACAAGCTTTCTATAAATTCTTCTAGACTAATAAAGGAGAGAGAACACTTCCCAAATTATTCCATGAAGATACAGCACTCCTGATACCCAAGGTATCACATGTAAAAGAAGGACAAGGAGGAGGAGGAGGAGAAGCAGCATAGATTAAAAAAAAAACACAAAACATAATCATGTTAAGGAAGGTAATTATACCAAATAAAAGAGACCATTTATTATGTGATTACTTTTCTTAGACACAAGTTTGGTTTAACTTTAAAAGTTTAATACAATGCACCAATGCAAGAAATACGATGAAACAGTCAATGATACTGTAAAGCAGTAAAATAAGAAATCTGGTTAAACTTTCTATACAGATGATGAAGGGAAAGAAACATATTCAATCTGATGGAGCATACACAGAATACATATAAAAAGTACCCTGGCGCCAACATCATATATAATGGTAACAAAGAAAATAGTTTCACTCTAAGATAAGGAGAAAGACAAGATTTATTCTTACCATCTGCATTCAGCATTACACTGCCATTTCCTGCTAGTACCATAGGATCTGGAAAATAAAATCCATCAAAATTGGAAAGGAAGAAGTAAAATCATTTTTATTAGCAGGCAATATGAATGTATACATAGAAAGCATCAAGGAATCAAGAATTAAGCTATTTTAACTAATGAATGATGTATCAAGTTATTGGACATATGAACAGGGTAGAAAAAACAATTACATTCCCATATACTAGCACCATATATGTAGAAATTAAAATACAGAACCAGTAACACTGATGCACACATAAAAATATTGTTAAAATTACATTTGGAAGATTTTTGCAAGTGATAAACACTAAATATTATGCAATATTGCTGAGATAAATTTTATAATATCAAAACAAGTATTCTCTCTCTCACCCCCTCTTTCTATGTCAAATAAATAAATAAAAAAATATTTTTTTTAAAAAAAAAGGGCTGGAGGGATGGCTTTGCAGTAAAGGCATTTGCCTGCAAAGCCAAATGACCCAGGTTTCATTCCCCAGGACCCATGTTAGCCAGATGCACAAGGGGGCACACTTGTCTGGCATTAGTTTGCAGTAGCTGGAGGCCCTGATGTGCCCATTCTCTCTCTCTCTCTCTTTCCCTCTTTCTCCATTAAATAAATAAATAAATAAATAAATAATATATTTTTCAATAAAAGAAGTATATAGATATATCATATTCTTGGGTAAGAACACTCAATATTAGTATCTTGACAGACAGGTTCATATGCACTTCAGAAGAGTATTAAATCCTAATCAAAATCCCAGAAAGCTTTACTATTTTTCCTGTTAATATAAGGAAACTAATTCTAAATTCATAGAAATTCAAAATTTACAAAATCTAAAAAGAATTTGAAGAACTAATCCTATCCAACTTGAAGACTTATACCTATTTAGTAAGCATGGCCATGTGTGGTCACATGTAGCTCTAACCTCAGCAAGAAAGAGGCAGATGCAAAAGGATTATGCATTTGAGGTGAGTCTGAGCTACATGTTGAAAACCTGTCTATATCAATCAATCATTGATCAATCAACCTATAGTAATTATTACTGTGTTGTACAGATCTAATAATGAAAATAGATTAATAAAATATAATAGTTTTGAAGTTGATTCACACATTGGTGGTATATCTTTTTTTCCACTTAATTTTTTTTCTTATCTTCTTTTTTTTAAGTTTATCTATTTGTAAGCAGAGAGGTAGAAGAGAGACAGACAGAGAGAATGGGTGTGTCTGATCCTCCAGCCACTGTAAACAAACTCCAGACACATACCCCACTTTGGGCATCTGGCTTCATGTAATTTCTGGGGAATTGAACTTGGTTTACCAGGCTTTGCAGATAGGTACCTTAAACACTAAGCCATCTACCCAGCCCTGTTATCTTCTTTATAAAATTTTATTTTATATATAATGTAACAGGTTATACTCTTATATCCCCTCATTCTGTTTTCTGTTACCCTGGAGAGCACTTGTCAGTGGAGTTATGGCATTCACTGTGGATCATGAAGGCCTCAGTCAGTTTCTATGGGGTAGGGAGGGGTGATAATGTCTTAGATTATTCCTACCCACTCTGAGGCTCTTATCAGTCTTTCAGAACCTTCTTCCACAATGTTCCCAGAGCTATGGAAGTCCTGACTTTGGAACTCCATGCTCTCCCCTGGCTAGTCCTCACAGCGCTGCACAGCCCAAGACAAGAGTCACCAACAGCATGAATAATCTGGAGACCCTGCAGACTATGAAATTAACCAGCCAGTCAAGAAGTACACACTTGTGAAATAGTGGTATGCAGCCTCCGCAGCTAACCAACTGTTTTCTTTTTCTTTTTTTAATTTTATCTTATTTTTCATCATCATCATTACTATTATTAACAACATATATTTTTATGGATACATCATGTGTTGGTACCCACTTTTCCCTTGTCTCTCTCCCCATTCTGCTGGAGACCCTCCGCAGTGGGATTGCAGGTGTTCCCTATGGAGATGCATTGTGGGAGCAGTAGTCAGTTATTTGGGGGGGGGAGGGTCTCAACCTGTGGCTCTTACAATGTTTTCACCCCCTATTTCACAAAATTCTATGAGCCACGGTGGGTGAGTTCTAAGTCTACTTCTGTGATGAGTTCTTAGGAGCCTCAGGATGTCTGCTTTGGTAGGTGTTGAGTATCCTCAGGGTTTGTCTCCTTCACCCTGGCACTGATTATCAGGTTCATCATGGGAGCAGCACTCATGCTCTTCTTTCCATGCCTCTGTGGTTTCAGCTGTGGCTTGGCTGAAGTGTGAGGTCTAGTTTATCTCCTCTGTTCTCGCTACCTTCTGAAAAAGAAAAGATTCTCCAACAGAGAGGGAAGTCAGCATAGTTTAAATGGCATAAGGGTTATTAATTTAGGGAGAATTTGATGTATGTAACCCCTCTTGTAGTCAAAGACTAGTGGGAGCCTGACACTGTAGAGAATAATCTTTGCTCCGTAGGATTATGATCTGGTTCCCAATTCCAGATATGGGTTCATTTATACCGAGTGGATGTCTTAGCCAATCACAAAGCTATTGTATATGCAACAAGGCTGTGTGCCACTATTGCACTGGTGTGTACATGCTGTCAAGGTGTTTACTTCTGAGTAGGTTGGACCTCTGGTTGCTCAGAGGATTGTTGGCCACTTTCCCTCAGTAGCTCATGTAGCACTTTCCAGGAGAAAACAGGCTCACTGTCTGGGAACTGGCTCTCTTCTGGATTCCAGTCAGGTCTTGCCATTCTCTGTGTCTGCAGCATATGGTGTCTTACCCTTTTGCCCCAGATGGCTAATAATGTGCTTTGACAGAAACATGTCTTGTCTTGGGGACCTCATAGGTCTCTCAGATCAAAAGCTCATTGTGGGTAACAACTGATTTCTGGTACTTATAGTTACTGGTCAGGAAAAAAAAAAGTTTTTAAGCTTAGGCTGTGCAAAAGCTGGAAGCTCTGGCCAACTCACTCTATTCATATCCTCTGGAGCATGGGATCTGGGAGTTGGGGACTCAGATGCCATTCAATCAGGAAGGCAGAGCAAGGGGCCTGCTTCTGAAGCTAGCTCTTATGGTCCAGACAACTCCAAGCAAGCAGCAGGGGAACCCATGACCAGGGAACTGGGAGGAGAAGGGGGGAATGGGGAGATCTTGCCTACTTACTGGAGCAGGGGATTGCCCAACTGTTTTCTAATTGGACATGAAGCCTGCTCAGTGGGAGAAAACTCATATCTAGTGCTGGAAAATAAGCCAGAATCCCATGTTGAGAAAACTCAGACTTCAGAGTTTAGCTCCCACTGATCTCTGAAGAAGAGTGGGCTTGCATACCAAAAAATATCTGAAATATTGTTGCATACCCCCTTTAACTCAAGCTGCTCTCACACTTGGATGGAGAATGAAGAACTAAGCTCCATCACTAAGAGAAGATAGCCAAGCCCCTACCACAACACTTGGCACCTCTGCCATATCTTCCAGGGCTCAGTAGAAATGGTAGAGGAACAGGTGACAATTAATACTACCCTTACTGCTAGTTTGACATCCAGGTCCAGGGTAAGTGACTGACACAACGATCAATCAAAACCTATCAAGGCATAAATCCAGAGCTTACAGAGATCTACATCAACTTAAAATATTTTATTTATTTATTTTAGACAGAAAGAAAGAGAAAGATGGGGGGGGGGGCAGAATACGCACTCCAGGACCTCCAGCCACTGGCAAATGAACTCCAGATGCATGCGTCACATTGTGCATCTGGCTTGTATGGTTCGATATGAGGAATCAAACCTAGATCTTAATGACTTAACTGCTAAGCCATCTTTCCAGACCTAAATCAACTTTTGACAAAAGTGAAAAGTAATTCAGTGGAGAAAAGTTGTTATTTCAACAAATGATGCTGGAACAATTATATACCTTTCTATAAAATAGATGGAATTTACTGTATACAAAATGATACAGATTGGAAAATAGCTTAGTAGTTTCTCTCTCTCTTTCTTTTCTTTTCTCCCTCTTTTTTTTTTGAGATAGGGTCTAGCTCTAGCCCAGGATAACCTGGAATTCATTATGTAGTTTTAGGGTGGCCTTGAGGTAATAGCAGTCCTCCTACCTGTACCTCCTGAGTGCTGGGATTAATGGTATGTGCCACCACTCCTGACACTTAGTGATTTCTTGAACTAAACTGAAAAGAATTGTTAATGTTTTACAGTTATTTTTTAAATTAAATCAAAATTTAATTCAATTTGAATTTTAATTATCTTTTAAAATTTTAGATTAAAAAATACATCATGAGGGTACTTTGGGATATGATAGATAATGTTCATTATCTTCACTGTGGTGATGCTTTCATTGGTGTGTGCGTAGGTTGACATTGTTTAAAATTTTCATCAAAGTATGCTTGGTTTACTTCATGTCAATTATGCCTCAGTAGAGTTTCATTAATGCTACATAATATAGGGTGGATTTTAGGTTTAAAATCTATTCACAAAATAAGGGTGAATAGTTTTAATAAAATCATCATAATGAAAAATGTGATACCTTTGCTCTTACTTTGCATTTATCATTTCATCTAAATTTTCATTAATACTTTGATGTTTATAATACTGTGCACTTCTATAGCAGGATAATCTGGAGTTCAAAGTATTAAAATGATTATCAGGAGGAAGAGAAGATGGGTTATGCATAAACAGTATGTGCTGTCACTACGTCTTGCCTGTGGTTGAAATGAGAAGGGTGAGAAAGGGTGAAGTGGGAATTTCTGTTGACTTTCAATTGAGACTTGCAGGAAGTAAGAGGACTTGCATTTGCTATGGAAATCTTATATGGATGAAAACCAAACATAAGTGTTTCCAGTCGTGGAACAGGTACACTAGTATGTTGCCAAATTTGTAACCATTTGAAACTTTGAGTTGGACCTCTACCTCTTTGCATCTTAAAAAAGTTCTAATGGAATTGGGTTTCTCCAGTACAGGTGATCACAGTTGTGAATTGACATAGAAAACAGCTTATACAAATGATAATACCTGACTGATCCTGAGCAAAATAAATGTTGGCATTACCTTAGTTCAGTATCTCAATTACTGCTACAAGGAACAATGTTACACCTATTCTGAGTAGATCCAGACAGACTTGAATAAGCAAAAGTTTTGCTGATGACACTGTAAGTGGAAAGATTTACTCTTTTCAGAGGCCCTGTTCACATGAGTTACTCTTGTAACTCTTGTCACAAAGGTTATGGTATTGTATAGAAGATAGTATTAATGAATTATTGTAAATTGGTAATTTTGAAGTCATTTACTCCTCAATACAAGACAAATAAAAAAGCAACAAGCAACTTCTAAATTAAACACTGAGAAAAATGTAATTCCAGGCTATCATGATGAGGGAATGACCTAAGAGCGTGCTATGTGGATTGGATCTTAAGAAAATGATCTACACAAAGTATGACTTAATTCAACTAAAATAAATGTTATAGGGTGAAAGGAATGCAACTTTGACAGTGTAGAAGCGTAGAAAGGGTGCTGCACACAGATTCTTCTTGTACTTGAATGAAGAAATGTGACCCCTATCTTGTTATCTATAAACATCAATCCCTGTGGACACTTTTAGCAAGAACTAGGCATGATAAACAGACATGGATGCTCAGATCCTAGTCCCCCCTGTACATCTGGGAATGTATGTTCATTTACCTATATTATTTCCTATGTGAAATGACTGAAAGACATATTCATGGCTTCTATTCTAAGATAAGATGTATGAGGTAAGTCTTTCACAGGTTTATAGTTGCTAGTCTTAATCAGGTGATGGTACCTCTAAACAGTGGTGGACTAAGAGAAAGAAAGGAATATTAGCCCTTGGATACTCACAGGGAACAACACTGCCCTATAGCCTGCAATCCTCACCTGACAAAATTTGGGAGACAGAATCATTCCCTTAACTCAGTACAGTATCAGCTCACTGTGTTATATCAGCCTGGCTTCCTCCATCTATGCCATCATATATATATATATATTTTTTTTGCTAAGTAGAAAGTCGCATGGATACATCATGTGTTAGTAATATCATTTCCCCCCCATTCTGCTGAGGACCTTCCTCAGTGGGATGGTTGGTATTTGCCCTGTGTTTATGGGGTATAGATTTGAGAGCATCAATCAGTCACTTTAAAGGAGAATATGCCTATCTATTTTGTACAGGATGGTGTGATGGTTAAATTCTTTTGTTGGGCTGGAGAGATAGCTCAGCAGCTAAGGCATTTGCCTAAATAGCCTATTGACCCAAGTTCAATTCCCCATTACCCACATAAAGTGAAATACACAAAGTGGCACATGCATCTGGAATTTGTTTGCAGTGTCTAGAGCATTCCTCTTTCTGTCTCTGCTTCTCTCTGCTTGCAAATTGATAAAAATATTTTTTAAAAATTCTTTTGTTAAGTTGATCAGATTAGAAATTGAGACGTGACTCTTGGGTAGGTCTGTCTGTGAGAGTATTTCCAAGAAGGACTGATGAACAGATGAAAGTTTCTCCCTGAGTAGGCCACCCTTCCAGTGGTGGATTATATACAACAAAGTTCTGAGAGAACACAGGACCTTTTACCTGGCTGCCCATGCTACTCACTACTGTGTGCACATGCCCTGTTGCTGCCATCCTTCATTGACTTTGGAACCCCACTTAACAAGCCCTCCAGTGTGGACTGAAGACCAGTGGCTCTCTAGGAATGTGGTAGGCCTTCAGTGCCAGATGGATAACACTGAGTCATCCAGCCTCATGGGCTGAGCAGCTACTGGGTTCTATGCCTCTCCTGCCTATAGGTAGCTACTGTTGGACTACCTAGGTTGTATCATGTACATTAATCCAATAAATCTTCTTTATAATATACATTCATTCCATTAGCCATTCTCTCCTAGAGAACACTAGTTCATAAGCTATAGCCAATAAAATCTTCCAATCCTGACACACACATACACACACACACACACACACACACACACACACACACACGCACGCACCATATAAAGTATACAGATGAGAAATCAGCAGATATTTGGCAAGCTGAGTGGAAGCTTTGTCCATTCATAGTATATTTCTGCAACTTTATGTGGAAGAATGGATCCACTGAAGTTCATGAATGGATTCATGAGCATATGGTGAACATAGTTTCTATCATGTTCTAGCATACTTGGAATGGGACTTCTGAGCTACTAGGAACTTCACCTGACATCAATCATCATATTGTCCAGTGGCATAAGAAAGATCATTATGGTATATGACAGTAACTTTAATGGAGGAACCATGGTTTATAGGGATGCTAAGAGTTCAGGAAGGACTATAAGCAATTAGGATTATAATAAACATCACAACTACTATTGGTACAACAGTATTATCACAAAGTCTAACTTGCATTAGTCTAGATACTTCACTTCCATTATTTTAGTGATTTCATCTGATAATGGTATAATGTAGGTATCATTTCTCCACTTTATGTGTTAGAAATTTCCATCTTAAGAAGCTATATTATTGACCAAAAGTCACATTTACTAAGTGACTGTGAAGACAGAAATGTAAGTGGAGAAAGAGTTTCTTCCTGTCTGATATGTTTTACTCTTGGTCACTGATGGGGAGGGGAACATGACAGAGAAGTTTAGTTAAGGTTTTGAGAAGATAAGTTTCTTACCTGCAGATACTTCTGCAAGTTGTCAGTGTAAGGTCCAGGAATGATGAAGACCACAGAGACCACTCTGAGGCAAAGATGGAAGCTTTTTTTTTTCTGGGAAAAACAAGAGCTGCCAGGACTGACTCTCAAGAGTGGAAAAATCAACTTGGGATCACAGTGGACTACATACAGCTCTTCAGGAAAGATGAGGGGAAAGATGAGGAAGGGAAAGTAAAAAAACAAAGGTTTCTTTAGGGGAGATCTAAGATAGCCAGGGTGTGATACCAGAACTGTAAACAGGTAACATACAAGATGGGAAAGCAGGAAATAATGTCCTGGGAGGGCATTATTAGGCAAGGAAGGTATAATGGCTGGGTGGTTCCTTGAAGAATGTGGATGACCCACTCCCTAGTGTCTGTCACCATCGTGCTGTCTTTGGTGACACCATTTTCGGAAGCTCTCAGATGTTATGATTTCATGTGTTCTCTAAGAGTTTTGAGAATTTGAGTCTTTTCCTTCCTCATTAAACAGTTGATGAAAATAATTATGGTTTATTTTGATAAAGTGCACAGGTTTATGTGTATTTTACTCTTATCTAAAATGTGCTGCATAGAAACTAAATGAGTGGTCCAGATTCCTTTTCACCCCAATTACTTAAAGGCAGGACCATGAGCCTATTTTTGCCTATTTCTGTGTATATTCTAGCTTGCAAATGCCAGTTAGTAAGAACTCTTGCAACCCAGTTATTGCTCAGTGGCATACATTTAAGATGCTCCATTATTGTTTGAAAGAGATGAAAGGAAACCAAACTACATGATTGAAATGATCTACACTGCAACAGATTTGCATTTAATTACTCAAGAATTGCCAAATGCAAGGTGTAAATGAAGAAGGAAAATAATGTATAATTGAATTCAACACTTCTTTTGAAAGAATTGCAGGAGCCCAAGTTGAAACAGGGATCTATGTGTTCTGCTAAGTGACTGATCTCCATATGTAACTGACTTCGATGAGTAGGCTTGTGTCCTTTGCTTAGCAAGTAGGAAGAATGCACCATTATGACACAGTGGGTAGCTTTGTCACCAACCATAATGGGATCTCTGAAAAACAGATCAAATGACCAAGCCTAATATCCACAGATAGTTCACAGAAAGGAATAAATTGTCACCTGAACCAGCTAACATCTAAAATTGACAGTACTGATGCATGTTTGGTGGTTCTGGAGGGGTCCCCAAGGTTTGTGAACTCCAATTTTGGATTGTTATCCTATTTCTAACAAAGAACTGCTAAAAATAGACTCAAGAAAGATAAATTATTAGTTATTGATTTTATTTAGAAAGAAATGATAATTTATGAGGTTTATTTAGAGGAAACTAAAATCTAGGAAAATGCTGGTACAGACACACATACACACACACACACACATGCATGCACGTGTGCACACACACACACAAGACATAGAAGCTTCTTCAAATAACAGCCCAGAGAGGATTAAGAAATAGCGAATAACTCAGAGATCAAAGAAAAATCATCCATTGACAATGTAGGAAGGGTACGCCTAAAGCATGACACAGATAGAAGGTAAACAGAAAAATACCCAAGGCACAGATACAAAGTACTCTCCCCTTCCCAGCCAGGTTGGTCCTAGTCAGGCTGGGAAGGAGAGACAGACTCACTTAGGTATTCAGGCCAGGTCATAGGGCAAAAGGAGAAGGAAAGTGAATGGACCAACCTGTGCAGATCAGACTTCCAATCAGTTTGAGACTTATCATCAGACTCAGATGTGTAAAGAATGACCTGATTAGCTAGTAGACTCAGGGGCTGAGCCAGAGTGCCTGAGGCGAGCAAGAAGCAGAACGTCCTTGCTGGGAATGACACTGGCATCCATCTTGGGTAAGACAGGATCAGACGTCAATTTCAGTTTATGGACAGAATGTTATCTCCTCATTCTCTCTTTGGGCTTCTGTCCCTGAGTAACTGCGTGTTTAAAACAAAAACAGCAACAACAACCTCAACAAAAGTGCCTTACTCCTGTTTCTCCTTCAGTAACATCTCACCTGACATTTGAGTGAATGTCCTTGCTTTGACTACTCCTAAGCATGTTGGTTGTCATGAAATGCATATGAAATGAACCTTCTGTAGATTTGCATGTTTCTAGTTAACTATCTCCTCTTAGGAATAATAGCAAGTCCATTGTCTAGAAAACAATATTCTTATACTAAAATAATTTGAGACTGTTATAATTGTTTATAATAAGCAACAAGTGATTTTTTCTCATTCCTTTGGAAGCTTCAGAAGCATTTAATTTTTGTCCAGCTTCTTACTAAGGAAGTTCCATGCTTTCAAAGCATCAACCTTATCTGGGAGTCCATGGAAATGTGTGCTCTTGGGCCTGGTGAGATGGCCAAGTATGTATAGCCATCTGCTGCCCAAGGGTGACAACATAGTATCGGCTCCCCAGAGCCTTCATAAAGCTGATTGTAGTGGTGCATATCTGTAATCCCAGTGTGTCTACGCTGAGTTGCATGGCAGAGAGGAGAATCACTGGAAGTTCGCCCAGCCAGCTAATGTGGCATGTGCAATAGCAATTAACAAGACACTGTCTCAGAGGAAGTGCAAACATTGACACCTCAGGCTGTCCTCTGACCACACTGGTGCACAGGTATATGCATATTCAGTCCCTTTGCCCTCCATGTACAAGCATATACACAAGATCAAGGAGGAAAGGAAATGTGTGCTATCAGAACACACTCTGGATCTACTGAATGCACAACTCTGTAGGATGTTTCTAGGATGTAAGGAGGCCTGCATGTAGTTCTGATTGATGTTCAGTCTGGGAGCCACTACAGCTGCACTGTGTTTAATAGAAAAGTGCTATAGCGATTTAACTCTCCCCAAAATGCTTGGGCAGGCTTCGCAATACTCTGTCTATGCAAATAAGATATATGCTTATCTACACTTACCCTTCAAAATGACATGCTAGTCCCTTCCCCTCATCACTAATGAATCCTCCAGTGGGAGTTGGGGATTGGAGGGGAAGAAAGAATGAAGAAACTTTTAATCACTGTCTTGTATGCATCCTATGTGGCTGTGAGACTTTTTCCTTCACCATATCCAGTCCTCACCAACAAGCATAGCTTTATTTTATTTTCAATACAAGGGAGCAGAATGAGTGTAATTTACCCAGATGGCAGAGCTAGTGTGCTTCTGTTCTGTGGTCAAATCAAATCCCCCCCAAACCTCCCCAGGTGATGTAAATAAAATAAACACAGTATAGTAAACACATTGTAAATAACAAGATATTTGAACTTAATGGCATTGGGCAACTTATCCTTAATGTTGACTCTGGGAAGAGGAAATTAGAGAGTGTGTCAAATGATGCACCTTTGAAAGGTGGCAACTGCTCTTCCAAATCATGGCCAAAGATATTGTGTACCCCCACTGCCCGATCTCAAATCCTTTTCCTCTAGAGAGCCTGGACACTGAAACTTTAACATAAAATCTCCTGAAATGTGTTAATGTTGAAAATGAAAATCTGTATATTAAAACCATGACTATAAATATACTGAATACCAATGTAAACAAATTCCCTGGGGGCGATTGAACAGGTAACAACCTCAGATACAGTGTAACGATATCAAAATCAGTCTTGCTCCCAAAGCTTGTTTCTCATATCCATGCTGTCTACTTACTATGGAAAACTGTCCCTTCATATTTATTTTAGCATCTGTACAGGCCAGTGTCTCTTGGGGGAGAATATAAATTTCTATGTCTAACAAAGTTTGCCATGCTCAGTGTATTAGGGACAGTGGTTCAGCTGGAGAAAGTTGTTTAACTAGATCACTTATTCAGTCCTCTGGGCCAACAGTACCAGGGAAAAGGTCTCTACACTGGCAAGACACTTCTCTATCTTGCTGTCTATCAGTGAGAGTAGCAATCAATATTGCTGTAATTACTAAGCCTTCTCTTTGGTATAGGTAAAAAGGTAATCCAATCACGGGCAAAGAAAGCTCTTCCAAAATCTTTTTATCCTCCTTTACATATTTATTAGGACATTGAGAACTTATACATGCAGACTGCCTTTGCTAGCAGGATGTACTCACTGTTGTCTGTTCTCCCCAGACTATCAAGACATCATCAGAGATAGGACAGGGCTGATGAAATACATGTTGGCTGCTGACTCTTCCAATTTTAGTGTGCTTCTCCATGTCGCTGGCTCAGACTTGTTCAAGATTGGGATATTTGCAAACTGTCATCTTTCATAAATATCTGCCTTGAGTGACACTTTCTCCCTCAAACAGTTCTCTTTGAAATGCACCTGGCTGGCTTCTAGCCTGAGGAATTTCATTGTTTGTGATAGGTGATTAGCAAAGGATGCTTCTGCCTCTTGCTACCTATGTCTGCTCCCACTGCGGTCCCCAGACCCCACCCTCAGTGTCCCCTTGCCTTCCCACCCCTTTCCATGGGAAAGTCCTGAGTCATAGCTCTGAAAGGCTAGAGATAGCAAATTTGTCAGAGCTATTAGGTAGGATGCTGCAAAAGACACTTTGAATCAATTTGCCAACATGACAGGGAATAACAAACCAACAGAAATTTGTCAACCTTTTCACATAAACTTAACTTCCTTTTAAAACACAATTCTCTTAAATCTCCAGGAGGGTTCTCACAATGTTAATATGCTTGCAGGGCTGAGTATTGTGTTGTTAACTAAATACCACATTGACTTTAACCTCCAATTTTAGGAAGACTGCATGTTCCAATGACAAAATCAGTAACTAGGTTCATCATTATTTACACAGCCAGAGCTTTCTTAGAGTTGATGTAGGAGCCCCCTCACCCCAAAACCAAATCAATGTGCTTGAATTCAAGTGTTGGGAATAATAAGGGGTATCAAATTCAAATCTCCAACTGGAAAAGGATTACTACATTAATTGGAATTACCCTTTATTAGAAATTAATATGTGGAGATTATAGGATAATCAAACATTCTCAGTTCTTAATATATCTGATCATATTTTCTATGCATAATTTATCTGTAAAAGGTTTAACAACTCAACATAGGATTGTTTGTTATATTTTGGATTGGAGAAAATTTAAACACTAGGATCAAGAGAAATTCTAATACTCAGTAAACTAACATTTTTAATACCAATAAATAACATAAATTAGCATATATAATCTTTAACAGTCTTATTTTTGCTACAAAAGTTTGAAATATTTCCATTTATTATTGACTGAGAATCATTTTAAATCTACTTTAAACTGAATATATTGTCTCAGAAGATGAATACAGAATGGTAAGAGTATATAATAAAAATATGCATTTACTAAGTATATCCAAACTTCTACTCTTAGTTTTTCAGTTGTATTATACTATTTTGGATTTTCTATACAAATCAGTGTCAAAAAAATTGGGTCAGTGTAATGTTATGTTATGTAATATTACATTATAATACTACATAATAAAATATGCAATGATGCTAGCTTGATTTCTACTAGAATTATTCTACATAAGTATTTTAAGATTTATTGATTTGATCAGCCTTCAATTTATAATACATTATGCAATTCTAATACTATTAATTCCTTTTAAACCTTCTGTTTTTGTCATGTTGTAATAGATATATTTATTTGATGATTTGTATTATATTTTACTTATATTTTTTGATATGTATTAGGCAATGATGGATGTACAGCCAGCAACTAAACTCTGAAGGAGGGCTTGAGAGGTGGCTTAATGACTGAGAAACCTAAGGACCCAGGTTTGACTCCCCAGTACCCACATAAACCAAATGCACATGGTGGTGCATGTGTCTGGAGGTTGTTTGCAGTTGCAGTATTCCTCTCTCTCTCTCTATCAATCTGCCTCTGTTTCTCTTTTAAATAAATGAATAAAATATTAAAAAATATTGTTAAAATCTTTAGGGTTTACGGGATATCTGGGCTCTAACTCAGTTGCTGGAGCCTGCGGGCTGAAAGGGTTTGAGCCTGATGGGGAGTGAGGATTAAAGAAAGACAGGAGAAAGAATGAAAGCAAGGACTCCAGTCCAGGACTGAAGCAAGGACTGAAGCCACCATTTCTTTCTGAGCATTCCTTTTTATATCTTCTTACAAACAGTTTCCCTATGGACAAAAATTCCATGAGCTTCACACAAATTTCTATCAAAAACTCCTTCCTGTTACAGAGTTTTTGCACTTCAATCACTTCTTAGTACAAAAGATTATCAAGGCCAGCCAAATGGCTTTGGACACTGAATATACATAATCTTGCTTACATGTAGGTGCTAAAGTCTTGCTGCCAAAGGGCCCAGAGGTACAGATACAAGGCCAGTCAAATGGCTCCCGACACTTACTAATGCTAAATGGATAAAAACTATGAATAGCATTGCAGAAGAGTTCACAAATTTAATTACTTTTTACATATTTCAATCATTTTAGAGTTGCTAAAGTACTATTCAATTAAAAATTCCATATTAGAATTTAATTTCCTTCCTGTTAATTCTACCCATAATTGCTATAGCAAACATGAGACTCTTCCCCAAAACTGAATTACATTCACATATTTTGCAGTCTCTGTAACATGTTACCAAGCAAATTGTGTCTCACATATTCTGTATTCTTATTTTCATTTTGTGTGCTGTATGGATGTTTGTGTACATGTATGTGGGCACATGTGACCCTGCATACGTAGAGATCAGAGGAGGACATTAGGTATTCTACCTTAATCCCATGAGTTAGGGTCTCTCCTTGAACCTGGAGCTCTCCATTTTTCAGCTCTGCCATGGTTCTCCTGCCTCTGCTCCCCAGCACTAGGTCCACAGGCACATATAACTATGCTAAACTTTTCTATGTGGGTCCTAGGGATTGTAATTCTGAACCACATGCTTTTTCAGTAAGTGATCCTACCTACTGAGCCATCTCCTGAACACCTCTCATAACCTTTTAAAAAGTATTTTGTATGGAAAGGAAAGGGTGACAATTCCTCTGCTGTAGGTGGTTAACTTTTAAGAAGATGAGGTAACGTTAAGAAGCTTTCTTCCTGAGGCAAAGGTGAATACATCTTGTTAGCAATGGAGGTCATTACCTGCCTGTTCTCAAGACCTCTGTGTGTATATATTCCCACATAGTTTATTTCTTGCTTTCAGGTAATTTTTCCATGACCACAATGGAAAAATATTTGTATAGCAGATAAAAAATAAGCTACAGATTTTATTCTAACATTTTTTTTTTTTTTTTACTCTGAACCAAATTTGAAACCTTCCTAAGACTGTATAATTTTGTCTCTTTATGGTTTTGTGTTTGGGAATTATGAATAGTCTGAACTACAAACTCTTACTACAGTCAAAAAGATGGAGGATAGAGGATATAAAAATAAACTGCTGGCAATATACTACAGATCAGCTATTGACAGGTATTTTTGGTTCTTGGACACATGACCTAAAGTTGTATGATGAACAACTAAGAATATTAGATAAAAATTTCCTAATTTGATAGCCATTCGACTGTTTAAAGCATATATTGCTTCTGAAATGCTTCAATTCTAAGATTGTGTTTATACTACTTATACTTAGGGAAAGTTTGTGGAAGAGGGGGTGGAAAGAATGTCAGAGCCACATGTTGGGTCATGATATGCAGAGACATTTAGCTTACCCATAACTGTGGGCTAACTCCACAATGCATGACCCATATACCTCAACAAGGAGGGGCCAAGGAGAGGGGGTAGGTCACAGATGAGCCTAATAATGGTACCAAACCGACTGAATTTGCTGAATACAAAACTAACTAATAAAGAAAAAAAATTAAAAAAAATTCCCAAACAGTGTCACCAACTGGAGACCAAGTGTTGATATACTTAGAATCTTCTTAAACAATCCTTTAATGAAAATTTGCATTCATGTATTTATCAAACCTTTTTCCAGGAGTCAGCTGAGTTTGCTACTACTGTTTATCCAATTGGATATCCATCTAATTAAAGCTGATATACATTAATTATTTCACCCCTTTTATTTTTTGCCTTGGAAGTAATAATAAATCATAAAAGAGGGTGGAAGTAAACATTTACATTAAATTGATAGTAAATCCATAAAAGATGTTAGTTTATTTTTGTTTTTATGTCTTTTAATTTAATTTAATTCTGATTAAATGTAATGATTATCTTTCTATCAGGGAAGGGACATATGTCAAATCAGGGACTAATTTCCACCACTGTAATAACCATTGAATATTATTTGAATACAGGTTTAAATTTTCTTCTACCTAGTTTAGTGTGTTCTTATAAGCAGCCTTCAGTATTGAGGTCCACTGGTCATTTTTTAGACTGATTTTGCATTTGTTTTAAATTTAAGAATTATTTAATCCACTTTATAAAACTTAGAGTTTTCCTTCAACTTTAAAACAATGTTTATAGCTGCTCAACTTGTAATAGCTAAGAGCAGGAATCAACACAGATGTCCGTCATTAGACAAATGGATAACTAAGACATATATCTACATGATGAAATTCCACACAGCAGTAAGGAAAAATGACACAATGAAATTTGAAGAAAAATTGCCAGGCTCCGCTGGCGGGGGCAGGTAGTGCTGAGGGAAGGACCAGGCCCGCTGGTTCCTCCCGAGGGGTTGAGGAGGAGATGAGCGTCCGACTACTCAGACCTTTCCTGGCCACCAGAGAAAAACCACACTGAGTTGGGAGTCTTGTCGAAGCAGGAACTCGCTTTATTGCTATGAACAGTTGCCTATATAATGTTGGGAAGAAGGCGGGGATTTTAGGACGGTGGGGAAAGGTAAGGGCCAATAGTAAACTGTGACTATTGAGACGATAATTCTAAATCCCATGCGGAAGTAGCAGGCAAGAAGCCATTAGGCATCTTGCTGAGTCACGTCTAGCCAGAGGCAGATCACCAAACTTTAGCTAGGCTCAGGAAGTTCCACTAGGTCTCACACCTGGGCCTTTCAGAGCCCAACAAAAAATGGTCAAACCTGGAATAGGTCATTCTCAGTGAACTCACCCAACCACAGGAAGATAATTGCAGCATAGTCTCACTCATCTATAGCTTCTAAACTGAATCTACCCAAGTTGCCGATGTAACTAGCAAGCATTTCGAGATCCAGACAATAGGATGGGTGGGGAGGGAGAAAAGGTTAAGGGAGGGAGTAGAGGACACAAATCTGGACCCAAATGGCAATGGTACCGTAAAATTCTACATCATAAGAGACAGACCAAATGGTTAAACCTTCACAGACCCTTAGAGGGAACACCAGAGTCACAAGGCCCTGGAGAGGGTATGATGAAGACTGACCTTAATTTTCATTTTCTGTATCTCTCTCTCTCCCCCTCTTCTGTCTCATCTCTCTATCTCTTTTATAACACTTATCTTTTTCTTCCCTCTCTTCTTGGGCACTGACCTGTCACTCCCAGTACCAGCAGGTGGCTTTCATCCACAATGAGCTCTTGATCAGAGAGATCCACAAGGTTTCCCAAAAGAAGACAGATTTCTGTCAGAGTACTTGATGACTCACCAAAGGTTAGTGGTAAGACCCTACTGCTGAAGACACCATATGCTCCTGGCATGTAACAAGGAGTGACATGACTGGAAGGTAAAAGAGAGTCAGTTCCCAGACAGTTAGCATGTCTAGTGCCAGAAGGTGCTACATGGGCAACTGGGGGAAAATGACCTATATCTGTCCAAGCAACTCCTGGTCTAACCTACTTAGCAGCAAACAACTTGATGCGACACTCAAACAAGTGTGATATTTGTGCACAGCCAGGGTTGGAAACCAACTGCTCTTGATTTGGCTAACTGATCTGCTCAGTGGAACTAAACCCATTTCTGGAGCTGGGAAACAAGTCAGAACCATATCCCAAAATGAGCACACTCTCCATTATCAAGCTTCCACCTATTTATCTTGTGTTAGCTTTACCCTCCGTCAGAGAATCTGCTTCTCTTTTTCAGATACACGCAGATCCTAAGGAGAGACCCACCCCATTGTTCCTCAAAAGGGCCCCACCTGGAACCAAGAATAATTGGTGAAATAAGCAAGAGTGCTGTTTTCTTCATTAACCTGGTACCTGCACAAGGGTGAGGGAGATAGACACAGAGAACAATCAACTCCTACCAAACCAGATATCCAGAGACACAGAGGCTCCCAAGACCTCATCACTGAAGCAGACCTAAAATGAACCCAACACAGCTCAGGGAAATTTGCAGAAGAGGGGGCAAAAAAAAAAAAAAATGTCAGATCCACATGTTGGGTCATGATACACAGAGACATTTCCTCCTACCCATAACTGATGGCTAACCCCACAATGGATGACCCATATACCCCAACAAGAAGGGTCCCTGTAGAGGGGGGAGGACAGGGAGGAGGCTAACAATAGTACCATGTTGACTATATTCACTTACTATAAAACTAAAACTAAATAAATAAATAAATAAGCCCAATGGGTCTGTCCATGGCAGCACATACCTGCATTCTCTCTCATCACTTGAGAAAAAGAAAGAGGTTTACAGTGAGTTTCTGACCAGTTTAAGCCACAGAATGAGACCTTATCTATAATTTAAAATTTTTAATTTAAAAAATTTAAATGGACAAATAAGATGGTCTTACTCAAGGTATTTTTATAATTTACATTTGATGACATAAAATGATTGAGAAATGGCTATGGCTCAAAGGTAATTTAAAAGAGTGAAAACTGCTAATTTTACACTGCTGGTTAGTAGACATTGAGCAATATCTTTTTGTCTCCACTCTGTTCACATACTCAGGGAGTAATGAAAGTATGAATGGATAAAAATCCATACAAATAAGTGATCTTCAAGTATGGTAGATATGTTCCTTTCTTTTCAAATGCTGCAAATGCTGTTTGTTAACCTCATTCAGGCTTATGAAAAATACTTGACATAATCACTAGCATGATTATTGAAAATTAAGTTGTCCAAGTGGAATCATTGATATAGATTGAAATATTTTCTACACTTGCCCCCTAAGATAATGATGTAACAGTGGGCATATTATTTTTCTCATTACTAAGACCAAGTAACTGGCAAGGAGTAGCAGCCTCTCAAATACAGTGCCATTAGCTGGAAACCAACTGCTAAAACACATGAGCCTGTGGAAGACATTTTACCATTCAACCATAACATTTCTTCCCCTGAATCCTATAGGCTCATGGGCATCTCATAAGGCAAAATTCACTTAGTACAACTTTAAATTCCCCAGAGTCTTACAGTTCTAACATTGTTCTAAAGCCCAAATTCCAAAGATTCTTCTGAAACTCAGAGCAATAGTTTAACTGTGAGCTCTACAAAATAAAATGACAAGATACCTATTTCCAATATGCAATGGCCCAGAGTAACCATTCCCATTCCCAAAAGAAGAATGTGGCATATTAGGAAAGACTGGGACAAAGCAAAGCTGAAACCCAGCTGGCCAACATAAAGCCATGAAGCTGCATGGTCAGTGTCTGGGACTCTTGATGGCACAATTTGGTCTTTAATGGGCTTGGGTAGCCCAGCCCTCTGGCTCTGTTGTCTGCAGCAAGTGTGGCCCTTTATGTGGTCTGGTTCCATTTGGTGCCTGCAGCTTTTCTTGCCAAGTTTTCCATGTTTCTGTGATCTCTAGTGGTCTTGTGTTTCCACTGCAACTTGGGGTTCTGTTTCAAAGCTTTATACACTGCTGCACTGCTGATTTCTGCAGAGTACCCTGAAAGCCCTGTGTTTTCAGATACTCTCGAATTAATTTGCATTTTGTATGCTGGGGATAGCCTTGTCCTTGTCACCTTCTCTACTGGTCCAGTGAAAATTCCAGTGTTTCTCCCCAGTGTCCAATGTCTTAAGAAATTACAGCCTTTGTCCACTCTAGGTTTGTCCATAGCTTTCAAATCACTCTTAGTCTTTCCTATCCGAACTGTACATTGTCATCATTTTTATAATCCTTATTCTGCTTTCTCTCTGTAAGTCTAAGTAAATATGGTAAATAATCACCACAGAACAGCATAAATGTTCTAATATCTAGACATTTCTTCTGTCAATCAACATGACTTTAGACATTAAACACACTCAAAATTTCACAACTTGTGTGGAATGCAGTTAGATTCCTTGCAAGAATGTTACATTAAAGGGCTCTCAATAGAGTTCCTGTTCTTCTCTGAAATTTTATGAATCCACCCTAAATGTCCATGTCTATTGCCATTCTTGTCTTCTGGATGCCTTCCAGAGCATCCTAAGGCTTCTGTAGCCCACAGCTCCAAACTCTTCAACATTCCTCCCTTAACCCAATTTCAAAACCCCACAGATTCCCTGGTCGGGTTTCTCAAAGCAGTTATTTAATTCCCAACAGTCTGTACTAGTTACCTTTTTTGTTACTGCTGTTATTACTGTGAATGAATACCTGGCAAATGCAACTGAAGGAAGAAAGTGTGTATTTTTTCTCATATCTTAGAATATGGTCCATCATAGTGAGGCAAGCACAGGGGTAGGAGCAGCTCTTGGTTGTGGCATTAAGTGATAGAAGCTGCTTGTTCATATTCCTGTGAATCAGAAAGCAGAGGCAGGACAGGAAGTAGGGTTGGGCTATAAATATCAAGGCCTCTTATATTGTCATATACTTTTTCCAACTAGACCCTACTTCCTAATGACCCACTTTCTCCAGACAGACCTCACAACTCTAAAGTTGTCCAGCTTCCCATAAGAGTGTTCACAGTGTTCAAGCACATGAGCGTGTTGGAGATCATCCACATCATCACTGTAACATCAAGGTGAAAAAGTCTCAGATGATTTGTTCAACCCAGAGTAGGTGCTTTTGTTACCGACATGCCCATCTTTGTAAAGATTCTGTTGTCTGAAAGTTTTTCATCATATGACACAGTAGTTGGAATAAATGAGGCATAGTTGTCAACCTCAAAAAGATAGAATAGTTTTTTCTTCATGGAATATAATTAATCTTGAAACAAACTTGATTTTATGCTATATAAATTATATAAAATGTGAATATGTACAGATAGGTATATCAGCTATAGATGCAGGATATAGAGTAGGAGCTTATATATTGGCAGCATTTTTCTCTATATGGGGGGAGAGAGAGGAGAAAAGGTGAGGAAGAAAGAAATAAAGAGAGGGATAGAGAGAGGAGGGAGTAGAACAATGCTATGGATAGAACACTGGGGCCTTATTTTGCAAGGAAAGTTTTCCAAGCATTGCTGGAATTGAGAAATTTCATTTGTATTTAGAGCTGTCTGATTTCCAATGACCAGATGTGCATCAAATAATGTTTAAGACCCATGAAATTCATTAAGACTATTACCTCTAGAATGATTTTAAGAGGAAAATATTTCCCCCAAATAAGATACCTCTTGCCTTTCTCTGGTGTGCTAAGTCAACAACATTGATGTTACCTTTATTGTGAATAAGTGATTCTAGTAATAGTACATGCCATGATTCAAATATATACCCTCATTTATTGGGACTGTGGTCCTCTAGTCTATCTTGTATATATGAAGGCACTTCCAGATCTTAAAACACCCAAACATAGAAACACAGATACCCATAAAGATACAACATACACATTTCTCCACTGAGTTAATAAAATTTAAATAGTTAACTAGAACTCAAACTCAGGATCATGGGATGAATTCTTATCTTTTAGAACACAAAAAAGACTGCCCATTCACATGAGAAATAGAATGAGTCTCCAATTAATTAAATTTCAAGTAGTAATTCACCCACTACCATGGATAGTCTTGAACCTTTGCTTTCTGTTTTCTTTGTGTTTTTTTTTTTTCCTGGACTATTTTCTTACTTAAGATGAAAATAAACATAAAAACAGGGAATACAGATATAATGTAATATTTTTCTAATGCTTTCAATTAAGCAGCAGCTGCTGTTACCAAGCTGTCATCTCTGTTGCTATGGGGGTTTTGTGTGTGTGCCAATGCAGGATGGTTACTTTAATATACTCATCCTATTGCTTGGGCTATAATACATACTCTTGGTTAATATTTTTAATCTAATAGCCTTTGTAAACATTGCCATCTTTTCTACTAAATCCACACGAGGCTGATAGTTTAAGGTCTTGTCTGAAACTAGGTA
Source organism: Dipus sagitta (assembly GCA_036346955.1). NCBI lineage: Eukaryota > Metazoa > Chordata > Mammalia > Rodentia > Dipodidae > Dipus > Dipus sagitta. The sequence goes on along the minus strand of CM070772.1, from coordinate 130,174,819 downwards.
AGAATCTCATGAAACAGATTAGACCTACTGGACAAAGAGAATGCAAGGGTTAAGCATCATGTTAGTGTTCTGAGACCCACTGTATAGGCTATGCTTCCTTTGTTTTCCTAGTATAACTGAGCACAACCAAGTCAAAAAGTATTTAAGCAAAAGGATTAGAAGTCTCTAAGAACATTATTTAAGAGTTGGCACTCTATACACACAGGGTCACCCTATGTTGGTGGGCCACCAATAGCATGGATTAAATGATGGAGCAAAGCCTCAGAGATCCAGGTCATGCCATCCTTTCTGGCAGACTACCAGTGCTGGAATCTCTTTTGTTGAGGGAATGAACTAAATCAATGAGTACTGAACAATCATTTAGCCTTTCAACTTTCTTGAGATGGTAAGTATAGTAAATTTGTTACCACCTTTAAACCTTTTCTAGTCCTCTAGAGAGCAACATATAAAATTTATGTTTTGTGTAAATTCCAAAGGAATAAATCGCTACTTTCATGAGGCACACTTGGCCCTTTGGCCTTGCTTTATTTTTAGCACGTATCAATCATGCAAAGTAATGGATTTCATTATAACATTTTCCATACATGGTCATATTCCTACATTCTGTTGCATTTGTCATCCCCCTGACCTTCTCCCTTTTATTCTTCTACATTCCCACTTGTTCTTTCAATTTTACTTGTTTCTTTTCTCCTAAATTCCACATTTAAGCATAGGAGAGTTGTCTTTTTGAGAATGGATTATTTCCTATGATAGTGCAGTCTCTAGTTCTATCCATTTACTAATGAATGAAACAATGTAATTCTTAATTTTTGCTGAATAAAATTTTATTACATTTGTAGTCCACATTTTATATGTCTACTCACCCATTGATGGACATGTAGGCTAATTTCATGACTTGATTATTGTGAATGGTGTCATGATATACTGATACAAAGTTACCTCTTATATGCTGACTTAAATTTCTTTGGGTATATATTACTTCTACAAGGAATGATACAGATGGATGATGTGGCAGCTTTGTTTTTTATTTTTTAGAGGAATCCCATACTATTTCCATGGTGGCTGAACTAATGCACATTCCTACCAACAATGTATAAGGGCACTATGCCTTTGTATCCTCTCTAGCATTTGTTGTCTGTTTTGTTGATGATGGGCATTCCATCTGGGATAAAAAAGAATAACATTGTCCTTTTGATTTGGATTTCTCTGAATTTTTTAAATAGAGGATTATCTATTGCATATTCTACAGCTGTAAGAGTGTCCCTGTGGGCTTTGAGGATACACCTCAAATATTTTGGATCTGGTCTGTTCTGTCATTTAGCTGGACAAAACAACTAGGGTAAAGATCTAAATAAAAAGGAAAATAACACAATTGATTTTATTCTTGATTTCTTTGTGTGACATGGTTGGTCTTAAGCAGGATAATGTATCAGTTTTTGATGTGATATGATTTATCAGAAATCATTTGAGTTTCTGGGTTATGAAGAAGTGTTTGATGAGCACATGGAAATTAGTGGAGCTGTCAGTTGAGTACCTGAAGAAGGGTTCAGTCTCCATTCCTACCATTCTATTGCTAATGTAGAATAAGGAGATGCCTAGAACTGGCCATCCTGACCTTTTCATTCTGGCTGCCTACAAAAGAGTGTCAACTCATAGCATGAAATAAAGAAGTCAGAAGATCGACAATGAAATATAAGAATAGGAAGTAAGTTTAATCATTCCTTCAATGAAACAAATAACCCTGTCATTAAATAGATTTTGTACATATTTCTAAATGATAAGAATTTCTAAGCGATAAGAATGGAACACTCTGGAGCAGTAGATTTTTACTAGAAAATTTTCAATGCCAGGGATGGGATACCTTCCACTGAGTTGTTGGCCAGTGATGTCCCTGATGCCCCCAAAACATTATAGGCCATTGCTGAGGCCCTTGGTTTCCCACCAGGAATATACAGTAAGACCCTACTGTTGAAGACTCCACATACTTGGGCTGCAAGGCCACTGAGAAATTGTGCTGGAACTGAGCTGGTAACATCCTCCATGTAGACCAGCTGACAAAAAGCTGGAAGAAGCCATTCTGCATGCAGTTCAATGGGAGAGAGAGAAATCACCAGTTAAGATACTCAACAGTGGACACTGCAAGCCTTATATTTGGCCAGCCAGGCCAAATGAGCCAACAGGTGCAATAGTGGCATGTCTGTTATGGTGGAAACCAACTGCCCTCTAATTGGACTGGAGGCCTGCTCCATGGGACTGAATATATCCCTGATACTGAAAATTTAAAACAGGGTTAGTCATGAGCCCTAGGGGTATAACGTCTGGTGCTGCCTGGCTAAATGTATATACTATGCTTAACAAACTGCCCAGTAAACACTTCTGTTAATGTTCATACCTATATATTAATGCTACTCTCACTTTTGGTAGAGAACCTTCTCTTTTCAGATTTTAGTGACTTTGGGATGACTCAGAAGGCATCATGGTGCTGGAAAGAAGTGATGGGAGTGCTCAGCACTGCAATATCTCTATCACAACTTCCAAGGCTCAGGGTCTATTGCCAAAACTGTGGTGGAAAGAATGTAAGAGCCAAAGTAGGGGTAGAACTCCTTACAACTTGCTGCCCCCAAACACAAAATGGCCTAGATATCCATGACCTCACTGTGACTGACACTACCTACACAAGACCATGATAACAGGAGGAAAAAATCATGACATAAAAATAAAAGAGAGACTGATTGAGAGGGGGAAGGGATATGATGGAGAATGGAGTTTCAAAGGGGGAAGTGGAGGAAGGGAGGGTATTACCATGGGATATTCCTTAAAATAATGGAAGTTGTTTAAAAAAAGAAAAAAATATTGAAAAAAAAGAATCAGGGAGCAAATGTCACACACAAGAACAGAGAAAATCCCAGAGTATGATGAGGGGACATGGTATGCTGTATAAGAAACCCACAGACAACCACATCATGTCAGAAGGTCCTGGAAACAATGTCTTCCAGAAAGTAAAAATGTTGAAAACCAACATTAAAAAAAAGAATTATTAGAAGGCAATGACAATATGTTTCCAACACTTGTGGAAATTAATAATGATCTCTTGCTATTCTCAATTATCTGTCATGCTTCCACTTCCTTGATTCTATCATTTTTGTGTTTTTTTAAATTTGTCTTGCTCAAATCATACTACATCTCTCCAAAAGAAACACACAACAATGATGACCATCTTTATTTTTCTAATTGTGACAATACACTTGAGAGCTATCATCTTAACAAAATTTTAAGTACATGTAACTTTATTGTTAATTATAGGTTCAACATTGTAAGCATATCTCTAGAACATACTATGAATAAGTAGATAGCAATATAGATAAACCTTGTGGAAGGTAGGAAGCTATGAAGAACAAAGAGTTCATCATACCATGCATACGAGAATGGAAATGTGGTCAAATACACAGAAGGAAAGAGAGAAAGGGAATTATAGTCTTTTGATATGCTAATTTCTCTGCATGTAATTTTCCATTTCAGTTTACTTTTTGATGAACCTAATGAATTTTCCCACCCTGTGTAGGTTCAACCATTCTGAACTTAGCTAATTTTATTTTTGTCCTCTCATGTCAATGTCAAATTTCATGTTAACAGGTTGTGGAATCAGTGGGTGGTCATAACTATTTTAAATATTTGGCTAAAATATTTCATATGGGTGGTGGTATGTTTTTCTATCAGATAACATACTACCTAGCTGTGGAGTGTCTGTGAGTGTTTGTGTGTGTGTGTGTATGTAGCTTGAACTTATTAATTTCATCTAAATTCTTAATCATATTTGAGAGAGGGATAGAACTCTGCTTCTAGACAATAAGGTCCTCTGAAATCATCTGTTTTCCTTTTTCAAGAAATAAAGTACATGTGCTAAGGTGAATGATCTCTCACAAATTCAATAATAAATTGAAAATTATTTCATCAATGTACAAACCAGACTGATTCAGCCACTTAATCATTGATATATATTAAGAATTACAAGTAAAAAAGTAACAAATCAGTAATTGTGTCAAATGTTATTTATTGAGCATCTATTATATTCTAGTGATAATTCTAAATTCTTTCCATACAATTATACTTTTTCTCTTAAATTATAATGAAGTTTTCCACCAGGATTGTTTTGTATTTTAACAACATTTTTGTTCATGAACATAGTTCCTGAATGTTAAATCACAAGATCATAACCAGTATTTTATTCTTTAAAGATGGACTGATTCCTAATGTTGTCCAATGGCATATTGAGCAGGTGTAATGAGATATGTGAAAGATCTGATAGGTACAAATAGGTGGAGAAAACAGTTTGTAATATTTATATAAAAGTTATGCCTTTCATATTTTATTATCTGAGAAACACATTTACACAAAAATCAATTAATCATTTTAAAAGTAAAAGAAGAGTCCCAGAGACAGGGAGGGATAGAGTGATGTAAAGCAGTTAGCAAGGTGTCATTTGCTTCTATTCTTTTTTGTTACTGTAAGTGAAGTGCATTTTCCCTTCTAGCATGTGATGGAACAGAAGAAAAAAATATAAGAAACTGAAATTAATTAATTCAGTAGCACTTAAAATAATTGTTGCAATTTAGAAAGATATGAGTATTTTTAATGTGACTGCATGAAATTAGTTATAATTCTGTACATATTTATGGAAGTTAGTTAATATTTAATCATTATTTCTAGAGAGTTATGAAGTTGATAAATGCATGAGAACACCATCATCCATATGACTAAGAAATTTAAAATATATTGATGGAGGTAAAGTAAAACATTAAAAAAATATAAAAAATGGCACCATGAGGTAGGAAAGAGAAATCAATGGGCATAAAATGCTTTCTAATAAATTACTAAAATAGAATATAGAAGAAAAAATACATGTGAAACAGTAGAAGACAACTGAAGTGAGTTGGAGGACACATCTTGTAATTTCCATTTTCCTTAGCAAGGAGTGCAGAGGCAAAAGCAGAGGAAGTTGGATGGAGATACTTGACACCGTGAGAACACATTCCCCTCACAAAGGAAAGACAGACAGCTTCCCACAGAATGGGCTTCCTCACTTCCACATAGATACATTACAACGAAAGTTCACACTTCAGGATTTGGAGCAGAGGAAAAACGAATCAGAAACACACTTTTGCAGTCAGGTTCACATTGCTTGAGAAAAAACAAAACAAAACAAAACAAAAAAAAACAAAATAAAAAACAAAAAACCCAAGAGCAGCTTGTAGGAAAAGAAAAAAAAAAAAAAAAAGCTTTATTTTGGCTTACAGACTCAAGTGGAAACTCCATGATGGCAGGGGAAAATGATGGCATGAGCAGAGTGTGGACATCACCTCTTGGCCAATACATGGACAATAAGAAGAAGAGAATGTGCCAGACACTAGCAAGAGGAAGCTGGCTATGGAATGGAGGGATGGCTTAGAGGTTAAGGCATTTACCTGCAAAGCCAAAGGACCCAGGTTTGATTCCCCAGAAACCACATTAGCCAGATATGCAAGGGGGCACATGCATCTCGAGTTTGTTTTCAGTGGCTAGGGGCCCTGGTGTGCCCATTTTGTTTCTCCCTCTCTCCCTCTTTCTCTGTCAAATAAATAAATAAATAAAGTAAAATAATTCTTAAAAAGAGGAAGCTGGTTATAACACCCATAAGTCCACTCCTAACTGACTCCAGGAAGCTTTAATTCCCAAATTGTTATCATCTGGGAGCCTAGCATTCAGAATACCTAATTTTATGGGGGATTCCTGAATCAAGCCACCACATTCTGCCCCTGGCCCCCATACATTGAACCATCTATGATGTAAAATGTCCAACTTTAAAGGTCCTCATAGTTTTATCAATCCCAATAATGTTCAAATATCCCCATAGTCCAAGATCTTTTAACTGATCTTTAATATAAAGAAAAAAAAATAAACAACAAATTTTAAAAACCCATAATGATACAGAACAAACAACCATACTGCAAATGATGGCATTGGCCACAGCAAAGTATTCTTCAACCAATACGAGTTCTGAAACTTTAGTCTGTGACAAGTCTCCAAGTCTGATACTTCTAACCAATGACAAGTCTCTAGAGTTCCAATTCTGCCCCCTGCAGCTAGTCTACTCACAGTCCTGGAAAACTCCATCAGGTGTCCTCAGCTGTCCTTAGCAGCCATCTCATAGTTCTAGCATCTCTATTGAGTTTCCACTGCAATCCACAGTTCATCCTCATGGCTCCATTGGGTCTCCATGTAGGTAATCCAATAAACCTGTTTCACACTACCCATAGCCATTTCCAAAATACAAAGCTGTATTGCAAATTCAATGACCTTCTCTGTCCTTCATTTGTTATACTCCATAATACTAGGTGGGCTACGAACTTGTTAATATGGGGGGGGGCATAAAGAAGACTTTGAAGAACAGGACACTCCTTTAGCATTCAGACACCTTCAAAAGAGTTTGCATTCTTCCTATTGTTCCAATGCAGGTTAGCTGGTCCAATCTCAATGTTTGTAATCCCTTATAGAATAGCAGCTGAATGGGCAGAAGTTTCAGCCCAAAGATTTCAATTTTGTGCTATATACCTCTGCTCACCCAGTCCATTTCTGTGCAATGTAAACCTGAGCAAATTCTCAGGACACAGATATTATTATTATATAATATAATATTATATTATATTATATTATATTATTATATTATATAATATTATATAATAATATTATTATTATAATTATTATTTCCCAATCCAGGCAAAGCTCTTTCTCACCCTCATGAGCCAAACTTCACAGTCCATAGTTCTTATTGCATTCAGGTTTTTCAGCACTCACCAGAATAGTCCACCAAGCTGTATTTAAAGCACTGCAAGGTGTCTCTTAGCCCAAGATTTCAAATTCTTCCACATTACTTCCTCAAAAATCAGTTCCTAAAGCCCAAAAGCCACTGAGTCAGATTTCTGGCAGCAACACTCTCACTTCCCATATCAATTTTACTGTTGTACTCAGGTTTGCATTGCTGGCAGAAAACACCCATCCAAGAGCAGCTTATGGGACGAAAGGATTTATTTTGGCTTACAGACCTGAGAGGAAGCTCCATGATGGCAGGGAAAGCTGATATTATGAGCAGAGGGTGGACATCACCTCCTTTCCCACATCAGGTGGACAAGGGCAAAATTTTGACTCCATCCTGTTCCTTTAGTGCTACAAAAGTGCAGTGGGTCCACATGATGATAAGGATGATAAGTCTGAAGATTGGAGAACCTATTATAAACACTTAGGAATAATACATTTTGGAAATAGTAAAACTCTAGATGTTGTTAATATGATGGTCTCTTGCATGGTTTCTTATCATATTATAGCATATTATGAATATGATTTTAAAACATTCAAACAATATCAACTTGGCATTTAATTTGACAAAATAAGCAATGCTTTCTATAATCAAATTTTCCTAGAAACAACTTCCTTCTTAATCTGTAGGTACAGAGGTAAGTGTACAGGAAGACCCTGTATAAAACTTTATTGCAATTCATGTAGTCCACAGTACTTTTGTATTTTCTGAATGTTCATTTGAAAAAGTAAACTTTGAATTTTAGAAGTAGTTAAAATGATGTGCTTACATTGTCTCCTTCAATTTTCTTAACCATGGACAATGTTTATTAAATGGGGGGTTCTAGGAGCTTTTTGGTTTAAAAATGGACATTTCCTTTGAATACTTGTATAAGTGATGCTATTTTGTGGCTGATTAATGTAGTGTAGGCATTATACTGGCTAGACGCAGGTTTGAGTTAGTACTCAACATCCTCCAAGATGATCTTAAATTTTTGCCGATGTTGGTAAAAACTGAAGTGCAAATAAGTCAGGTTAAATTTCTTATCTATAGTAAGACATTAAAAAAGGTTTTCTGAAGTTACCTCACCTTTAATGAAATGAAGTCATTTTATATATTGATGAATTAATATTATAGCTAGGTTTAAACTTGTGGAGACCAAGCTTTACTTAATAGCTAAATCAAATTGAATCTCAGATTTTATGAGTGATAAAATGACAATAAAACAGGTCTGGTCAGTAAAGATAATAACTTGATTCAGTACTCTGGATGTAAGTGTTTAAGGTTTTCATGATAAAACTGTAATTTTATACCCCAAAGTGTGTTAATAACATTAAGTGAGGTAATAGGCAAAGTGCACTGACAATGTAATACCCGCAGGACCGCAGTAATAGGAATAATTTATAATGTATCAGCAGTAAAAATTTTAATGTTATCTCAATTCAGGGCAGGCACCATATCTGGGGCTTCAGATTACACATGTCCTCTCCCCCCCTTTCTATGGACAAAGTATTAACCTAAAATAATTAAGAAAATGGTTTTCAGAGTGCAGAAACCTTTCCCCATTATGGACATTATGACAATCCTCTTAACTCTTTCTACCCCATATTTGATTGATGAAACTTATCCAAAGTTCCCATGTAAGCATTTCTAAGATTCACACTCAGCCCTTTATATCCACTCTTATGTTTCTGTATGCTAACCAATACCAATATATTTTTAAATAAGGAAAAGAATAATTAAAAAAAATAGAAGTCAGTCATTAGAACTAGAAAACTATCTTGTCAATTCTGACTTACCAGTTTCATGGTTTAAAGGTAAATCACACAGATTATGTTTCTTCTTGATCCTAAGAGAATGCTCATAGCGATAAAAATAATTATATTACGTGTATTTTATGTACACTATTTCAAATATGAAACAGGCCTGGGCATGTAATAGCACATAGAAACACTATATTTATTAAACTAAGTTATGACACACAAAAGACCATTTTGTTCTGAATGATTTTAAGTAATTTATCAGCAGCACAGTAATTTGAGATTCAGTTCCTATAGCTTTACTCTGGTTTCTGAATGCATCCTAAATATTTATATGACTCTAAAAATCCTTGGGAACATCCTGAATGTTCCATGCTTGTGCTTCAGACTGTGTGTAGTGATGACAGTGTTCACTATAGCAACCTATACTTGCTGAATTCACTGTGAAGCCCACTTTAAATGATGTCACTGATTTAACTTCATAACAACTGCACTATTATCCTCATGTTATAAGACAGAAACTACAGAGAGAGTAGCTTAAATTACTGCTTCAAGACACCTTTGGGGCAAGAGGGTTGGAGAGCAGTGTGGGGAATGAGATTATCCAACTGTGTTGTTGACATTGCTGAATCACACACTGTCAGATTTTCTGTAATAAATATGACCCTTGCATTGCCCTTGAGGGAGTAGAAATAGTTTTCATAAGGTCCAATCTTGGAACAAAATTTTTTGCTACTCTGAATATCAGTTTTCTTGCTTGTTATATGCAGGGGACTCAGATACCTATATAGGGAGGACGTAAAAGGTCATCTGAAACACCCTCAAAACAAATTCTACTAGCCTGCCTGACTCAGTCCCCATAAAATTCCTTTTCTTCTAAAGGAATTTCATCTGCAGGTACAACTTAAGTGCTGGGGCTGTCAGTGACTCAGTGGGGATATCAGAAACATTTAGTTGGATCAGCATTAAGTGCAACTCCTACAAAACCTTCTCTAACCTTAGTTGTCCTCACTTTTATCCAACCATGTCTCCAGTCACAGGAGAGAAGAGCACTGCTCATCCCCAGAGGATGAGTGTCCACACAGAGAGCATTCCTAGAGCTTCACTTACAACTGAAGTTCTGTACAATGATACCACCCACTCTCCTCTAGAAAGCTAGGGTTCAGCTCTTGGGTGTATGGGCTTAGAACTTGCTACCAAATGTCTCTAGTTGCTCTTTTGGACTGCTTGCATAAATGTATGCACAGTCTTTAAAGAGAAGAAAACGACAATAATTTTTCATTTCTGGGTTGACTATATTCCTTATCATATCCATTTTCAGAGTATCCCCCTTAGTCTCCATCTAGGACTTTCTCTGGAATTTGGGGGATAGGAATCAACTTCACATGGTAAGATTTAGCTGAGAGGTGTTACAGAAACTGGGTTTTGATCATATATGTGGACTTAAACTTGCATCTGATTCTTTCTTGCTGAGAGACTCAGACAAACTCAGAATCTTGGTGAATTCTTACCTCTAAGGGCTACAGGGAGGCTGGCATTCTCTAGAATGGACCCTTTCCACTGTAGTGTTGATGATTCTAAGCTGACCCCACCCTTGGCCTAGGCTAGGAATGCTGAAGCCTGGGAAGTAAATGCTCAAGACATAGAACTTGTTCGTAGGCTCCCTTCAGTGACACATTCCACCTGGAAAATAGGGTTCCCAAGTAGTGTCTCTTTTCCCAATGCTGAACTGAAGCTCCAGATATTGGTTAGAATCTCTCACTCTCTGGCAGTGCACTGACCACTTCACATTGGCACAGGCTTCCAGGAAAATTGGAAGCAAGTTTTGAGAAGATGCTATGTGGTTTCACAGGCCAAGAAAAAAAAAAAAAAAAAAAAAAACTCTCTCCACACATCCCTGATCTGACTGTCACTAGTCTGTCTCATATATCCTGTTATCCTGTGTCTACTGGGAAGACTTCATGCATAAGCCTAGGAGGAGTTGCTTTGCTTCTGATCCATTGAATGATAAGGCAGGATGCTCCTCAATAAACCAAGCATCACTAGTCTGTGGATCTCAGTGAAAACTCATGAGGATATGATGAAGGTTGACTGGAACATTCATGTGAAACTTCTTTCCTAGCCATTTGCCAAACTGAACTTCATTCTGTCTCTGGATTAAGAGGCTATATAAATTCTCTTAAGAAAGCCGGGTGTGGTGGCACATGCCTTTAATCCCAGCACTCGGGAGGCAGAGGTAGGAGGATCACCGTGAGTTCGAGGCCACCCTGAGACTCCATAGTGAATTCCAGGTCAACCTGGGCTAGAGTGAGACCCTACCTCGAAAAAAAAAAAAAATTCTTAAGAATGCCCAGAGAAGACACTATGAAATAACATGGAATTTTAAATATTGTATCGATCTGAAGCCAAGTATTTTTGTACAGATAATCACCATTCAACATGAAGGTTTGTCCTCCAATAGACTCTTTTATAAATGGCATTTGTGCAGTTGAGCAATGAACAGCCCTTCTGATGGTACAGTGTTTGTTGAAGTAGTTATTTCAAAGACAGTTTTGAATTCCAGTCCAAATCCTTATTGGAGACTTTACATGATCATGATATCCATGATTGCTAAACCCTACCTGTAGTTTTCAAACTTTGTGCATTTCTTATGGACCAGATCTTTCTGCTCCTATCTGTCAGCCTTATCTGTATGGAATTTGACTCCCTGCAAGCCTTCTTTGCCATAGAGCAAGGCTTTCTTACTACATTTGCTTATTTGAATGTGCACATGGTCATATGTTTGGGTACATATGTGTGCAGGTTTGCATGCACTGGTGTGACTATGTATGTGGAGGCAGAGGACAACCTTGTGTGTTGTTCCTCAGACACAATGCACTTTTTTGAGATAGCATCTCTCATTGGCCTTGAATTCTCCAAGTAGGTTGGACTGGCTGACTGACAAGCACCAGGAATATTCTTGGATATTCCACATCTCCAGCACTGAGATTAGTCTTGGCTTTACATAGTTTCTGGGGATCAAACTTGAGTCCCCGTACTTGCACAGCAAGTTCTTTACTGACTGACTCATTTCCCCAACTCACTCACCTGCCTCATACTTAAGCCAATTCTTATGGAATGACCTCATGAATTTATCAGTGAAGCTACCAATGTTGATTACCAATGAACAGGTCATTTTGTGTCAACATCAAGGCAGCACATGCATCTCTCAACCATAAATTCAAAGAGGTAGAGGCTAAGGATTCTTAAACCTGAGAAATACTGTTTATTGAAAAGTACAATTTAAGCAGGCACATATTTAACAAGGGTCATTCTTCAGAATAGACCCTCTTCTTCAGTCATTGATCAAATCCCATTGCAGAATAATTCCTGATTCAGACTTTCCCCTTCAGCTTTTATTCTTTGTTATGACTTCATATCCAATATTCTGACATATTAAGTTTATTGACACATACTTAAAAACAAAATTCTTGGCAGTTCCCGCAAATACCATCTGCACTGTAGTTCGGAAGGTGCTTTCCTTATCCTGCTTGAGCTGTCTATACTGACAGACTCCACAGCTCTTCCTGTGTCCCTTCAGATGGCTCAGGCTGCTTAAGGAAAAGTAATAATCTTATCCGCTTGGATTCCTTAAGTGTAAAAATAGCCTGACTGTTTACTGCTCTGAAGCCCAGGTACATCAGAGTGGTGGAAAAAGTGGATTGTCACTTCTTTGCTGGATACAGCTCCATCAGAGGCAATAAGAACTCCCAGATAAAAGACAGTGTGACTGCGCTTTGCTTTCCCCAGGAAGGTTTAAAGCTTCCTCACTTAGAGACTTACAGGCTGGAAAGGGATGGCAGAAGATAAACTTTAAAAATAAATGCCAAAAGAATCCTGATTATCATCTCTGCCTCCTCCTCCTCCATGTCTGGTCAGCAACGTGTTAAGTGAATTGAAACTAGATGGTAGCGGGACAGTCACCACCTGGTTATCAGTGGCAGTAAATGGAAGATAATAGCCTCACTGGAGAGTTATGAAATGGCTTGTCTTTGAGCTGCCAAAGTGTTTAGTCTCTCTTTTATTATATTCACAGCAGTAATCCGATATGTCCTGACTTCTGTCATCTGTATGTAAAGTAATGCTTATCAACTCTCTGTCAGTGATTCACCCTCTTGTCAGGGACAATTATTCCTCAAAGTGCCAAGGTTATGACTGAAGTAATATTATGACTAGGAAGAAAATATGAAAGGTGTAGCACATCACAGCAAGTGATCTGGGAGTTGACGTCACAGTAAAGAAAAGATTGCTGATAAAAGAGAATGGAAGATAGTATTTATGTTTGTTTGTTTTGTTTGGTCTGTGGCCCATACCAGGTGGCAGAGCTGAGGTCAAGTGGACAGAGGGGCAGCTACTGATGACACCTAATATACAATGGTGACATGTGTATCTCTGCCCTCACAGGCCCATCATCATTGTCATTTTATGTCTCTATTTACAGGAGCTTCCAAAGAGATTGTGAAAGTGTGAGGTTGAAGAAATCTGAACAGGGCCTGGGGGTGTATCTCAACAGTTAAGAGCACTTGTCTTATAAGCATGTAGCCCTCTCAGGCTGGTGACCACCAAGTTTGAGTCCTGAGAACCCACTAAAACACCACAGAGTGGGAAGGAGTATCCAAAGGCATTGATCCCCCTACCCTGTGACTGACTGCTGCTGTCACAACTCATAATCCATAACCCCATGGTGAATACCATCAATCCCACTGAGGAGGGCCCTTAGTGGAATGGGAGTAGGGAGGAGGAAAATGGTACCAACACATGATGTGTCCATACAAAATTTCTATGTAATAAAAACAAATTTAAAAAGCACTGGGTGTGGCAATACATGTCTATAACAGAGAATGAAGAATCACTTGGGCTTGCTCAGTGAGAGACCCCCATCTCAAGCAAATACAAAGATGCATGATAAGAAGACTTCTGATATTCTCTTCTTCCATCCATAAGCAAGAACAAAGGGTTTGTCCATCTGCACACACATGCGCAAAGCCACCATACACACAAAGTATAACATAGCCCACAATACTACATATACATACATGCAAACCAAGGAAAATGAAACAAAGAAAAGAAGTCTACTTCTCTGTCTTATTCCTTATTTTATTTTATTTATTTGAGAGAGAGAGAGAGATAATGGGTGCAAAAGGGCTTTCAGCTGCTATAAATTAACTCCAGATGTAGGTGCTACCCTGTGCATCTGTCTTATGTGGGTCCTGGGAAATCGAACCTGGGACCTTTGGCTCCACAGGCAAATGCCTTAACCACTGACCATCTCTCCAGACTTCTGCCTTATTCCTAAAGTGTTAAAAGATGTTGGCATGTCTTAAAGGACTTCACATCACTATTGAGAAGGCAACAAGGGTGCATCAAGACAATCTTGTGCTTTAGAAGGTAGATTATAATTCATATCTTAGGGAAGATAGCCAAGTGAGTGATAGGAGAATTGGCAGGTAAATTTTTAAAGAATTAAAAATTTGGGAAAGATGGAGTTTGGGCAGAACTACCCTGATGAGATGGAGAAAACTTTACGCTGATGCCATAGGATGTTGCAGGAAATCTCAAAGCTAGAGATGGGTCACCACCTCCCCCCCAATATCCCAACACATTGACTATTAGCCAGGGAGGCCCGTAAGCTTCCCTCCACCAAAATAAACAATGAAGGCTATCGGAAAAGCACTTGGTTACACTATAGTTCTAGATGGTAAGATCCTAATGCTGAAGACATCACAGGCTGAAATCACAGGACATTGAGAAGCTAAGCTGGAACTGAGGTAGACAACATCTTCTTGCTGGAAAGCACTATGTGAGCTGCCCGTGGATGAAAGTCACCAACAGTCTTAAGCAGTGGAGCCCTCAAGATACAAAATCACCAGCCAGACACGGTGTACCCACGGCTGCAATGATGGCTCATATATTATGGGGGTAATCAAGTGCCCTCTAATTGGATGTGAAGCCTGCTCAATAGGAGGAAATTCTTGTGTGGTACTGAGGACCAAGTTCAAAGTTTATGGCTTATAAAGTCACAGACCCTCACTGGAAGCTGCCACTGGTCTTTGGCTAAAAGGTGAAGCTATACCTACCAAAAAGGCTTTGATTCATTCTGTTCTCACTTTTGGTTAGAAAAGCTTCTTTTATAGGTGGTGGCAAATACCAAGGACACCCAAATCTCATCAAGATGATAAGAAGAAGAGAAAGCCCAGTGCTTAGTGGGGGGGCAGTGAGTCATCTCCATCACACACTAGGGCTGGGAGGCCAGTGGAGAGGAAGTGGCAGAGGGAATATTAGTCTGCTCTCACTTCCAGACACAGAAATTTCTCTATGGACATGGCAGTAGATACTGAGGACATTCACACTCATCAATGCAAATAATAAGAGGCTGTCTAGAGCTCAACACCCAACATGATATATATTATGCCCTTCAAGGCTCAGGGAATATTGAGGAAGAGGGCATGTAAAGAATTTGAGCTACAGCATGGGAAGGACTACTTCGGGGGACTGTTCTCTGACATGGACAAACTGCATGGTTCTGAGCCCATCAGCATTTTAACATGGAGGGTGGAGGAGGAAGGAAGGAATGAGACAATAAAAAGGAGCAAGTACAATGTAGATAAAGAAGGTCCTCAGTGGAATGGGAGTATGTAGGAGGAAACAAAAGAGGGCAATGGGAAGGCATGTGATCAAACTACAGTATATTCATATGTTAAAATTCTCCATGACAGCCTGGCATGGTGGTGCACACCTTGAATCCCAGCACTTAGGAGGCAGAAGCAGGAAGATTGCTGTGAGTTTGAGGCAACCCTGAGACTACCTAGTGAGTTCCAGGTCAGCCTGAGCTACAGTGAGAAATATTCTCCATGAAACATGTTAAAGTGAGCCAGAATGTTTTTGGAAAATTTCTTATGACATTTGGTCACTCTATGATCATTAACAAGCTGCCTCTTCCTGCCTCTGAACCTTTTTCTTATAGAAAATATAAGGGTTCCTGGTAACACCTACCTCATAGTGTGTCTGGAGAAAAACTAAAGTGGCCGAGTGATGCTCAGCAGATCAATAGACATCACATGACAAATAAACAGTGACAGAAATAAGATATTAAATTTCCTAGAGTCTTATTCCCTGGGGCATAAATATTTCAAGGCCTCTTATTTTTTACTGTGTGTGGTATGTGTGCGTGCATATTTCAATGTTTGGATGCATGTGTGTGAGTGGATGCATGCGAACCTATGTGCACATTTGTGGGGGTCAGAGGTCGATGTCAGGCATCTTCTTCAATTACTCTTACACTTTATTTTTTTCAGACAGCGTACTTTGCTCAACCCAGGACTCATGCATTCAGCTAGACTGGTTAATTAGAAGGTCCAGAAAGTTGTCCTGTCTCTTCCTTCCAAGAGATTGGATCACAAGCTTGTACTATCACCCCAAGCCTTCTCACATGGATGCGAGGGATTCAAACCCAGACCATCACGCCAGCTTGGCAAACACTGTGCATTGAACCATCACTATAGCCTCAGGATTTCTTAACATAAGCCAGGATACTAGTATGGAATGTTTGATTCTGAGGCCAGGGCTTTTGTTTGTTCTTCATGGGTGTTGTCAGAAGCAATAACCTGAGGACTCCTGCACATATTGAGGAGGATGTTGTTCAGAGTTCACATGGTTTCTTAGTTCACATCCTTCTGTGTATGTGAAAGCCCTATTGGAACCAAGACCATGGCCTTTGTTTATTTCTTTTTACCTTTGTTTTTGTTTATTTTTATTTATTTATTTGAGAGACAGAGAGATAAAGAGGCAGAGAGAGAGAGAGAAAGAGAGAGGAGAGAGAAAGAATGGGTGGGCTAGGGCCTTCAGCCACTGCAAATGAACTCCAGACGTGTGCGCCCCCTGTGCATCTGGCTAACGTGGGTCTTGGGGAATTGAGCCTTGAGCCGGGGTCGTTAGGCTTCACAGCAAGTGCTTAACCACTAAGCCATCTCTCCAGCTCTCATTTTACTTTTTTTTAACTTTCCAGTAAAGTTTTTTTTTCTTTCTTTAATTTCTGGCTTCTTTCACATATCTTTGACAATACTGAACAATCAAGATGTCAGCAAACCTCTTTGCCTTTAATTCTTGTCTTTAACACTACACTTCTTTAGTTTACCACAAAGCAAACCAGGAGACAGGTACTATAATTTACATAATGATTTATTATAAAAGAACATAGTTTCAGTATACAATATAGAAATTCTGTTCATAACTTTTAAAGAAAAGAGTAGTTATCCAATTATAGCAATATTTTTTGCAATTTAATTAATAAGAATATCTAATTTCTATAGTAAAATATAATACAATTAATCCTATTAACATATGCTTAATATTGCACTATACTTTCGTTTTAAAGGTGATTTCATGGGATTATTCTAAAATCATTTAAAATATAGTACTATGTCATATTAATAATTTTAGGAGTATGCCATATTTTTGTAAATGTTCATTATGTGTTTCTATGTAATCTTTACAATATTATAGTGTATATGTAACTCTTATTACACAAAACAATGGTAATGATTTGCTTCTTTTTCTTACTGTAGACATTATTTAAATCTCCTGATTTTTGAGTGCATAGTAGCCCAGTTTTGCAATAATGATATTCAAGATGATTTCTTGACAACTTTCTCAATATACTTTTTTGCAATTTTTTAAAACTACATATGATTTTTTTTCCATTCTACAATTTCTACTTTCTCTACAATACCACTTCATCCAGAATTAGAGATATTATATATTCCTAGGGAAAAGTCTGAGCTGTTAATTCATTTTTTATTGGGTAGATGTACTGACATGTAACCATTTATGTCCCCCAAAACTCACCCAATATTTCTTAGAATAAGAAATATCATAATGTAGCATATTATATCATATCATAGCATAGCATAGCATAGACTTTAAAATATAAATAATTTCACCTTTTATCAATCTTACTAATATCTTTATTACTTTATTACATAAGGTGATATATTTATTAATATATTAAAATACCATTTCTCTCTTTCACTCAAAGAAATAAAAATAAGAAACTAAGAAAATGAGGAAAAAATAACTAATATACAAGAGTTAGAGATAAGCTAGAGAGAGAGGGAGAGGGAAAGTGAGGGAGGGAAGATGTAGAAGATTAAGGTTAGTCTTGATCCTACCCTCTCCAGTGTCTTGTGGTTCAAGTGTTCCCTGTAAGGGCCTGGTGAAGGATCAGCCATTTGGTCTGTCTTTTAGTAAGTAGAAGATTATGTTACCATTGCCGTTTGGGTCTAGATTTGTGTTTCCCACCCCTTTGATGCCCTCCCCTCCCTCCCCTTCCATCCTAGTGTCTAGTCTAGGAGATGCTTGCTGGGTATGTAAGGTATCTTGGGTAGATTCAGTTTAGGTGCTGTAGATGAGTGAGACTATGTGGCGATTTTTTTTTTCTGTGATTGGGTAAGTTCACTGAGCATGATCTGTTCCAGGTTCAACCATTTTTCCCCAAATTTCATTGTGTCATTTTTTTCTTACTGCTGTATAGAATTCCATTGTGTAGATATACCACATCTTAGTTAGCCATTCTTCTAGTGATGGAGATCTGTGTTGATTCCAGCTCTTAGCTATTACAAATTGAGCCGCTATAAACATGGTTGAGCAAATCTCTCTAGCCTGTGGTTTGAAGGTTTTAGGGTAGATGCCCAGTAAGGGAATAACTGGGTCTGTTGGTATCTCTATACTCAGCTTTTTCAGAAATCTCAATATTGCTTTCCAAAGTGTTTTTTTTTAAGTTAGGGTCTCACTCTAGTCCCAGCTGACCTGGAACTCACTATGTAATCTCAGGGTGGTCTTGAACTCACAGCAATCCTCCTACCTCTGTGTCTCAAGTACTGGGATTAAAAGCATGTGCCAACACACTGGACCTTCAATATACATATTTAATATAATATCAATAAAAATACCAACACCATATGCACAAAAATGAAACTCAATCCACACATTTCACCCTCCATAAAAATCAAGTCCAAATGGATCAAAGACGTCAATATAAGACCACAAACTCTGCTACTACTGGAAAAAAAAATAGGAAGAACTTTCCATGATATAGGAGTGGGAAAAAATTATTCCTGAACAATACCCCAGTAGCTCAGGAAAGTAAACAATCACTCAGTCATTGGGATCTCAGGAAGCTGAAAAGCTTTTTCACAGACAAAACAATAAGCAGAGTCAGTAGATTTCCAACAGAATCGGAGAAAATCTTTGCTGGATACACGACGGACAGAGGCCTAATTTCTAGAATCTACAAAGAACTCAAAAACCTAAACAATAAAAAGTCAGACAACCTACTCACAAAATGGGGCAGACAACTGCACTTGTAGTTCTCAGCAGAAGAAATACAAATGGCAAACACACATAAGAAAATGTTCATCATCCCTAATCATCAGGGTTATGCAAATTAAAACAACCATGAGATTCTACCTTGTCACAGTAAGTATAGAAAACATTTAAAAAGTCTAATGACAACAAATGTTGGTGAGGTTGTGGAGAAATAGGAACCCTCATTCTCTGTTGGTGAGAATGCAAGCTGGTACAACCACTATGAAAAGAAATCTGGAGACTCCTAAAAAGAATGACTATGTAGATACCAACAGACCCAGTTATTCCCTTATTCAGCATTTATCCTAAAAGCTCCAAACCTCACCTCAAAGATATTTGCTCAACCATATTTATAGCTGCTCAATTCATAATAGCTAAGAGCTAGAATCAATCCAGATGTCCATCATTAGACAAATGGATAATTAAGATGGAATTCTATGCAGCACTAAGGAAAAATGACACAATGAAATTTGAAGGAAAATGGCCAACTTGGAGCAGATCATTCTCCGCAAACTCACCCAATCACAGAAAGATAATTGTCACATGGTCTCACTCATCTGTGGCTCCTAACCTGAATTGGCCCAAGATGCTGACAGAACTAGTAAACATCTTGAGGACTAGACAATAGGCATGGTGGGATGGGAGAGAAGGGTAAGGGTGGAGGGGTGACAAAAATATGGATCCAAAAGGACATGTTACCATAAAATCCTACATCCTGAAAGACATACTAAAAAGTTGAACTGTCATTGGGTGCTTAGAAAGAATATCTGATTCACAGGGGCCTGGAGAGGGTATGATAAAGACTATCCTCAATCTTTTCCTGTTTTTTTTCTCTCTCTCTTTCTTTCTTTCTCTTTTATATTACCTATATTTTTCCTTCTTCTCCCTTGGCACTGACCTGTACTCGCATGTGAGTAACATCCACAATGAGCTGTTGATCAGAGAGGCCTACTAGGTTTCCCAAATGAAGACAGAATTCTGTCAGAGTACTTGATGACCCACCAAAGGTTAATGGTAAGACCCTACTGCCAAAGACACCATATGCTGTTGGGACAGAACATGCAAAGACCTGGCTGGAAACTGGAATAGAACCAATCCCCAGACAGTTAGCTTGTCTAGTGCCAGAAGGTGTTACATGAATGACTAGGGGAAAACAACCAACATCTGTCTAAGCAACTGGTGGTCCAAGCTACTCAACAGCAATCAACCTGATGTGATGCTCGCACCAGTGTAACAGTGGCACACAGCAATGGTGGGTTACCAACTGCTCTTGTTTTAGCTAACGGTTCATCTCAGTGAAATGGAACTCATACCTGGAATGGGGAAACAAGTCAGAACCATATCTAAAAATTAGCCTGCTCTCCAATATCAACCTCCCACCAATAGTGGGCTACAAGAGGGCCTACACCCACCAAATTCTCTCTAAAATAATAATGGGTATCCATATATCTTGCTCTGACCTCACTGTCCACTGACGAACTTGCTTCTCTTTTTCAGATGGATGCAGAAGCTGAGGAGAGAATCAGCCCATCACACCCCACTTGGGTAATAGCTGAAGCCACAGAGTTAGTGGGGTAATGAGCAAGAGATGCTTTCTTGGTGAACCTGGTACCAGCACAAGGCTAAAGGAGACAGACACAGAGAGCACTCAACTCCTACCAAATCAGATATCCAGAGACACAGAGACTCACAAGACCTCCCATCACTGAAATAGACCTAAAATGAACCCAACATGGCTTAGGAAAATTCACAGAAGTGGGTGCGGAAAGATTATTACAGCCATAAATTTGGTTATTATGCACAGAGACATTGCCTCTCCCTCATAGCTTTAGGCCACCCACACAATGCAACACCCAAAATCTGCATGGGAGGAATTACAGGGAGAAGGCTAACAATGGTTTTATACACACTATATACATAACTAGTAAAAAAAAAAAAAAAAAAAAAAAAAAAGAGAAAGCAAGCTGGGTGTGGTGGCTCATGCCTTTAATCCCAGCACTTGGGATGCAGAGGTAGGAGGATCACCATGAATTTGAGGCCACCCTGAGATTACATAGTGAATTCCAGGTCAGCCTGAGCTAGAGTGAGACCTTACCTTGAAACTACCCCCCAAAAAGAAAAGCAAATATTTAAAAATAGCTAAATGAAAGCATAATTGACTATTTTGTAAGATATATCTTACCTTTCTGAAAGAATACATACTTTGACCTTGTTATATGCTAAAAAAAAATACAATTCTTCACAGGGATAGAAAAAAAATGATCTCCAAATTCAAATGGAATGGCAGCAGGTCATGGATATCCAAACATATCCTCAGCAAAACAAACAAACAAACAAACAAACAAACAAACAAAAAACAACAACCAAAAAAACCTCTGGAGGTATCACCATAACTGATTTAAAGCTATATTACAAAGCCATAGTAACAAAAACAGCATGGTACTGGCATAAGAACAGAAATATAGACCAATGGGGCAGAACTTAAGACTCAGGCATTAGGTTAATTATCTACAGCTACTTAATCTTTGACTAAGGTCAAAGGCGTCAATAATGTAGACTGGCAAAAAGACAGCATCTTCAACAAATTGGATGACCATATATAGAAAAATGAAAGTAGACCCACTCATCTCTCCATACACAAAAAATCAAGTCCAAATGGATTAAAGACCTCAATATAAGACCTGAAACTTTTCTCCTACTGGAAGAAAAATATGAGGCACTCTTCACAATATAGGAGTGGGAAAAACTTCCTGAACAACACTCCAGTAGCCTAGGAAATTAAATAATCACTCAACCAATGGGATATCATGAAGCTAAAAAGCTTTTGCTGAGATGAACACACCATAAGCAGAGCCAATATATTACTCACTGAATCTGAGAAAATCTTTGCCAGCTATACCACTGATAGAAACCTAATATCTAGAACCTACAAAGAACTCAAAAAGCTAAATAATAAAAAATTTAACAACCCACTCCAAAAGTGGGGCAGAGAACTGAATGGGAGTTATCAGAGGAAGAATTACAAATGGCTACATACACTTAAGAAAATGTTCAATATTCCTAACCAGTAGGGAAATGCAAATTAAAACAAGCGTGAGATTTCACTTTACTCCAGTGAGGATGGCAATCATTAAACAATCTAACAACAACAAATGAAATATTGGTGAGGATGCTGGGAAAGAGAAGCCCTCGTCCACTGTTGGAGGGAATGTAAACTTGAACAAGCACTGTGGAAATCAATTTGGAGATTCCTGAAAAGGATGAACATAGAGCTACCAACAGACTCAGTTATTTCCTAACTGGGCATTTATCCTAAATGCTCCATGCATTAATACATAGATATTTGCTCAACCACGATTTTTTTACAAAGATATATTTTCTTTCTTTCTTTCTTTCTTTCTTTCTTTCTTTGAGAGAGAGAGAGAGAGAGAAAGAGAGAAAGGCATGTCAGGGCCTCCAGCCATTGCAAACAAACTCCTGATGCATATGCCCCCTTGTCCATCTGGCTTACATGGATCCTAGCGAGTCAACCCAGGATCCTTTGGCTTTTGCAGACAAATGCTTTAACTGCTAAGCCATCTCTCCAGTTCCCTGCTCAACCATGTTTATAGCTGCTCAAGTTATTATAGCCAGGAACCATAATCAACCCAGTTGCCCATCACTGGATGAATGGAAAACAAAGTTGTGGTATCTTTACACAATGGAATGCTACTCAGGAGTAAGAAAAAACAATACAATGAAATTTGTAGAAAAAATGGATAGACTTTGAACCGATCAGACTCACCTAGCTCACATGATCACAGAAAGACAAATGCCACATGGAATCACCTATCTGTGGTTCCTAACCTGGACCTGTTCAAGTTGTTGTCTTACCTGATATGCAACTCAAGGCCTAGACAATAGGGATGGAAGGGTTTGGGGGGGGAGGGGAAGGAAAAGGAGGAAAACAAATATAAAACTAAATCCAAATTGAACTGATATCATAGAAACCTTTATCCTTGGAAATAGCCTAAAATATATAGCCCTCAAAAGGAGTAAGGAGGAAGCACCTGAGAAGTAGGGTTCCGGTGAGGGTGGGATGAAGCCTAAGCTTAAACAATTTTTTTTTTTTTTTTTAGTCTCTGACCTGTAACTCCCAGTAGCAGAGATTGATTGCTACCCACATTGATCTGTCTACCAGAGAGACCTATGATGTACCCATATCAAGACAGCTTTCAGTCAAAGCACTTGATTACCTGTCGGAGGCAAAAGCTAAGATTCTATTGCTGAAGACAGAGTATGGAAAGAATGGCTGGAATTCATAAGAAAGCCAGTCCCAGACAGTTAGCTTCTCTGTTGCTGGAAAGCACTACATGAGCTACTGCGGTTAATGGGCAAAATGGTCTGAGCAACCAGAGGTCTAAGCTACTCAGAAACAAACACCCTGACATGATGTAAATGCCAGTTCAATAGTGACATCCTGCCACAGTGGGTAACCAATAGCTTTCTGATTGGCTAAGAGATCTGCTCAGTGTAAAGGAACTCACATCTGGAATTGAGAACCAGATCAGAATCCTATGGAGACAAAGATCATGTTCTCCAGTGTCAAGCTCTCACTTGTCTTTGAATAAAAGAGGGGTTGCATAAATTAATAATGCTTATTCCATTTAAACTATGGTGACTTCACTCTCTGTTGGAAAAATCTGTTCTTTTTTAGAAGGCAGGAAGATCATAGGAGATAAACTACCCCTCACACTTCAGCCAAACCATAGCTGAATCCACAGAAGAATTGGGAGATGAGCAAGAGTGCTGTTCCTGATAATCAGCACCAGTGTGTAGGAGACAGACCCTGAGCACACTCAACACCTACCAAAGCAGAGATCCAGAGGATCCTAAGAGTTCATCACTGAAGTAGACTTAAAATTCACCCACCATGTCTCAAGGAATTTTGCAGAAGAGGATGCTGAAAGATAAGAGCCACAGGTTGAGACATCATGCCCAGAGACATTCCCTTCCCCCAAATAATCGACTACTGCTCCCACAATGCATAAACTACAATCCCATGGGGAATACCTGTAACCCCACTGAGGAGAGCCCCAGTGGAATGGGGACAGGGAAGAGGGAAAACAGGGTACCAACACATGATAGATCTATATGAAACATCTTGCTAATAATAACAATAATTTTAAAAAAGGCATTGGGGAGATGGCTGAGCAGTTAAGACACTTGCCTACAAAGCACAAGGATCCAGGTTCAATTCCTCACTACCCATGTAAACCAGGTGCACAAGGTAGCACATGTGTCTGGAGTTTGTTTGCAGTGGCTAGAGGTCTTAGCATGCCTATTCTTTCTTTCTCTCTCTTTCTCTCTCTTTCTCTTTCCATCTGCCTTTTTCTCTTTCTCTCAAATAAATAAGTAAAATAAAATAATTTTAAAATTCCAGGAGCTTTGTAAGAAACCTCTACTTTGTTTCCCATAATGGATGCACCAGTTTACATTCTCACCATCATAAACTCTTTCCCCAAAACCATGCCAGTATTTGTCATTTTATTTTATTTTTTAATCTTTATTTTATTTTATTTTTGGCACTTTTTTATAATTTACATTCTTTATTCATTTAATATATCAAATAGTGGAATGAACAAAATACATGTTTTCTTCATATTAGAATTTGTATAAATTACTGAATTTCATTTTATGAGGCAACTTCAAAAAATATCTGAAAGTTATATTTCCTCTCTTTCTATATATGATCTTGTAATTTATATGGATATTTACATAATAGAAACATTTTTCAAAATGTTTAAATATGTAATACTACTTTGAATTATCTGCTAGAATGTCGGGTGACACAAAATTCTTTAAAATATAATTTATAAAATACTAAATGAATTCTAAATAATTTAGAAAGGAACAAAGTTTATCTAGTGATATTTCCTCCTTAAGTTGCATTTCATACTTTTTTATTAATTAGTTTTGTACTTAGCGAATATAGTCAATTTGGTACCATTACTAGGCTCAACCATGCCCTACCCCCTCCCCCAGGCCCTTCCTTGTTGAGGTGTATGGGTCATGCATTCTGGAGTTAGCCCACATTTATGGGTAGGATAAATGTCTCTGCATATCATGACCCAACATATGGCTCTGACATTCTTTCCATCCCCTCTTCCGCAAAATTTCCCTGAGCCATGCTCGGTTCATTTTTGGTCTGCTTCAGTGATGAGGTGTTGGGGGCCTCTTGACAACTTTCATACTTACAGAAAATAAACCATGATAATTCCCTCTCCTCCCTCACTTTCCCCTTCACAAATTCACCCTCCATCATATCTTTCTCTCTCTCTATTAGTTTTGATTTTGATGTCATCATCTTTTCCTCCTATTATGAGTGTCTTGTGAAGGTAATACTAGGAACTGTGAGGTCATGAATATTGAGGCCTGTTTCTTTCTGGTAAGTTGCATTGTAAGGAGTCCTACCCTTCCTTTGACTCTTACATTCTTTCTGTCACCTCTTCTGCAATGGACTCTGAGCCTTGCAGGGTGTGATAGAGATGTTTCAGTGTTGAGCACACCTTTGTCACATCTTCTCAGCACTATGGTGCCTTTGGGGTCATCCCAGTGGTCAACACCATCTGAAAAGAGAAGCTTCTCTTGTCTTTTGTTCAGGGCTATTCCCTTAAGCCCTGCCTTTGGGTGAGAGCCAGTTGGCCAGCTTTGAGATGCACAATACAACATACTTCAATTTGACCAAATATTTGAGTCAATGCCCTCTCCTTTGTGCCATGGGTTTAACAGTACCACGTTTTCATTGTCCATTCATCAGTTGAGGAGCATCTAGGCAGGTTCCATTTCCTAGCTACTGTTGTAAGTAATTCTTGTTACCTCTTGGGATGGCTTTGGTCTCAGCTAGGCCGCATGCCCCCTTTGGTCCCTCTTTGCTGCACTGCAGACTCAGGTAGGCTGGCAGGGCCGGTGGGTCACTGCTCTGATATCCTGTGCTGGGTACAGATCTCATTGGTTTCTTCGCTTGCACTGGTGGCAGGGGGAGTGAAGGCTGTGGACGGTGCCTGAAGTTGTCTGACATTTTATTTTTTGATCATCACCATCTCATAGGAGTGAGATGGAATCTCAAAGTAATTTTAATTTGCATTTCTCTATGGCTAAGTATGTTGAGCATTTAAAAAAAAACATTGGCAATTCTTTTCATGATTAGAAAAATTCTCAATTCTATAACCCATTTTATTGAGTTGTTTGCATTTATATTGTTTAGTTTTTTGGGTTTTTTATATATTCTAGATATTAATCCTGTCAGATGTATCACTGGCAGAGATTTTTTCCCCCCATTCTGTAGGTTGCCTCTTGATTGGGTTGATGGCTTCAATATTTGTATGCTATCTTTTTAGTTTCATAAATTCCTAAGTGTTGATTACCTTATCTCTGAGCTACTAGGGTCCTACTCAGAAGTTCTCATTTGTTTAGTCATTTGATCCAATTCCCTTACCTTGTCTCCATGGCTTCACATTATGTCTTCCACTTGATCCATTCTGTTGACATAGGTTTTGATGTAGCTTTTTGTTGGAATTATTTTATTTCTTATTCCCAACTTCATTTCATTCTTTTAGAATGTGTATCTTCTTATTGAGTTCCATTTTCACATCCTGGTTTGGGCTTCTTCATTTTGTCTAGTGGTTTGTGTTCTCTTAGAACTCATTTAGGACTTTAATTGTGTCTGAATTTATCCGCAATTTCATTCATCTACTTAACTGTACCATTTTGAAGTTCATTGTACACATTTTTAGTCATCCCTTTGAGTTCTTGGTCATTTCCTCTAAGTAGGTCTCATGTAGTTCCCTTAATATGGGACTAGTGTTTTGGGGGAGAGCTAATATATTGTTTTGTTTTTAATTAATTAATTAATTTTTTTATTAAGAACATATTTTGTATGGATACAACATATGTTAGTACCATCTTTTCCTTCCTCCTTGCCCCTATTCTGCTGGGGGCCCTCCTCAGTGTAGATGCTTGTAGTCCACATAGTGCTGTGGGTATTGTCTGACTTGTGCTTCTTGAAGTTCATTCTTACAGATGCTTGGTGCATTTACAGTCCATTTACAGTTGTGTCTTGACAGACAAGGAAGTCCCCCCACACAGTACCAGACCACTGGCAGCCCAAGGGTAATGGAAAGGCTGGACTGGATAAAGCTGGCTCCTGAACTCACCAGTGTTTGATCAGCAGTACATTAGAGGAACAGAGAAGATGCTGGCATGAAAATTCACCAATGGCCAATAGGACCCCTCCTTAAAGGAGAAGAGAATCAGAGAACAATAGGCACCTAAAATCACCAATGGATGAAAGGTGGCAGTTAGCAGGATGGAAAGTGTGCCCAAGAAAAGTCTTTACCTGAACTCACAAATGGCCAATCAATTGATGGCTGTACTCACCAACATCTGACCAATGACAACCGGGGGAATGGAGAGGGTGGTGGAGAAAAATCCAACACCTGAACCAACCCAAGTCCAACACAAGGGAACCTGTACAACAGAAACAGAGATGCTAGGGCCAATTCACCAAGCTGACTCCTGGGAGGCAAGGGGAAACAGTGATGTTGCAGAAGAAATGCCTGACCAAGCTCAGTGATGGCTGGTCTGGGAGCCTGGGGAAGAAACTATGTGGGTGAAAAGCTGGATTTGAACTCTGAAATGGCTCTCCCATGGGAGCATGAGGAATAGCCCAAACCTGAATCCACTGATGACCAAGTCATGAGGAGGCTTGGGGAACAGTGATGGCCCAGGAGGAAACACTGGACCTGAGCTCAGCAATGGCAGACCCATTCACTAGAGAGCCTGGGCCAGATAGCGTACTTATTTGTTTTGAGCACAGCATGTGATGTATGCTGTTTAGTTGGCTTATGTTTTATTTTAAAATCCTTTGATCTGCTCTGCTGCACATGTCATATGCTTCCATTCCTGTTACAGCATTCATAGACCAATACAAGGAATGATCACACACAAGCAGCATACTCAGAACATTTTACCTGTAATGTAGACTAGCCACAGCACCCAGCTTCCTTTCCTAGTCCTGTTGCTGAGCTGAGAAATAATCTTACTTTGCTGGTGAAGGCTCTAAGAAAGGGGCCCAACAACATAACTGTGGGTTTAGGGGCATTTGGAGGATTGTGAATAATGCATTTCTTCTTAAAAACAGATCCTTCACTGTTTTCTCTGTCTGACTGCATTTGTGCATATAAGGATGACCACCAGCTCTGCATTTAGGAAGCACATAGAACACCATGATACAAATACCTGGCTGATTTTCTATTCTTGATATTTGGGAGTGTTTTTCCTTGTGAAAATTTATATATAAGTTTTGGTTTAAGGTTACTCCAGAAACTTTGTGGAACATTTATTTCTTTGGGCTTCTCTCCATGCATACAAATTTTGTTATGTTCTGGATTTAATGAAAATACTCTTCAGATTTTGCATTAAGAATGAAAATTTGGTTGGATTCAGTGAAAAATTCTGCAGGACATTTTTCTATATCAGTATTAATGTCAGTCATTAATTTAATAATTTATCTCATTTCAATTAGGAAAGAAATGGAGAATTTTTCAAAATAACATTTTGTCATATATCAAGGTTGAAACATAGAATGTATTTTTTGCAGTTATGAATTATGTATCTTGGCTCTCTAATTCTGAACCATCCTCACATTGATCTAATAAGCATTAATTAATCATGATACACTAATTTAAATGACTAATCTGTTTTAGAATTTTCATATGGAGCCCTGGTACTGTCTTGTACTAGATTTGTGTAACATTTGGAAAAAGGTATAGGAAGCATTCTTTTATTTTTTTAATGTATTTTATTTTTTTTTAGTATAGACAGTTTCTTTGAAGGTGGGTATTATTTGAAGTGTAAGGACTAAAAGTTTTGAAGTAGTTTTAAAAAAGCTGATATAGACTGGGTATGGCAGCATACACCTTTAATTCCAGCACTTGGTAGGTAGAGGTAGGAGGTTTGTCATGAGTTTGAGGTCATCCTGAGACTACATAGTGAATTCCAGGTCAGCCTGGGCTAGAGTAAGACCTTATCTCAGAAAACAAAACAAAACAAAACAAAAAAGCAGTCATTGCGCATTAAATTTGGAACTATATAACAGTTTTCAAAAATTTTAAGTTACATTATTTTTGATTTTTCTTTTTAGTGAAACTTTGTTATGTACCTTAACTGCCAAGCTTTTATGCTGTTCACATTTATGATAGTTCATATTGTCAACTTGACAAGGCTAACAATTACTAGAAAATGGGTGAAGCTTCTGGGCATGCATGTGAGGGTAGGTTAATTAGGTCAATTGAGGTAGGAAGACTCACCTTAATTGTGGGTGGCACCATGCTGTGGATTGGGTTACTAAACTATATGAAAAGGAGAGAGCTAGATGAGCACCAACATTAATCATTTTTGAGCTGACTTCCCTCTCAGTTCTCTCATGTCCCGAGACAGCATCCTGAGGTGTCTTCAGACATAGTGTCTTATTTAGTTCCAGTGGGTACCCAAGTGCTTTGTCAATGGTCTGTATTGTTTTGGGGGCCTCATGAGCCTCCTGGACCAAAAGGTCACTGTAGGTAATAACCCACTTCTGGCACCAGGATTTAACAGAAATGACTATGGTTTGGGATAAAGTGTTTTCCTCACTGCAAGGTGCTTAAATCTCTGCCCGCCTCCCCTGTCTGAGTGTGTCTATCTTCTTATACCTTACTTATACCTTAAGTAGGTAACAAAGGGGTAAGTTTCTATCATACTGATTCATGCCATTATTTGTTGTGTGAATCTCCTCAGTCCCCTTTTTTCCTTCCCCTTCTCTCTCCAGACCTTTATACCATCTGTAAGCTGTCCTTTTACATGCCTATCTATCATTCATTCCTCTGATTTTCTCCTTGCTTCTCCTCTCTCCAAGCCTCATTCATGCCTCCTTAACAGTACTGCTGATGCTTCCAACAACTTATAAACAAATCAAACTATTCCATGTTAAGATCAGTATATGAGAAAGAACATGCAGAGTTTGTCTTCTGAGCCTGGGTAACCTCACTTAGTATACATTTTTTTGAGGCCCATCCATTTTCCTGCAAAATTCATAGTTTTATTTTTCCTTACTGCTGATTAGAATTTGATTGTGTATATGTACCACATCTTTATGATCTATTCTTCATTTGATGGGCATCTGGGCTGATTATATTTCCCAGCTATTGTGAAACATGGTTAAACAAGTATCTCTAAAGTAAACAGTAGATTCTTCAGGGGATATACCCAGAAATGTTATAACTGGGTCAAATGCTTTAGATTTTTTTTGAGGAAATTCCATATTGGTTTCCTTAATGGATTTAAAATTTACACTCATACCAACAGTGAATAAAGGATCCCATTTCCTCATATTCTTGCCAGTGTTTCTTGGCATATGATTTTTTTTTTTGGATGAATCATTCTGACTGGTATGAGATGGAATCTTAAAGTAGTTTTAATTTGCGTTTCCTTGTTGGCTAGAAATTATACATTATTTTAGATATTTATTGGCCATTTGTATTTGTTCCTTTGAGAACAATCTGTTCAATTTCCTGCCCTATTTTATGACTGGCCTGATTGACTCTTTATTGCTTAGTTTTTTAAGTTCTTAGTATATGTTAGATGTTAAACCTCTGTCAGATGTATAGCTGCAAAAGATTTCCTCCCACTCTGTAGGTTGCCTTTTGACAGTTTTATTACCTGCATAATAGCTTTTAAATTTCATTAGATCTCAGTGGGTTTGGGATACTAAAGTATTATAAAGAATTTCCCTATGCTAATACCTTCGAGGTTCTCCCTACATTCTCCATGAGTTATTTCATGGTTCCAGGTTTTATATTGAGGGCTAATCCATTAAGACTATACTTATTTTTGTACAGAGTGAGAGAAGGGGCTCTAGATTCATTCTTCCGTATGTAGTAATTCAGTTTCTCCACTACCATTTATTGGAAATACTCTATTTTCTCCAGTGTGTGTTTTTTGTCTATTTTCAAAGACCAGGTAGCTGTAGTTACTAGAACTTATATCTCAATTTTATTCTATTCCATAGATCACAGTATCATGCTGTTTTTATTACTGTGGCTTTGTAGTATATCTTGAAATCAAGTAGAGTGATACCACTAGCAGTGTTCTATTTTTGCTGATGGCATTTTTTGATATCCAATGCCTTTTTTCCATATGAATTTTGAGATTATTTTTTTCAATTTCTGTGAAGAAGGAATATTAAATCAATGGTATTATTTAATTCAAATTCTCTCTCTTTATTTTATGTCTCTATGTATTGAAAATAATGCAATATTAAAGTCACCCACTGTTATTATGTTGGTATTTATTTCCACCATTTAGCTCTACCATAAGCAAGCACTCTACAGGAACCCTAGTTAGAGCTCAGTCTATTGAAGTTTGTTTATATAACTTGGCACACCTGTGTTTGATGCGTCCATGTTTGTACTTACCATAACCTCTTGTTGATTTTTTCCCCATGACATATATGGAAAGGCTTTTTTAATATATATATAAAATCTCTTTTGATTGCTTTTCATTCACAGGTAATTTTTTTTCCTATTTTTATTTACATGGAAATTTTTTTCATCCTTTCACCTTAAGGTGGTGTCTGTTTTTAATGGTAAAATAAGTTATTTGAAGACAGTAAATGGATGGATTCATTTTTTTTATAAATTAGTTTTGCACTGAGCGAACACAGTCAATTTGGCACCATTGCTAGGCTCATACATGATCTACCCCTTCCCCTTGGCCCCTCCTTGTTGAGGTATATGGGTCATCCATTCTGGAGTTAGCCCACAGTTGTGGGTAGGATAAATGTATCTGCATATCATGACCCAACATATGGCTCTGACTTTCTTTCCAAGCCCTCTTCTGCAAAATTTCCCTGAGCCATGTTGGGATCATTTTTGGTCTGCTTCAGTGATGAGGTGTTGGGGGCCTCTGGGTCTCTAGATCTCTGACTTGGTAGGAGCTGATTTTTCTCTGTGTTGATCTCCTTTACCCTTGTGCTGGTACCTGCTTGACCAAGAAAATAGCACCTTTGCTTGTTCCACCAATTATTCATAGTTTCAGCCAGGGCCCTTTTGAGGTATGATGGGGTGGCTCTCTCCTTAGGATCCACATCTATCTGAAAAAGAGAAGCAGCTTCTCCAACAGAGAGTAAGTTAGCACCAGACCAATGAGATAACCCTTACTTGTTTATAGAGAATTTAATAGGTGTAGGCCCTCTTGTAGCCCACGATTGGTGGTAGCTTGATAATGGAGAGTGAGCTTATGTTTGGAATCGGTTCTGACTTGTTTCCCAGCTCCAGCTATCCGTCCAGCTATCCACTGAGGGGATCAGTTAGCCAAATCAAGAGCAGTTGGTTCCCCACCATGGCTGTGTGCCACTATTGCACTTGTGTGAGCATCACAACAGGATATTTGCTGCTAAGTAGGTTAGACCATGAGTTGCTTGCACAGATATTGGTCATTTTCCCCCAGTTGCCCATGTAGCACCTTCTGGCACTAGACGCGCAGACTGTCTGGGGACTGACTCTCTTCCAGCTTCCAGCCATGTCACTCCATATTATGTGTCAACCGCATATGGTGTCTTCAGCACTAGGGTCTTACCACTAACCTTTGGTGGGTCATCAAGTACTCGGACAGAAATCTATTTTTCTTTTAGGAAACCTTGTAGGTCTCTCTGATCAAAAGCTCATTGTGGATGAAAGCCAAATGCTGGAACTGGGAGTTACAGGTCAGTGCCCACTAAGAAAAGGAAGAAAAAGATAATGAATAAAAAAGAGTTAGAGAGAAGAGAGACAGAGAGAGAGAGGTAGAGAAGCTGTAGAAGATTAAGGTCACTCTTCATCATACTCTTTCCAGTGTCTTGTGTCTCAGGTGTTCCCTATAAGGGCCTGGTGAAGGTTCAACCATTTGGTCTGCTTTTAGGATGTAGAATTTTATGGTACCATTGCCATTTGGGTCTAGATTTTTGTCTCCCACGCACTCCCTTGCCCTCCCCTCCCACACCACCCTCCCTATTGTCTAGTGCTCCAGATGCTTGCTGTGTATGTTGGCATCTTGGGTAGATTCAGGTTAGGTGCTGTAGATGAGTGAGACTATGTGGCGATTATCTTTTTGTTATTGGGTAAGTTCACTGAGAATGATCTGTTACAGGTTCAACCATTTTTCCCCAAATTTCATTGTGTCATTTTTTTCTTACTGCTGTGTAGAATTCCATTGTGTAGATATACCACATCTTAGTTATCCATTCTTCTAGTGATGGACACCTGCATTGATTCCAGCTCTTAGCTATTACGAATTGAGCCACTACAAACATGATTGAGCAAATCTCTCTGGCCTGTGGTTTAAAGGTTTTAGGGTAGATGCCCAGTAAGGGAATAACTGGGTCTGTTGGTATCTGTATATTCAGCTTTTTTAGCAGTCTCATATTGCTTTCCAAAGCAATTATACCATCTTACATTCCCACCAACAGTGGATGAGTGCACCTACTTCTCCACATCCTCGCCAGCATTTATTTTCATTTGATTTTTGATGTCTGCTATCCTTACTGGGGTAAGGTGGAATCTCATAGTTGCTTTAATTTGCATTCCCCTGATGATTAGAAATTATGAACGTTTTCTTAAGTGTGTGTTTGCCATTTGTATTTCTTCCTCTGTGAACTGCCTGTTCAGCTCTTTGCTTCATTTTGTTAGTGGGGTGTTTGAGGTTTTATTATTTATATTTTTGAGTTCTTTGTAGATTCTAGAGATTAGGCCTCTGTCGCTTGGATAAGCAGCAAATATTTTCTCCCATTCTGTGGGTAATCTATTGGCTTTGCATATTATATGATTTTTCTGTAAAGAAACTCTTCAGCTTCATGTGATCCCATTGGTTGAGTGACTTTCTAAGATTGTGAGCTACTGGGGTTTTGTTCAGGAAGTCTTTTCCCATTCCTATATCATGGAAAGTTCTTCCTATAGATTCTTGCAGTAGTAGCCAAGTTTCTGGTCTTATATTGAAGTCGTTGATCCATTTGGACTTGAGTGTGGTGCCTGGCAAAATGTGAGGATCAAGTTTCAATTTCATGCATATGGTTTTCCAGTTTCTCCAGCACCATTTGTTGAAGATGCTGTCTTTCTTCCAGCCTACATTGTTAGGGCCTTTGTCAAATATCAAGTAGCTATAGTTGCTTGACCCAAATCCAGGTCTTTGAGTCTGTTCCCTTGGTCTATACTCCTGTTTTTATGCCAGTACCATGCTGTTTTTATTACTATTGCTTTGCAATATAGCTTTAGATCAGGTATGGTGATGCCTCCAGAGGTATTTCTTTTGCTGAGGATATGTTTAGATATGCGAGGCCTTCTGCCTTTCCATATGAATTTTTTGATCATTTTTTCTATCTCTGTGAATATAATTTAATTGTAATTGCATTAAATATGTATATTGCCTTTGGTAAGATTGCCATCTTCACAATGTAAATTCTGCCTGTCCAGGTGCATGGGAGGTCTTTCCATTTTCTCAAGTCTTCCTCAGTTTCTGTTTTGAGTGTTTTTATGTTCTTGTATAAATCTTTCACTTCCTTGGTTAACGTTATTCCAAGGTATTTAATTTTTTTGTTGCTACTGAAAATGGGACTATGTCCCTTATTTCTTTCTCTTTATCTTTGTCATTTGCATATAGAAAGGCTACTGATTTTTGTGCATTGATTTTGTATCCTGCTACTTTGCTATAGGAGTTAATCACCTTCAGTAGTTTTGGGATGGAGTCTCTCGGGTGTCTTACATATACAATCATGTCATCAGCGAATAGAGGTAGCTTAACTTCTTCCTTTCCAAATTTTATCCCTTTTATTTCCTTCTCCTGTTTTATTGCTTGAGCTAGGACTTCCAGGACTATATTGAAGAGCAGAGGTGAGAGTGGGCAACCGTGTCTTGTTCCTGATCTCAATGGGAATTCCTCCAGTCTCTCTTCATTAAGTATTATTTGGGTCTTATGAGCTTTATATATTGCCTTTATTATGTTAAGATATGAACCATCCATGCCAATTTTCTCCAATGTTTTGATCATGAAGTGATGTTGTATCTTGTCAAAGGCCTTTTCTGCATCTATCAGAATGATCATGTGCTTTTTGTGTTTAACCTTGTTTATGTGGTATATTACATTGACAGATTTCCATATGTTGAACCACCCCTGTGTTCCTGGGATGAATCCCACTTGATCAAGGTGGATAATGCTTTTGATGTGTTGTTGGATTTGGTTTGTAGGGATTTTGTTCAGGATCTTTGTGTCTAAATTCATAAGGGAAATAGGCCTGCTGTTTTCTTTTCTTGTGGCATCTCTGCCTGGTTTTGGAATTAGGGTGATACTAGCTTCATAAAAGGAGTTAAGTAGCTTTCCCTGTTCTCCAATTGTTTGGCACAGTTTGAGGAAGATTGGTTTGAGTTCTTCCATGAAGGTTTGATAGAATTCAGCTGAGAAGCCATCTAGTCCTGGACTTTTCTTTTTGGGGAGGTTTTTTTTTTATTACTTTTTCAATCTCCATGAGTGTGATAGGTTCATTGAGGAGATTAATCTGCTCTGAGTTTAGCTTTGATAGATGGTATGGTATGCATCCAGGAATTTATCCATCTCCTCCACATTATCTAGTTTTGTGGAGTAGAGGTTTTTAAAATAAGTCCTGATGATTCTCCCAATTTCACTTATGTATGTTGTGATCTCTCCTTTTTCATTTTCAATTTTGCTAATTTGAAGCATCTCTTTTTTTTTTTTTTTTTTTTTTTGCTTGATCAAATTGGCCAGGGGATTGTCCATCTTGCTTATTTTTTCAAAGTACCATCTCTTTGTTTTGTCAATTGTCTTGTTTTCTTAGTTTCCAATTCATTAGTTTCTGCTCTGATTTTAGTTATTTCTTTCCTTCTGGAGCTTTTTGGGTTGAATTTTTCATGCTTTTCCAGTGCCTTCAGGTGGATGGTTAGGTTATTGATTTGGGATCTCTCTGTCTTTGTTATTAAGGCATTGAGTGCTAGGAATTTCCCCTGAGAACCACCTCCATTGTGTCCCATAAGTTTTGGTAGGATATATTCTCATTGTCATTCATTTCTAAAAATTTTGCAATTTCATTTTTTATTTCATCCACTATCCCTTTATTGTTTAAACATGTGCTGTTCTGTTTCCCGGTATTGTTGGGATTCTTGGTGGGTCTTTTGTTGTTAATTTCTTGCAATATAGCATTGTGATCTGATATCATGCATGGAGTTATGTCAATGTTACTAAATATGTGGAGGCAGGCTTTATGACCCAGTATATGGTCTATTTTAGAGAAAGTTCCATGGGCTGCTGAGAAGAATGTGTAGTCTGTGGATTTGGGATGGAAAGTCCTGTAGATGTCTTATTCCCTTGATAAGTAGGAAGTGGCCTTCTTTGTCTTTTTCGATTATTTTTTGTTTGAAGTCTATTTTACCCCATATTAATGTAGCTACACCTGCTTTTTTCTTATTCCAGTTTGCTTGGAATATTGTTTTCCACCCTTTCACCCTGAGGAGGTGTCTGTCTTTAGTGGTGAGGTGGGTTCCTTGAAGACAACCGACTGAGGGGTCTAATTTTTTGACCCATCCTGTTATTTTGTGTCTCTTGATGGGTGAATTAATGCAATTAGTATTTAGGGTAATGACTGTGAGATTTGATTTGATCCCTGCCATATTGTGATGGTATATGTGGGTTGGTGTTTTCATGGACTTTGAAGTTTTTTGTGCCTTCTCTGAGTTTGGCTATTGTGATCTGCCTCTTGTAGGCATTTGAGTTTGATTATTTATTTCTTCTTTGTGGAGAATTTCCTGTTATTTCTATGTCATGCTGCTTCCTAGGTTGAGTGTTAGTCTGTCTTCCTAAGAGCCAGAACCTATTTGTAGTTTTGCTACTTTTTCTTAGTGCATACATGTCTATGTTGGCTCTTTAAAGAGAAAAATATTAGGGGTTGGGGAGATTACTCAGCAGTTAAGAACACTTGCCATTTAAATGTGATGGCCTGAAACCACCTAAATTCTCCAGCTTCCACATAAAACCACAAGGTTGGCATGAGAATTTCAAGTGCATATATAATGCATTTTTGTCTTCTTCACCATCAATTATCTTCTCTTTCCCTCTCAATCTCCTTTTGAACCCCTTCTTCTTGCTAAATAATCCATTTTCTACTTTAGTTTAACTCGATAGGTCACCAAAATGAGTTTTAATATTTTTATTGTGTTAAGAAAACATTCAACCTTTAAAATACCTTGTGAATTTATTTTGGGCATTGTGGTAGTTTGAATAGATGGCCCCCAATAGATTCAGTGTTCTATTACAATTTGTAATTTACATCTGCAGCCACCTGGCTGGAGGTAGTGTCACTGGGCCAATCTTATGGTCCAGCCCTACGGTGTGGGATGGGTTTGAAATTCCAGTCTAATGATGTGCAAAGTGCCTAGTGTCTAGAGTTCCTGAAATATGCTGTGTGGCTTGTGGTTTTCTCTCTTTTTGTCTCTCTGCCTGGTCTTTTAAATAGAGGCTAGCTTCTTCTACCATTATTGTACTTCCCCTGGATCTGTAAGCTTCAATAAGTATCCCTTCCTCCATAACTTTGCCTGATTTTTAAGTTCATTTCAGTGAACCTGAAACTGTCTGCTACAGCATGTAAGGAATTTCTTTCTCTTAACTATCCATTTTTTATTTTTTTTTTCAGAGAAAACACAAATGATTTGACCTCAATGGTACTAGACAGTCAAACTATTCTTCCTATCTTCCCCTTAGTTTTTTTCCTCTTGATATGTTTTATGTTTTCTTAAGGAAGAAAGACATTTAATTTGTTATGTCTATCATCATAATTTGAGGATGAAAAAATGTATATTAATGAGTACTTCTGGATATCAAGCTACCTTGTGGAACTGAGATGAAGTGGGATATAATGTTATTACCTCAAAACCCACCCTAAATTCCTTTTGTAATAATGTTAAACATCAGTTAAGTACCAAAATTTACAGGAATTGTTGCTATAAAGTTGATACAGTGTCAAAAAAGTATCTGTGATATAATGGCTGATCTCTTATGAGGAATCCATTAGTGCTCCGGAAGAAAAATCCTTACCTCTTAGTTGGGCTACTAGGTACTCTTTAATGTACTACGTGAAAGGATTTCAAATTGGTACAGTTCTAACATTAATTATATAATTTAGAACTTCCTTTTTTTCTATAAGATTTGGCTAATCAAATGTGCAAAATACTCAGTTCTATTTCTTGTGCTTGTTAGATACTGTGTTATTATATGAGTGACTTTTAGTGGTTTATATTCATGTAATACAAATATATTCATAGTTACTTTATATTTAAAATTCTTTAAAAAATCAATATACACATTGTTCATCCTAATCAAACTCCATTTAGTCATATTCATTTTTCTCTTTATATGCCTTGGAATATCAGAAATAGCTTAGTCATGATTATAAGATTATAGGATCTCATTTCATACTTTATTTGGTTTTAAATTACAATAAAATGTGCTTTCCAAGCTAATTAAAAGAAGATTTATATATCAGTTGTGGAAAAGCTGTGTTTATTTTCCAGAAAGTAAAGCACTTAAGAGAAGTTTAAAAAGTGTATTTCTCAAATAATATTAAGGTATTAAATATAAAATGTTGGCCTTTAAAATATGAAATTAAAAGTAGCTGAACAAAGACAGACTATAAAATACAGAGTAAGAAATGTGGTTTTATTCCTTACCTCTTCATTTAATATCAGTAACTCAAGAGGCAGTATTACTCTGAACAAATGATAGAAATGAATGGAATTTTTATTTTCTTCAATCTATACCTCTCTACCAACCGTCTATTATCTGTAAATGCGTGTTAATTTCTTTGAACCCTCATAATTTGGCTTGATTTTCTTTATTTTGGTTTTCTTGGGCAAAACTAGAGAATAATTTGAGGTCATATATGATCGGCATCTGTCAACTAACTAAATATGTATATTATGTATGTATATATGTGCACATGCATATTACATATGTATATATACGCTTTATAGATAGGTTCATACACATTGTGTGTCCTTTACAATATATTTAGGTCTGATTATGTTAATTGTGCAAAGAAAGAAGAAGAAATCAAGTCTCCTTTTTAGGAAGTGGAAATCAATTTAAGTGATGATCCCAAAGTGAATACAAACAACCTCCCTGAGGAGAATCTCAGTAGAATGGCTTCAAGGGAGGAGGGATGTAAGAATATAACCTGATGGGAATATGAATATGACCAATATGTAATATTCATACTGTAAAGTTTATCATTATGCAATATAATTATGTAAAAAATAATGGAGAGTGGGACTCACTCCAGTCATTAACAAAACATCTCACATGAGATTGCTTGGAGTGCCTTTAAAGTCTAATTAGAATGTCTACATTCCAAGTACTAGTGAGGATGAAGATTGAGTTGATAATCTACTTGGGTCATACAAACTCACTTCAGTTTTCAAAAAAGACTGAAACCACCCATTAGTGTGGCAGAAGGTCTCCATTAAGTTTCTGGACTAAAACTGGCTGTGAAAGAATGGGTGAGGGATGAGTAGGGAGATGGGACATGGAACTTTAATATTTGCTTTTACCAATATTGATTAAAGTTACCCTTGTGTGCTAGGTAAGAAATCCAAGGATTTGGGGTTAGACAGCTTCAGTCAGTACCTGATATTTCCATAAATCTTTAGACCAAAGATAATGGTCCATACATTCGCAGCTTGAAAGCATTCACTAGAAGAGTGATTAGGAGAAGAAAGACAAAATATGCACAGCTGGAAGAAGAGTCTAGGATGTGTTGTGGGGAAAGTTTCTACTGAGTAGTAGCTAGTTAGGTATTTTGCTCATGTAGCATCTGATATGCCTTCCTAATAATCTTAGAAGACTTTTGGACTTTAAGGAACTGAGTAACCCAGGCCACAAAAGTAGTGACTAGACATATTGAATAACAAATAATTTCAAAATTTACTGTCTGATTTACTAGGCTATAATTTATTTTCTTTCAGTAAATTTGCAGGATACAAAATTGACATGTAAAAATCATTTTTTCTATATACAAATAAAGTATGTTTTGAGAAAGAAATCAGGGGGACAACTCAACTGAAATGATTGTCAAAAAAGTTGCAATAAATTGAAGCAAAGGAAGAAAAGATCTTTACAGGAATCTTTTAAAATGTGGAAGAACAATGTGTATGAGACACTGGAAGGTGAAGCACCTCCTGTGCTCACGGATCAACAGAATTCACATTGTGAAAATGTACTAAGAAAAAGCGATCTAAAAATTCAGTGTAATCCCTGGCATATTCTAATGACATTCTTCACAGAAATGGAAAAAAATGCAATCATAAAATTTAAAATTCCTATGAAACCTTAAAAGATATATGAAATACACACAATTCCCTAGCAATAAAGAGCACTGCTGGAGGTATTAGAACACCTTTTTCAAGCTATATTATAGAAACATAGTAAAACTGCACACACAGACACACATACACACACTATGACTGGCCAATAAAAAGACATGTAGATCAATGAGATCAACAGAAGAGGGGACACAGAAATAACCATAGCTGCCTGACTTGACAATGAAGTCAAAATTAAGCATTGGATAAAATAGTGTTTTTCTCTCATTGATGTACATGGATACAACTTGTGGTAATCATATTAAGCAAAAGAAGCCAAATCCAGGGCTGGAGAGTTGGCTTAGCAGTTAAGCGCTTGCCCGTGAAGCCTAAGGACCCCGGTTTGAGGCTTAATTCCCCAGGACCCACGTTAGCCAGATGCACAAGGGGGTGCACACATCTGGAGCTCGTTTACAGAGGCTGGAAGCTCTGGCGAGCCCATTCTCTCTCTCTCTGTCTCTCTCTGCCTCCTTCTCTCTGTCACTCTCAAATAAATAAATAAGCAAACAAAAAATTTAAAAACAAAGAAGCCAAATCCAGATAAAGCAAAGTTCATATTTTCTCTCACTTATGGATTGTAGTTTTCACACAAACACATGAGCCATATATGTGAAATGAAAGAAGAACAGTATCTGTTTTAAGGAAGGAGACTAGAAGGAAGGTGCAATGTGGAAGAGGGAGAAAGAGGAGAGTATGGGAGTGAAAATGGCCAAAGTACATGTTGATTGAAATTATTCGTATAAAATGCAGTACTATGCACAGTGATTATAAAATATAATGTTATATCATCCAATATTTACCCATCACTTTGGCTTAGGGAGCTACAGAAGGTTACTACTATTACTGCCCTGGGGCCATCACTGACCTTTCAGTATAGTCCACTGCATCCCATTTTTCTCTCGCATATGTGCAGTCTTGCTTGAACACTGTGCAAAGAGATAAATTGTCAAGTTATTCTGAATTAAGCAAGTATTCAATAATATATCACCAGAAATATGGTGTAGGAATCAGAACATCCAAAATTAGTCATTTCAGGATACTTGAAAGTAACTTCTCTCCTTTGACAGAACCCTTCACCTTTCTTCTGGCACTGTACTTATATTTCCAGAGTTACAGGCCATTCATTTAAAACCTAAAACTGTCACAGAAAGTTTCTTTGTATTACTTTTAGGGATATATTAATAGAGCTGTTCAAGAGTTCAGTGAGATACTACATGAGGCAGAGTTGCCTGTCTCTTGATATGCATTGATAAAGGCTGGACAATTGCTTGACTTGGGCTTCAGAAAGGAATATGGTTGAAGATTTTTGATTTAACTT
Source organism: Dipus sagitta (assembly GCA_036346955.1). Classification (NCBI taxonomy): domain Eukaryota; kingdom Metazoa; phylum Chordata; class Mammalia; order Rodentia; family Dipodidae; genus Dipus; species Dipus sagitta. The sequence continues at coordinate 130,133,044 of CM070772.1, read as the reverse complement.
TTCGGAGTTAGAAATGTGGTCTCTACATTGACTCATGGAATAGCACGATAAAACCTGCCCTGGCAAGATATTCTTTAACAATGTTCTAAATAGTGTGATAATTTTTAACTATTTACAAATAGTTGCAATGTGTTCACTACCTTGCTGGTGTATTCATTAAAACATATTCTGTTATTGCTGATAGCTCAATAGATTTGAGTTAATCACAATTTGTCATATCAAACCCATGTTATTTTTTCTATGCCATAATAAAATTTTGTTACAGCAAATCACAAGTATCATTTCACTTCATCTCCACAAATGTCAACATTCATTGACTTTTTAAAGGGATGATTTTTAAAGGTAATCATGACATTGTTGCATCATGCAAGGTAACTGATATTTATTCCTATACCTTAGTATGTAAGTCCCTACTTAACTAGTTTTTTAAAGAATATCATTTTAGATGATTTGTTAATGTACTATTATTATTAATTGAACAGTACCCAAATGCTTTAGATTTCACATATAGGTTGTTAAATAATATTTGTGGATAGTCATTGACTTGGACTGGCTCTTGTTTAAGCATCAACAGACTAAACCAATGTGGAGTTTAATCACAATGATCAAGCTGTTGGTTGGAGTTCTCAGAATCTGCTGTTTTTGGGAACTGCTAAATTTGTGAATCAGTTTTATTTTACTTTAGAATTTTTTGAGTGTTATTTATTTATTTTTTGCTCAAATAAACTCATCTAAATTTAATTGGTCTAAGGAATGTTCCTCTCAATAAGTTTTCATTCTTTTTGGCAATAAGTGTGAGATGGGGTATAGTTTCATCATTTGCTTTTGGCTATCCAGTTTTTCTTATACCATGTGATGAAACACCCCAATGGGTTTTATTAATACCCTTGTCTGAGATCACCTGGCAATATATATGTATGAATTTGCTTTTAATATATACCATGCACTTTTGCATATACATCTTATATTCCCTTTGTTTGAAGTAAGTCAACTCTTCTCTACCATATGGTATATTTCTACTCCTCTTACACACTTCCACATAGATATGACTTCATCCCAGAAAACTTCTAGATCCTAGTCCTTGCCTACCATCTTCTCCTTCATACGCTGTAGCATTATGTTTTTTCCAAACTTCTTACCTGATTTCCCAAATGTCACAAAGACTGTGATTACATCTGTGACCTTTCTCCAGTGGTTAATAAATATTCCATGGCCATGGGCTGAATAATTTCTCATTAACACAATTAATGGAAAGTATACAAATTGACATATATACATAATATATGTAAGTATATTACAGCACTTTCACATGAAGAAATACTAGGTAATGGTTAAAAGATCATTCTATGAAGTAATTTTTAAAATATTTTTATTCATTTATTTGAAAGACAGAAGACACTATGGGCAAATCAGGGAAACTCACCCCTGCAAACAAACTCCAGACACATGTATCACTCTGTGTATCTGGTTTTACATGGGTATTGGAGAATCAAACTGAGGAAATAGAACTTGTAAGCAACCATATTTAACCAGTGAGCCATTTCTTTATCCCATGAAGTACTATTAATGATAACAAGTTTTGTAAGAACAGAGGTTGGAAATAAATTTGTAATGTATTCCCATTTTATAATGAAAATACCTAATATTGTAGAGACTATATTTATAAACACCATACTAAATTTGTTAAATGAATTATTTTTTAATTTATTTTTATTAGATATGGACATACTTAGTATGTAAAAAACACATGTTGGTACCAACATTTAGCTCATCCCTGCCCCTTTTCTGAAAAAGCCCTCCTCCTTGGGGATGCAGGTCAACCCCATGGGGATTGTGGGTCATGCACTGTGGAGGCAGCAGTCAGTTATGGGGGAAAGGCAATGACTCTGTTAATAATGTCCCAACTTGTGGCTCTAACAATCTTTCTGCTCCCTCTTTTGCAAAATTCCCTGAGTCATGTTGAGTGCATTTAAGTCTACTTCAGTGAGGGGCTCTTAGGAGCCTCTGGTTCTGCTTTGGTAGGTGTTGAGTGTCCTTAGTATCTATCTCCTTCACACTTGTGCTGATATCAGGTTCACCCAGAAAGCAGCACTCTGCTCATTTCCCCAATTCCTCCGTGGTTTCAGCTGGGACCAGGGTGAAGTACACTGGGTCATTTATCTCCTCAGGTCTTACTCCCATCTGAAAAAGAGAAACAGAATCTCCAACAGAGAGTGAAGTTAGCACCGGTTAAAAGGGATGACCATTATTAATTTATAGGGAATTTAAAGGGTGCAGACCCTCTTTTAGCCCAAGATTAGTGAGAGGTTGGAGTTGGAAAGCAAAATCGTTACCTGTATACGATTCTGACTTATCTCCCAGTTCCAGATATGCTTTCCTTTCCACTGAGCAGCATGATTAGTCTATCCAAGAGCAGGTGGTTACCCACTATGGCTGGAAAGAAAGTGAGGTAAATACAAATGAAAGAGTAAGAGGGCTGGTGGGATATGTGATTGGCTAAGGAAGAGGAGCCAGAGCTCCTAAGGTTAGATACTGTCAGAAGCACTGGTTGACTTGGTGATGACTGATGGTGAGGTCTTCATAATGTATGCGGCCTCAGTCCTTCTTTAAATGAGGTCCATATTTTATTTTGGAGGATGCTTTCAACATGTGGTTCAATTAACACTGTTGTGGCTAACCACTTTCCTCCATTTCTGGAAATATGCAAATTGACAACACATTGCTTTCCCTTACTGGTTTGTGTCAGAGTTGGCTAGGAGGTCAGTTCTTACCTATTCCTCTTTCTTGCTTCTGGCCCTGTGAACCTTTTGCAGAATTAATTGTGTCCAGCTGGGTCTGCTCTGCCCTTTCTCCAAACAGGACAAAGGAACACTTACCTTCGTCCACTTTCAAAGGCTTTGTGTTTTCCCTTTGGGTTTTTGGCTCAGCAAACCACATCTTCCTTGACTCCACTTCTCAATTACCCTAATAGCTAGTAGAATCCACAGCGTGACCTCCACTCTGTCCTGGCTTCTCCAGTGCCTTTAAGTCACACCTGTAGTCACTTAAAATGGTGACACCAAACTCTGACTAATTCTAGCCCCAGCTGTTAAACAGACTTCAAACTTTGCATTTCTTACTGCACATAATAAGGTTTACAATTTAGAATTCTTTGTCCTCCACTCTCAAACATTAAAAATAACTAACCTTTTTTCCCTCTCCTCCATACCTCTCAATCACAGAGCATCATACATAGTGAAATGAAAAGACATTTATTCCCTACAAAATTTTGGGCTTCATCCTCATACCCAAAAGTCTTTATTTCACTTCAAAACCTCAGTTTCTTCATCTGTGACATAAATTTATATTTATAAAATATTATATATATATATATATATATATATATATATATGTATAGATATATAATATGATGTGAATTCTATGTATACATGTATATGGCACATATATGTGTGTGTTGTGAGTTCATGTGTTTAAAATAATAATGTATAGCCATGTGCCATATAATTGTATCTCAGGCAGTAACAGTGGGCCACAATATTATAAAGAAAGAAGCTGAAAACTTCTAGCCCCCAAGGGATGTCAAAACCATCATAGCACCTTAGTACTGTGCATTGATTTCAAACTTAGGTAAATGAACCTACTGTGCCAACAGTCCTAGAACACATAGATTTATGGGAAATGTGATAATTAAAAATGATGAACAACTATTTTGCTGGCTTATGTGTTTATTATACTACACTTTTATCATTAGTTGGACTTATAAAAGGAACTTTCCTGTGAATGTGTCCTGTGTTCCACTAGCAGCAGGCTCAATCATCTCATGTTTAGCTGTGACTTTTTTTTTTTTTTTTTTTTTTTTTTGGTTTTTCGAGGTAGGGTCTCACTCTAGCCCAGGCTGACCTGGAATTCACTATGTAGTCTCAGGGTGGCCTTGAACTCATGGCAATCCTCTTACCTCTGCCTCCCAAGTGCTGGGATTAAAGGCGTGCGCCACCACGCCCGGCTTAGCTGTGACTTTTGATTGCATAAGGAGTACTGATCAAGTTATTGACCTAGGCCATTATGTCTGTGTCATTATGCTCAATGGTATTTGCACAACTACAAAATTTCAGAACCACACACTTTCTGAACTGTCCTTGCCTTGAAGCCATGCACTGGCACATACGTTAACAGTTTGTTTAGAGCAATGGGAACTGATTCCTTCAAGATGTAATAGCTGAGTAAGAGGTCAAAGAGAAGAAAAGAACCAGAGATGAAAGTATCGAAGGAGAAAGCATCCCAAGTTGATCTGGGATTACAAAGGGAGAGAGCTCACTTGAAAAGTGTGTGAAGGGCAATGATGGGGAGAGATGGGCAGGGCTCATGCAACATAGAGTCTTAGAGTGAAGAGTGGGGTCTGGGGGCTTGAAAATCAAGACTCGTTAAAGTATTTTTAGCAAAGGTCGGGCTGACAGAACATTCCCACATTAACAGGACTACTGTGCTACATGGAAAATGGGCACCATCATTTCCCTCCTCCCTGCTCCCATTCCACTGAGGGCCCTTCTTAGTGGGATTAGTGGTATTCACCATGGGGTTGTAGGTTATGAGTTGTGAGAGCAGCAGTCAGTCACTCATTGTAAGGGGGACGGGAGTATGCCTCTGAATATTCCCTCCTAATTTGTGGCTCTTACAATCATTCTGCTCCTCTTCTGCAAATTTCCCTGAGCTCTGGTGAGTGTGTTTTAAGTTTGCTTTAGTGTTGAGCTCAGCAGCTTCTGGATTTCTGCTTTGATACCCTAAAGAATCCACCCTTCACTGAAGAGATACTTGCTCAACCATGTTTCTAGCTGCTCAATTCACAATAGCTAAGAACTGGAATCAACCCAGGTGCCCATGGTTTGATGACTGCAATATAAAGATGCTGTACATATACACAGTGAAGTTCTACTCAGCAATAATGAAAAATGACATAATGAAATGTATAGGAAAATGGACAAACTTGGAACAGATCATAATAAGAGAAATCACACAAGCACAGAAAGACAAACACTGCATGTTCTCTTTCATCTGTGGTTCCTAAACTAGTATAGATTGAGTTGCAGGCATACTTGACAGACAACTCAAGGGACAGATAACAGGGGTAGAAGTGTTCAGGGGAAGAAGAATGGGAGAGTGGGGGAAGGCTACACAAAAAACTAAATCCACAGGAATTGTTACCATAGAAACCTTCCTCCTGGCTAACTGACTAAAAGATACAAGCCTCTATAGGAGTATGGGGATCATCTCATAACAAGGGCCCTGGAGGGGGTGGGATAAAGCCTAACCCCTAAAACATTTGGCTCTGACTTGTAACTCCCAGTACCAGAAATAATTTACAACCAACATTGAGCTATTGATCTGAGAGACCTAAGAGGCTGCCAAAACAAGACAGGCTTCTGTCAAAGCAAATTTTAATTTAGTTAATATTCCTATTTATTTATTTGAGAGCAACAGACAGAGAGAGAAAGAGGCAGAGAGAGAGAGAGAGAGAGTAGGAGAGAGAGAGGGAGAGAATGGGCAAGCCAGGGCCTCCAGCCACTGCAAGAGAACTCCAGACGCTTGAGCCCCCTTGTGCATCTGGTTAACATGGGTCCTGGGGAATCGAGCCTTGAACCTAGGTCCTTAGGCTTCACAGGCAAGCACTTAACTGCTAAGCCATCTCTCCAGCCCAGTATTCCTAATTATATCTCAAAATTTACTCCACAATCCTCCTCTAGATATAAACATTTTATGGATCAGAACATATTCTACCATATTACCTATATTATATAACTATTGATGTCCTTTTAGCATCTTAAATATATATTTTCTGTTTATAATTTATCTGTGCTTATATTCTTAATTTAAACCATTTTTCTTCCTTTTGTCACTATTATAATTTTATTTATACACATTTTGTTCCTGAAATTTGTTGTAAAATAAATTCTATAATAAATAAAACTTAATATGGGCAATTTTGCCACTGACACAATCTCTCTTGATGTAGGGATTTGTTTTTGGGCTTCTGGAATTCTCTTGGCCTTTCTCTCTTGATTGCAAGGTGGATGCCATGACCCAGTCTTCCCAGCTGTCCACCAGTATTGTGTACAGAGAAGGATTAAAGCACACTTGACTCTTCCTCCCAGAAATCTCTACTCATACCTCCCTTCACATGTCTCTATCCAGAAAAGGTGGGTCCCTGAATATTACTTACTCTAACAGGAACTTAAAAATAACCATCATCTATGGAAACAACATGAGAGATCAAAAATGCATCACCTAATGGGTTTGTTCAAATTTCAATCCTAATGTATGTCCTACATGTGTTCTGAAGGGAAAGAGGAGCTGTGAGGATTATGAATAAACAATTAAATAGCTACCACACTAAAAACCTTTCCATGAGTTTCTTAAAATGCTAGATGCAGAAAACCCAATGGCTTCATGTTTATGCTTATTGCCTCCAATGCAAGACTCAAGAGTCCTACAATAATGAACTATGCATAAAACTCATATTGTTCAAAACCATGTACCTGTAAGTTTCTTTATGTAGTAGTAATTCCTATTTTTGAGTGAAAAATAAAATTTTGATTATTGAAGAATACATTACATGAGGAATTCATAAGAAGAAGTCCAGTTGTAGCCTTATGAATACCACTTTTTATGATCAAAAAGTAGCACTTACATGGAAACTCCTCCAAGAAATAAGAAGTATATATTTTTTTTTCTGTACTTAGGTCAAGAAGGATTTAATTTATATTCCTGGCATAAAACAGTCAATGAACAATTATTGATCTAGGAAAGTTAGGTCAGGATTGTATAGAACAATGGTTTAGATTTTATCTCAGCTCTAAATAATTGCAATAGAATTGCTTTCTAGTAAAATAATACCACACTTACATAACAATTCTATTTTAATGCAATATAGAGGAAAGTTTCTACTATAGTGAAATATGACATAAAAGAAATTAATAAAATTTTGAAAGCAGGCAAGTATTTTGTACAAGTAACTAAGTTAATGGTTTTAAGATTTCAATGAGTCATATAAATCTGTAAAAGGTAATAAACAAATGCATGGGAAAGAAACAAAGGGAGGAAAATAAGCAAGTAAAACAAGGCAAACTTTCACAAGTTAGTAATAATATATAAAAATAACATTTAACTCTAAATATTGGAATATTTGAGGATGACAAAGCTGTAGTAATAGATATACTCACACATTGATGGTATAACTATGAGTCTTTCACAAACTTAGAATTGTGAATCAATAATATTTTATTAGAATATTTGATGATTATAAAATTGGAAATATTGGTAACGTGTTATGAATAAAAGTAAAAAATAAGAGACATATGTACATTTGAATAATAGAGTTTTACATTATGCTTTTGGGAAAACTTTCAAGATATAACTTCTTTTCATAAGTAGCGAGTGAAAATTCTAGAGATAAATTATAATGTCTAACTTAATTATGTAAAAGATAATGAAGAGAAACTTCATCCAAACTTTTGCATTGCTTCTTTTAGTAAGTTTCTGTTTGCTTACTTGTATTTTTTCTGGTTCTATCATTTTTGCCACAAGGAAAGGTTACTTTGATAATGTGAATACAATACCCGCAGTTCATTGTGAACCATACTATAAGCTTCAAGATTCTTATACAGTCACTTGGTTCCTTTAACACTGAATGAAAAAGCAAACATTTTTTCCATTTTCATTTATGGAATGTGAAGTTCAATGATGTCAATCATGGTGAATGAGTTTTCCAAGGACACCTAGCTTAGACATGGTAGGACCTCAATGCTAGGATCTTGGTTTTTAGTTCAACATTAACTTCTCCCATGAAGACATTTATATGAATCATATGATTTACTGAGCGAAGCTGCACTGTAAACATGTTCGATGAATGATCTGAATCCCACTTTTGAGATTCTGAATAATTCTGGGCACCTTTTCAGTAGCACAGCTGAGAGAAGTAAGAATGTCTGCTACAAAACAACAAACACAAGATGGAGTCAACCTACAGGTCCTGGTCTATATATAAATGCCAAGAAACACTGTGGGTTGATGCCCCTCCTGGTATTCATTGGAAAGCCATTTCATAATTTGGGAAAAAGAAACCTAGTGCAGTTCAGGGACAGTCCCCGCCCCATCCACATTGCCATGACCTAGACATCTGGTTGCTCTATTCAGAACGGAGTAAAATCCCTTCATCTAGCATTCTGGGATGGCATAAGAATTAATCACACTTTTTATTTAAAGTTTCGTCTTCAAAATAAAAACACCTGTGCATACAATTAAATGTAAGGCTATAAAAGCAATTGCTTCCACTTATTCTTTATGATGAAACAACTACTGGATTATTACAGGTCCTCTGGGACTGTTTGCCTTTGCATAACATATTAATACAGAAATGACTATAATAAGTACTGCTCATAAGATTATAAAGTTATAGAAATATGCTCTAAAGAAATGTGATTTTAAAGACCCTTGTAATATTTTATAAGGAAAAAAAATCTATCAATTCAGAAGCCCCGGAAACATTCTGTGTTTGACTAATTTTCAGTTTAAAATTTAAGAACAAATCATAATGAAATATATACAGAAAAATATGATGAAATCCATTTTTTTGTATACTATACTAAAGAAGAAGTTAATTGTTAATTTAAGAAGTATGATTAGCTATGTGGCTTGAGGATGAAAAAGCCTTTCCTTTGTGATAACTCAGATGAAGTATTGCAAATATATAGAGAAAATAAATAGAAAAACATATAGACAGATAAATGATTAATGATAGATATATATATAGATAGATGGGTAGATAGACAGAAAGGAAGAAAGACATCTGTACTTCTTTTGAGTCACTGAGATGTGTTTGTCTTTACCACTAGATTTATGGACATAGAACCTCTGTGATCCACCTTTCAAAACTGACTTTCTAAGTCTTAAGCAAATGCAAATCCTTTGGTGGTATGTATACTCCCTGGGTGACCTTACTATTTGAGAATTAAAAAGTGTTCAAAAATGTTTACTGACTAAGAGTGACTTCAGAGACTCAATGTTTCACACATTGGTAACTCCATTCAAAGAGTATTCTCTGTGACTACATGGAAAATTAGACTGTTAAAATGTGTTCCAAGTATAGATATAAATGTGTACTTTTTTAACTTTCAAAGGGACTGGAAGGGAAATTCACTCAGAATGTCACACAGCCTTTGTCTATGTAAAGGATTTTGATGAACAGTGTTCTCATGTTGGCTGCATATTGAAATTACCTGTATAAAATACTGATGGCTAGGTCACACCCCAGTCATCAGGGGTGTGGTACTGTTTTCAAAAATTTCCCAGGAGTACTCAGTGTATAGTGGTGGTTTAGAATTTCTTTCTTAGAACAAAATAGCTTCCAAATGTCCTATGTACCACACCTGGAAGCGAACTGGACCTTGTTGATGAATGGATTCTTAGATTCTTGTGAATTCTTGAATATTTTCAAGCTTCAAGCACTTGAAGGTGCGAAGTGTATTATCTGTCCCCACTCCATGACATACATCTTCTAACACCACTGGAACAGCAGCGGATCCAGTGCACAGAACCAGAGATCCAATGGAGAATTCTGATACTTGTTATCACACACTTAAGAGAGATGGTGTTAGGGAACACCTTTAGCTAATATCCTCTGAAAAAGTGCCTTCTGTATTCTTCATTGGTGTGCTGCAGAAAATGATCTAGGAATTAAAAGTTAATAATCATTTGTATAGGGACTGGAAAGCAAATCCATTTGAGAAACATATTTCTCTCTCTCTCTCTCTGCCTAGAGTTGAATTATCCAATAGATATTACTATAAAGAGAAATCATGATGTTTTATTGTGGAATCTAGCATCTCTCTTTTTCTTCATATGTCCAATTTCTTTTTAAAAATTTATTTATGAGAGAGAGATAGAGAAAGAGAAAGAGAGAAAGAGAGAGAATGGGCATTGCCAGGGCCTCCAGCTACTGCAAACGAACTCAAGATGCTTGCACCTCCTTGTGCATCTGGCTTACATGGGTCGTAGAGAGTTGAACCAGGATCCTTTGGCTTTGCAGGCAAACACCTTAACTGCTAAGCCATCTCTCCAGCCCTCCATATGCCCAATTTCTTATCTTCTTTCAAAAGATTTGAATCAGATCACAATTAACTTTTCTAACAATGTCAATATATGTGTTTTGCTTAAATTTGCACCAGTCTAACATTCCCATGTGAAAGGTATCATTCTGTTTCCTCTTCCTGTCAATCACTTATGCCAGGCAAGGTCTTGGTATGTTGGGTTATGACCTTTCATTTTGGACAAGAGCCAAAAACCACAGCAATTTGACTGATGTAATTATTTATGCTGTTTCTAATAAGCCTAAAAATGTGATGCTAACATTTTTCATATGTTTGTAGGTTTCTACTCTGCACCTTACCCTCACCATACTATCAATGCTTTTGTTTAGTTACAGCAATAAAAATATAACTTATTAATAGCTGAATTTTAATCATTGCTCTCCACTTGAAGGTATCTTCACTAAAAGACCACAGGATCCATAAGATATAATTTGTTTAGAATTTGGCAATTAGTACATGCTGTGCCTAATTTTTTATAATAATCAAAATCTATTGATCAAATATTTACAGAATGCCTACTATGTGCTAGACACTGTATTACACACTTGAAGAGATTAATGTCAAACAACTAAATTCAGCTTTATTGATTTTAAATGACTTTTGCATATGTTGTTATCATACACAGTGATAAACGGGGTTGCAAAGGTTACATAGTATATTGCATAATGGGGAGCTGAACATAGGAAAGTAGACTTTAAAGTCTATATTCTAAAGCCTATATTCCATGATGGTTCTGCAGTCTAGGTTGACTGCTTTGTTTAAGCAGGAAGAATGCCAACACATATGTGGAAGAGATCGATATCCACAATGAAATGACCTGTTGTTTCTGAATGGATTCTGTACAGTCAGATGTCATTCACAAACATCTTTCAGATAGTTCTTTCTGTCTGTAGTTGAGACAGAGGCAGGCTGGTAATGACACAGATTTCTTCCTTTAGCCAATCACAAGCAGCATGAAATAGTTGATCTCTATTAGAATCCATCCTTGTCCCTCAAGGAGATGTATTCATTTAGGTTTTAAAACATTTACCTAATACAAACTGCAACAATTCTTGTATGGTTATATAAAATAAGACACTCTACACTTTACTTGCCACCAGGAAAAGAGGCAGATGCTGGGACAGGTAGCCAGGATAAAAATGGTCATGTCTTATGAAGTGGAGCTTGGGGATGAGCATAGGCTGTGTGAGAGAGAGATGATTCAAAGTTGAAGTTCTCATTATGTTCAGTTGCTAAAATATAGATATGTTCTCTAGAAAAAGTGAAAAAAGGAAGTCAACCTAGTCTCAATTTGTGAATTCAATAGGTAAAGTTTTCTTGGTGTAAGAATAAAGACCCTTGTTTGATCCTCAGAACCTATGTAAAAATCAAGTGTTGTGGTACATGCAAGAAATCTCACTACTGGGGCAATGGAGATAGGCAGATCCTTGAGGCTCACTGGCTAGCCTAATTGGTGAGCTTCAGGCCAGTGAAATACTGGTTTTCAGGTCAGGCATGAGAGCAGTGTTAGTGTATTTGCTTCCCCTGCAATGATTTCTGGCCCAAGGCAGATGAGGTGGAGGTTACCCATCTCCTGGTAGACAGTTAGCTCTCTCCTCTTGATATATTGATGTATCTTGTTCTTGCATGTGTTCCCCTCAATCTGTAAAACTGAACAGAATCTCTAACCAAAAGTGAGAACAGCTTGAATAAAGGGGGATAAATATAGTTATTACAAAGACATACTGATGTATATATTCATTCTCCTAAGTTAGAGAGCATTGGAGGTTCTCTTGAGAGCCTATTGGTTTCCTGTTTCTATTTCCTGTTCTAGGGAATCTGGTTTGGTTCCCAGAGCCAGATATGGGTTCACACCTTGTGGTGGTTTGATTCAGGTGTCCCCCATAAACATAGGTGTTCTGAATGTTAGGTTCCCAGCTGATGGAGATTTGGGAATTAACACCTCCTGGAGGCAGTGTATTTATTGTTGGGGGTGGGCTTACGGCTGTTATAGCCAGCTCCCCCTTGCCTGTGTTTGGCACACTCTCCTGTTGCTATGGTCCACCTTATGTTGGCCAGGGGGTGAGATCCACCCTCTGATGATGTTGTTTTTTTTCCTGCCATTGTGGAGCTTCCCCCTTGAGCCTGTAAGCCAAAATAAACCTCTTGTTTCCCACAAGCTGCTCTTGGTTGGGTATTTTCTGCCAGCATTGCAAACTTGACTGCAACAGGAGTGTTGCAGTCAGGTCCACATTGCTGGTAGAAATCACCGAACCAAGAGCAGCTTGTGGAAAAAGAGTTTATTTTGGCTTACAGACTCGAGGGGAAGCTCTATCATGGCAGAGGAAAATGATGGCATGAGCAGAAGGTGGATATTACCTCCTGGTCAACATCAGATGCATAACATCAGTAGGAGAGTGTGCTAAACACTGGCAAGGTGAAACTGGCTATAATATCTATAAGCCTGTCCTGCAAAATGCTACTCACAGTCCTAGAAAACTTCACCTGGAGGCCGGCAGCTCTCTTTAGCAGCCATATCATGGTCCTGGCATCTCCACTGGGTCTCCATTGCAACCCACAGTCCATCCTCATGGCTTCATCAAATCTGCCTGCAGGCAAATTTTAGCAGACCTGCTTCACACTGCCCATGGCCGTTTCTAAACCACAAGACCATGTTGCAAATTCAATGACCCTCTCTTTCCTGCATTTTTTATACTCCATAATACCAGGCAGGGTGCTAATTTCTTAATCCAGGGGGAATAAAGCCAACTTTGAATAACAGGACACTCAGCATTCAGGCCCCTACAAAAGACTCTGCATTTTTTCCTGTTGTCCCAATGCAGGTCAGCTGGCCCAATCTCAATGGTAGTAATTGCTCATACAATTGCCCCTAAATAGGCAGACGTTTCTGCCCAAAGATTTTTTTTTCTGTGCTATATCCCTCTGCACATACCAGTCTGTTTCTACATGATGCAACCCTGCACAAATTCTTAGGACATGGTCCTAACAGCAAGCCTCTCACACAAAGTCCTTCTAACACAGTCTAGGCAAAGCTCTTTCTCACCCTCATAGCCAAACCTTACAGTCCATAGTTCTTACTGCATTTATGTCTTTCAACTCTGACTAGACTGCTCCATCAAGCAGTATTTATAGCACTGCAAGGCATCTCTTAGGCTACAATTTAAAATTTGTCCACATCCTCTTGCAAAACAGTTCCAAAAGGCCAAAGCCACAAAGTCAGGTTCCTAGCAGCAATAATTCCACTCCTCTGGTACCAACTTTACAGTTGCAGTCTGGTTCACAATCCTGGCAGAAATCCCACAAACAAGAGCAACTTGTGGGAAAAAGTGTTTATTTTGGCTTACAGGCTTGAGGGGAAGCTCCATTATGATAGGGGAAAATGATGGCACGAGCAGAGGGTGGACATCACCTCCTGGCCGACATCAGATGGACAAATTCAGCAGGAGAGTGTGCTAAACACTGGCAAGGGGAAACTGGCTATAATACCCATAAGTCCATCCCCAGCAATACACTGCCTCAAGGAGGCCTTAATTCCCAAATCTCCATCAGCTAGGAACCTATAATTCAGAGCCTAAGTTTATGGGGAACAGCTGGCTCAAACCATCACAACCCCCCACTAAGTGGGTCTCATGTCCAATCCATGAGCAGTTGGTTATATACACTGACAGTGTGCCTCTATTTTACAAGTATATACTTCTTTCCCAGATAGGTTGATTTTGTAACAGGGAAATGGCAACAGATACTGTGGTCACTCAAACCTCATAAAATAGATCCAGAGTCTAGAGAGAAGCAGATATCTATCATATATCTATCTTGCCCACCAAGGCTCAAAGAGTATCATGGAAGAGGGGTGTAAATATTGTAGAAGGCTAAGGTTGGTTGGGGATAGACTGACTGTGGCTTCTTGGTCCCTACAATGCATACAAATAATCCCATTGAAGACCTTCAGCAGAATTGGGGCAGGGGAGAAGACATCTACATGTGCAACCTTTTATAAAAAAATAACAAATTAAAAAAAAAGAGTTAATCCAACTGATCCTGTGGATCACCTGCTCAGGGGACCACACATCACTACAGACATACTAAAGAGGTGAGAATAGTATTTATCACCTTACTAAGATAATGCACTTAAACTGGAAGAAGGCCCTAATTGTTGCAGTTGCTTACTGACTACAGGAGCCTGTTGGCTTTTCTGACTTCTAACTCAAAAAGTATAACTCTTTCTTTCTTTTTGGATGTTAGCTGAAATCCTAATAAGCATAGTTGCCCTGACACTTTGGGTATTTTCCACCTTTCTGCTTTAATTAATCTCCTTTGCCTTAAAAAATAACTTGTCATTAAAACAAAAATAAAATATAATAAAGGTAGGGCTGGAGAGGAGGCTTAGTGGTTAAAGACTATCATGCTCTCTCTCTCTCTCTCTTTCTCTCTCTCTCTCTGTCTGTCTCTCATATCCCTCTGCTTGCAAATAAATAAAGTACTTAATAATAAAAAAAGGTGGACAGCGTTCCTGAGGAAAGATATCCAAGGTTGTCCTCTAACCTCCACATACACACCTGTCTCACACACTTGCATATGTCATGTGCACCTGCACACACACAGATATACACACACACAAAGAGAAAAGTAAAAATACTAACTGACCATAAAAGGCTGGCTTATAATAAATGCATATCGCTTTACCCTCATTTTTCTGTTGAAACATCCCATTGAGTCATCATAAATCAAAGGTACCCTCTGTACTTTGAACATAAGTTCTTTTCTTGGTTTTAACACTAGTTCTTTTGTTTTCTAGGCATGTTATCTTGTTTCCATCTCTAAAATGGAGCTAATATAAGATACTTACCATTTACTTTGTAGAGATATTATGGGATAAAATAGTGACAAAAAGTAAAGCAGGTAGCAATGGTTCCATAGAATTCTACTTACTAAGCCGGGCGTGGTGGCGCACGCCTTTAATCCCAGCACTCGGGAGGCAGAGGTAGGAGGATCACCATGAGTTCAAGGCCACCCTGAGATGACAGAGTTAATTCCAGGTCAGCCTGGACCAGAGTGAAACCCTACCTCAAAAAAAAAAAAAAAAAAAAAAAAAAAAAAAAAAAAGAATTCTACTTACTAAATGGCAGACCAAATGGCTGATCCTTCACCAGGCCCTTACAGGGAACACCTGAACCACAAGACACTGGAGAGGGTAGGATCACGACTAACCTTAATCTTCTACATCTTTCCTCCCTCCTTCTCCCTCTCCCTCTCTCTCTTCTCTCTAACTCTTGTATATTAGTTATCTTTTTCCTCATTTTCTTAGTGGGCACTGACCTGTAACTCCCAGTACCAGCATGGGGCTATCATCCACAATGAGCTTTTGATCAGAGACACCTACAAGGTTTCCTAAAAGAATGACAGATTTCTGTCAGAGTACTTGATAACCCACCAAAGGTTAGTGGTAAGATCCTACTGCTGAAGACACCTCACAGGTCCCCAACCCCTCATCACTGAAGCAGACCAAAAATGAACCCAACCTGGCTCAGGGAAATTTTGCGGAAGAGGGGACGGAGAGAATGTCAGAGCCACATGTTGGGTCATGATATGCAGAGACATTTAGCTTATACATAACTGTGGGCTAACTCCACAATGCATGACCCATATACCTCAACAAGGAGGGGCCAAGGAGAGGGGGTAGGTCACGGATGGGCCTAATAATGGTACCAAACTGACTGTATTTGATGAATACAAAACTAACTAATAAAGAAAAAAAATAAAAAAAAAAACATAAAATTGCCTACTACATAAAGGCGCCATGCTTGTGTCCTTGCCCTTGTCCTCTATCTGAGCCCAGCTGCCATGGTTTCTGTACAGGTGACTCAGCCAATAGAGAATGAGTTGAAATTCAGCAAAGAATCTTTGGGTCTGGAACAAAAACTGGGAAATAACCAAAGGCTAATACTGCTGTCCCCTGCTGCCAGAAGCCGAAGACACATGTGGTTTAAGATTTTGAGTGACGGGCCTGGAGAGATGGCTTAGCGGTTAAGCAGTTGCCTCTGAAGCCTAAGGACCCCGGTTAGAGGCTCAATGCTCCAGGACCCACGTTATCCAGATGCACAAGGGGGCACACGCATCTGGAGTTTGTTTGCAGTGGCCAGAGGCCCTGGCGCGCCCATTCTCTCTCTGTCTATCTGCCTCTTTCTCTCTCTCTGTCTGTTGCTTTCAAATAAATAAAAATAAACAAAAAATTAAAAAAAAAAAGATTTCGAGTGATGCTTACAACAGGTACCAAAGGCAATTAAGTTTCCTTGCTCCTTGTGCTCGAGTCTTTCCAATTTATCCACAGAAGTGAGCAAGGTGGCCTCATTGCACCTCTGCTTTTTACTTGAATTTATCCTTTTGAGTGACAGGATGCTGCTTTTTAGGCTGAGGACTTCTGATTAATAATTTAGTAATTAGATTCACTGCTGTCAGCTGTGAAATTCTTAACAGCTTTTCAGTGACAACATATTGGAGGCTCTTGTGTGGTCTTCCAAGGTCCTTCTCAGATGTCTAACAGGAAGGAGAGAGGTATGTGCAAGTGCCCTCACTGAGGTGCATGTAAACCCAGGTGCGGAGGTGGCAGAGGGTTTACCCCCAGTGATTGCATTTCCTCTCTTTCAGATAACATTAGTGAAAAGGGTTCAGGCATGGGCCCAAAAACTGGGAAAGAGTAAAATTAGAATGCCTCATCGTCTATGCTACACTCAAATTTGACATGAGCCTAAGATTCATTCAATGAATACCTGCTTGCTAGAAACAAAGAAGGTGTCTCAGCAGGCCATTGTGAAAATTCTGTCCACACAAAGGCATCTGCTTTGTTTTGAGTCTCAAATATTTTTTTTGCAAGTAATTTACTTTTTTTCCCTAAGAAGAAACCTTCTAAAGAAACAAAAACAGGTGAAAAGTACTAACAGCAGCATACTAATTAGCCAGTACACCCCAGCTACTTTGCATTAGCGGATTTTAGGCACATTATGTTTTATGTCTTTGTTCACTGGCAAGGACTTCCAGTAGCCTAATAATTCACTCTTAGGCCTGCTTTATCAAGAAGACACTGTGTTTTAGAAACTATAAAAGATCATTTAGAGCAGTAACAAATTACTGCTTTTAATAAAATGCTTTCTTCCCCACTCAATAGAATACCATAAAAATAGTCTATAGAGAAGTAGTCTATAGAAATGGAACATTTTTAGCTTTGCGAAAATAATACAGGGAAAATGATAATGTAGCAGTGAATCATGGCACAAAGGGGATAAAGAGGCCCACGCTCTGACATCTCTGTGTGTGACTGCCCTCCCAAGCCGTCTTGTCATTCCTTTAAATTTTCCTCCACAATCTCTTCTTCATGCAGGTCTGCTGTTTAAAGCTCAGTCTTACAAAAGCTTTTCCCATTAGTTTTTCCATCCACACTACCCACATAGTGTTCCAATACATTGGTTTCTAGAACTTTATGCACAGGGCAGGTCCTAGGGTGACATGAAGATTCCTGGTTGCCTTACTGTCATTCTGGGCAAAGGCCACTTGATGGTGATCCCAGGAATTGGTATTTTCCAGGTTCTACTAGATCTCAGTGTAGGTTGATATTTAATTGCATCACTTAAGATGTTCAGAAATATAAAAATACCTATGATTATCTCTGTCTTTCACTCCTTGGACCTCAGGTTTGACTGTGACTATCTCATAAAGTCTCATTGTGTGTGTCATTCAGACTTTTCTTATACAACATGTTCCAAAGCCATGTGTCCCATCACATTCACTTTGAGATGCCAATGACACACCCTAGTTGAAAAGTCAACAAGTAGATATAGTAGATATACATGCATGGGTATTCTGTGGGAGATATATAACTTAAGGATCTGAAGTTGAGTGTTCTCTGTCAACAGACAAGATCTAAAGTGGTGAGGCAGCTTAAAGGGGAGAGGTGGTTTAGTAAGTAAGTAATGTGCTTGCTGTACAAGAATCCGAACCTTTGTTTATTCCCAAGAACCCGTGGAGGGGAGAGCTTGAGTATAGAGGTGCATACTTTAGTCCCATTCCTGGGGAATTAGAGGTTCATGGGGAGGAACAGGCTAATGAGAGGCATTGTTTTTAAAAAGGTGGACATTATCTGAGAGAAAAGACAACTGAGGTTTTTCTCTGGCTTTCACACACACACACACACACACACACACACACACACGTGCACACACACACAAGTGCACACACACACATATATGCATATGTACCCATACACATATGTATGTGGAAATATATGTGCATATGCACACATGTACACACAATGCTAGTGAGAACAAGACTATTTAGAAAGAGAGAATGGTTGGACAAACTGTTGAGAATGGAGTTACTCTTCTAGCTCATTCTGCCCACCCTCCTCCATGCTCTATATTTTAGCCGTATGAAATCACTATTTCCCAGATAAGAACAGGCAGTGAGATCCAACTAGAACTAGCCCAGGCTCTTTCTTCCTAAGCTTTCCTACTGCAAATACTATTCTTTCTCAAAAAGTCCTAAGCTTCAAATAGATCAGTAACCTGCCACTTCCAGTTTAGGCTGCCTCCCTGCCCTATCTAGGACTGATCTTTTCTCGCTTCCCTAGACACTAGACCAACCATTGCAGATATGACCTTCTTGTTTCCCAGAGGATTGAAAACCATCTTAGCCAGGCTTTTGCCTGCAAATTACTGTAAATTCATTGCAAATCCAGCAAGTTTTTTGGGTCAACTTACATGGACTTACCTCAGGTTTCAATGGCTTGCAGTAAACCTCTGTGATCAGACCCCCAAGTAAGGATATGTAGAAAGAGATTTTTGGAATTCAGAAATCTTTCATGGAGTTCAACAAAGCTAGGCTTTTAAGACCTTTGAATTAAAAATAAAGAAATTAGTTTGAAATTCAAGCTAAGCAATGACTTCTTTGTTCTAGATGGCCTTTACCATGCTCCTGAGACAATCAGGGCCATTGATGCAATGGGTGAGAAAAGTCAGAACCAAATGATTGACAGGGAAGGAAAATACATTGTTTTCAGTATCAACCCCCTCCCCCAGTGCCCACCCAGCTAGACCTTTGCACCTTTCAAAGGCATATTTGTTCTAAGGGATGTGCTCTCTGGCCTTCTTCCCAGGAAGAGCAGAGGGGGTGTTTGGGAAACATGGGTTTTCTTCACAGAGCTGCTCCAGAGAAGGAAAGCTTACTCTGGCGCCTGGGATGTCCCCATATAGACTAGGCAAAACCCTACCTTTAATATGGCACCAAGGTAGGTTATCTAAAATTTATAGTGCATTCTTGTCACTCAGGGGAAGCAGAAGTTAACAGGGCATGAAGCCTGGCATGGTCACTTGTGACTGTCATCCGTGCACTGGGGAAGCTGAGATGGGAGGATTGCTGCAAAAAAGCAAAGAAAATAATGCTGAAAGTGCCATCAACAAATAAGTATCAGGGCAAAATAATTCCCTACAGCTCAAGTTATAGATATGCTCGTCGCTATAACTCATTTTCCATGGTCTTATATTCACATACATCACTGTTAATTATAAGAATCTCACACTTATATTTATCCCTCTAGCCTATAACTAGGAAGGAAAGAATTAGGAAGAGAAAAATGGAGGATACTGTTGAAGTGAAGCCAGATGTTTGTTTCTTTTCCTTTTTTTTTTTTTTTTTAAAGCAGTAGGAAAAATCGCCGCTCATGGAGGGATTAGGATTTTATCAATGCCATCTGACAACAGTGGCTGAGACTGGCTTACCTATCTTGGACTGAAGTGAAGTGTTTTTTCATAAAGTTATCATGAGCAAAACTGAGATTTTATTATATGTTGAGTTGGTTATAGACACTAGCTATTTCTTTTGTTTATTTCTTTTATTTATTTACTTGAGAGCGACAGACAGAGGGAGAAAGAGGCAAAGAGAGAGAGAGAGAAAGAGAGAGAGAGAGAGAGAATGGGATCACCAGGGCCTCCAGTCATTGCAAATGAACTCCAGATGTGTGCGCCCCATTGTGTATCTGGCTAACATGGGTCCTGGGGAATCGAGCCTCAAACCAGGGTCCTTGGGCTTCACAGGCAAGCACTTAACCGCTAAGCCATCTATCCAGCCTGACACTAGCTATGTCTTGAAATGTATCCTCTAATGTGTGTACTCTAACACACATACACACAAAGACAACCTGGTGAGGAATAAAACAGCACACATTGTGTATATAAGCTATAGTACGTTAGACATTTTAAGTATTTCTTTAAAAATGAAGGAAGCTTGGGCTGGAGAGATGGCTTAGCAGTTAAGCGCTTGCGCTTGCCTGTGAAGCCTAAGGACCCCGGTTAGAGGCTTCATTCTCCAGGACCCACGTTAGCCAGATGCACAAGGAGGCGCATGCATCTGGAGTTCGTTTGCAGTGGCTGGAAGCCCTGGTGTGCCCATTCTCTCTCTCTCTCTCTCTCTCTCTCTCTCTCTTTCTCTCTCTCTCTCTCTCCCTCTTTCTCTCTCTGTCACTCTCAAATAAATAAATAAAAACGAACAAAAAAAATTTTTTAAAAAAGAAAAAAAAGTGCAGGAAGCTTGATCCTCAAAATAATTCAAGCAACTATCAGTGACAAACAGATATTATGTCTTATAAGCATACTAGTTTCAAAAGAATTTTGTATACAACATAATTAATGTATGCTATAGACTGACAGTACCTTGTAAGATGATCTTTTATACATTCATAAACCTAATGGTCTCACATTTATGCCATACGCAAAAGGCAAAGTTTACCAGTTTAAAAACAATAAGCCTTATTAGTACTTTTAACCTCCCCAACACCTTTCCTCACCTAATCACCTCCCTTAGATCCCAGAGCCCAACTAATTCCTCTCTCCTCAACCACACTAACCCAAATCTTCTTCCTTGACCTTTCACCTTCTCCTACTTTGTATGATTCCCTTTGTTCACACAGCCCCCTACAAAACTATCATTATGGTTGTTGTACTACATCATTTCTTTGTCATTCTTGAGACTTATGGTTCTTTGACATTTTTAACTTCCTAACGCTCTGCATCTTACCCTTTTTATTTTTTTTTAATTTTTTTATTAATTAGTTTTGTACTCAGTGAATCCAGTCAAGTTGGTGCCATTGTTAGGCTCATCCATGTACTACACCCTCCCCCTGTCCCCTCCTTTTTGAGGTATATGGGTCATGCATTCTGGAGTTAGCCCACAGTTATGGGTAGGATAAATGTCTCTGCATATCATGACCCAACGTGCGGCTCTGACATTCTTTCCACCCCCTCTGCCTCAAAATTTCCCTGAGCCATGTTGGGTTCATTTTTGGTCTGCTTCAGTGATGAGGTGTTTGGGGCCTCTTGTTCTCTGGATATCTGATATGGTAGGAGTAGATTTTTCTCTATGTTGATCTCCTTCACCCTTGTGCTGGTACCTGGTTCACCAAGAGCACAGCACCCTTGCTTGTTTCACCAATTGTTCTTAGTGCCAGCTGGGGCCCTTTTGAGGTATGATGGGATGGTTCTCTCCTTAGGATCTGTGTCCATCTGAAAAGGGTAAGCAAATTCTCCAAGGGAGAGTGATGTTGGCACCGGGACAAATAGGAGAATCCTTACTTTTTTATAGAGAATTTAATAGGTGTAGGCTCTCTTGTAGCCCACGATTGGTGGTAGCTTGATAATGGAGAGCAAGCTTATGTTTGGATATGGTTCTGACTTGTTTCCCAGCTCCAGAAATGGGCCCCATTCCACTGAGGGGATCAGTTAGCCAAATCAAGAGCAACTGGTTTCCCACCATAGCTGTGCACCACTATTGCACTTGTATGAGCATCACAATATATTATTTGCTGCTAAGTAGGTTAGACCATGAGTTGCTTGCACAGATATTGGTCATTTTCCCCCAGTCGCCCATGTAGCACCTTCTGGCACTAGACACGCAGACTGTCTGGGGACTGAATCTCTTCCAGCTTCTAGCCATGTCACTCCATATTATGTGTCAACCGCATATGGTGTGTTCAGCACTAGGGTCTTACCACTAACCTTTGGTGGGTCATCAAGTACTCGGACAGAAATCTATTTTTCTTTTAGGAAACCTTGTAGGTCTCTCTGATCAAAAGCTCCTTGTGGATGAAAGCCAAATGCTGGAACTGGGAGTTACAGGTCAGTGCCCACTAAGAAAAGGAAGAAAAAGATAATGAATAAAAAAGAGTTAGAGAGAAGAGAGACAGAGAGAGAGAGGGAGAGAAGCTGTAGAAGATTAAGGTCAGTCTTCATCATACTCTCTCCAGTGTATTGTGGCTCAGGTGTTCCCTCTAAGGGCCTGGTGAGGCTTCAAGCATTTGGTCTGCCTTTTAGGATGTAGAATTTTATGGTACCGTTGCCGTTTGGGTCTAGATTTTTGTCTCCCACCCACTCTCTTGCCCTCCCCTCGTGCCTCACCCTCCCTATTGTCTAGTCCTCGAGATGCTTGCTGTGTATGTTGGCATCTTGGGTAGATTCAGGTTAGGTGCCGTAGATGAGTGAGAGTATGTGGTGATTATCTTTCTGTGATTGGGTAAGTTCACTGAGAATGATCTGTTCCAGGTTCAACCATTTTTCCTCAAATTTCATTGTGTCATTTTTTTTTCTTACTGCTGTGTAGAATTCCATTGTGTAGATATACCACATCTTAGTTATCCATTCTGTCTAGTGATGGAGATCTGTGTTGATTCCAGCTCTTAGCTATTACAAATTGAGCAGATATAAACATGGTTGAGCATATCTCTCTGGAGTGAGGTTTAAAGGTTTTAGGGTACATGTCCAGTGTGGGAATAACTCGGTCTGTTGGTAATTATTTAGTCAGCTTTTTTAGGAGTCTCCATATTGCTTTCCAAAGAGGTTGTACCATCTTATATTCCCAGCAACAGTGGATGAGGGTTCCTAGTTCCCCACATCCTCGCCAGCATTTATTTTCATTTGATTTTTTGATGTTTGCTATCCTTACTGGGGTAAGGTAGAATCTCATAGATGTTTTAATTTGCATTTCCATGCTGATTAGGGATGATGAACATTTTCTTAAGTGTGTGTTTTCCATTTGTATTTCTTCCTCTGTGAACTGCCTGTCCAGCTCTTTGCCCCATTTTGTGAGTGTGCTATTTGACTTTTTATTCTTTAGGTTTTTGAGTTCTTTATAGATTCTAGAGATTAGCCCTCTTTCACTTGGATAATCAGCAAATATTTTCTCCCATCCTGTGTGTAATCTATTGGCTTTGCATATTGTATGCTTTTCTGCAAAGAAACTCTTCAGCTTCATGTGATCTCATTGGTTGAGTCACTGCTTAAGATCATGAGGTTTTGTTCAGGAAGTCTTTTTCCATTCCTGTATCATGGAAAGTTCTTCCTATATTTTCTTGCAGTAGTAGCTGAGTTTCTGGTCTTATATTGAGGTCTTTGATCCATTTGGTCTTGAGTGTAGTGCGTGGTGAGATGTGTGTATCAAGTTTCAGTTTCCTGCATATGGTTATCCAGTTTGTCCAGCTCCATTTGTTGAAGATGCTGTCTTTTATACAGCCTATATTGTTAAGGCATTTGTCAAATACCAAGTAGCTGTAGTTGTTTGACCCAAAGTCTGGGTCCTCAAGTCTATTCCATTTGTCTATACTCTTGTTTTTATGTCAGTACCATGCTGTTTTTATTACTATGGCTTTGTAATATAGCTTCCCCTTTCATATGTATTGTTAGTCATGCTACAAGGAATGGGGCAGAACAGATGCTACACAATGACATAAGGAAGAAGGAAAGAAGAGGAGGCAATAGAGGTATTGAAAAGGAGAGGTGAGTTATGTTATCTTTTTATAAGTATCTTTGTAAAGAAATTATAAGAAATGTGTTTTATAGTTTACACATTTTTGAATTAATACATTCAATGGCAT
The DNA here is from genome assembly GCA_036346955.1 of Dipus sagitta. Lineage (NCBI taxonomy): Eukaryota > Metazoa > Chordata > Mammalia > Rodentia > Dipodidae > Dipus > Dipus sagitta. Next base: position 130,108,996 of record CM070772.1, on the reverse strand, counting down.
AATATTAGCAAGAACAAAGTGTAAAACAACATATTGCTAATCCATGTAGACTAGCAAAAATATGGATGTACTAGAAGGTCAATTAAATGTCCAGAGATTTCACTTTGCCTGGGGTAATTGGTGCTTAGGTGAGTCAGAAATTGTCCCACAAGATACAACTAAGGAGAGGCTATTACTGGCTTCACATAAGTAACTGAAACAATTGCAGTAAATAAAGTCAACACATGGCGAACACTTTGGATTTGGTCAATATAAGAAGTGGTGGAGTAGTAAGTAGTCAAGAAGAGTCAAGGACAAGAAAACTTAGGTCTCAACAAAGATATCTCATGGTCACAGGAAAATAAGAAACAAATATTCAATATCAGTCATCATATAAAAATTGCTTCTTAACACTCAGCCTGTGACTTTTCACTTTAACTTCATGTTTAAAAACCTATATGACACTGATAATTTTCCTTCTCCACCTCAATACTCATGATGTAATGAAGACTTTGTTTTTCTGATAAATTTTATATAATCATAATACAGGCTACCCCAGATTTTCTTACATTAGAGAATTGGTGTACATATTGCAGATTTCAATGCATAAATGAGAGTCTCAGGGCTAAAGAGATGGCTCTCATGATAAGACCATTTACCCATGTGAGATTGTAATAAGGTGCTAAGGGTCCGGGAAAGTCCTAGAACCCCAAATCCTAAGTTCACTTCTAATTTTTAATCAAATAATTGAACGAAAAGAAGAATAAGAAGGATAATAATTAAATTATTATATTTATTGAGGGAAGTACAGAACCAAGGAAATGCACCCAGGTGGCTAGAGATCCCATGTGGAGGACCTGGAATAAAGCATGGAGGAAAGAGAAAAGAAAGTTCAAGGAGCTTCTGCCATGTGGGGAGCCAGAGGTGATAATGAACCCATGCTGAAGTAAGGGCTAGAGGACTCTGCCAGCTGGACCTGGGTTAGGGCCTAGGCCGAAGCCCCTTCCAGCTGAGCCTGGGTCTGGGCCTGGGCCAAGCTCTGGCACCATGTTCCTGGAGGCTGAACTTGACCAACCAAAATGCTTAAGTCCTATGAAAGACCTCTGTCCCAGGAGGGTTCCTGGTTATTTGAGGAAAAACAGGTCTAGTAAGACCTTTGATTTCTAGCAAGGGCAAACTTCCTGGTCTTTTCACCTTCATGGGTCCAGTCATACTTACTCTACCCACCTCTCAAGATGAAGGCCTAAGGGGGCCCAGGAATGCCTGAGTTTAATTCCCCAATACCTGTTAAACAGCTGGATGTGGCCACATCTATAACCCTAAACTTACTGTGGGGAACAGAGATGGAAAATTATTGAGGCTTGTGAAAACAGCAAACTCCAGAAGTAGCGGGTGTTTTCCTCTGTATTCTGCAAGTTTATGTATGGGCCTTCATGTCTGTATACCCATATGAATACTACACGCACACACATACACACATACACACACACACACACACACACACACACACACATACATACACACCAACCACATGCAAAAAAATGAGAGATTCCTAACATAGAAAATTAGCAGCAAAACCTAACAGGTATTTCCTGGACTTAGAAATGAATTATCATATTATGTACTGCTTTATCACAACTCTCACTGTATGTAATCTGTGTACATTCCTGTGTGCATGCATATGTGTGTGTGTGTGTGTGTGTGTGTGTGTGTGTGTACCCTTTTATTGCCACTTCTGGCTGCTCACTTGCTGTTTTCTGTCATCACTGTCTTTGCCCAGTGCGTACCTATGCAAACAACATACACACTCTAAACACCGTTCAGTTGACAAAGGCTCCCAGAGGTCTGTGTGAAAATGCAATTGCCTGCCTTTTCTTACCTGACCTTATTTTTATATGTGAGATCCCAGGGTCTGTCCTCTTGTAACACAAATTGAGAAGTTCCCCTCTGGAGGAGAAGAGTGGAATGAAACAAAAGATCCAAAGAAGTACCAAGGACAAACCTGTGAGTTCATGATCAGACTTTTGTAAAGGTGTGGTGAGCCAAAGAGGGGTTATTGTGATGTTTTAAGGGCTTAGCACGGTCAGGTAACACAGACATGTTGTCTTAATTTCTTTTCACATACTATCCTCTCCTTTTAAAATATTGGCTCATGTTTATATTCCTTTCCTACCACTGCTTATTCTTAGATGTATTTCATATACAATCAGTGTGTGTGCTTTTTCTTATGATCAGCAACCACTTATTGAATACCAGACTCTTCTTAGGTATAGGAGGCCTGTCCACCTGCAACAAAACATATGCTGTAGTCTATACTCAAGTCTTCTCTGAGAGTCTCTGGCTCCTCAGCCCAGTTGTAGGGGCAGAATTGAAAAATCCAGAGACTGTTGGTCACTGGGTATATCTGTCTTGAACAGCTGAAGTTTGATGTTTGCTTAATGGTTGTTGAGTGCATCGTTTCTCTCTCCCTTACAGCAGTTGAAAATGTATACTCTGGGCCTTTATATATTGAAGGTATCAAACTTATTTGATTTTACAGGACTCACAGCTAAGAGACAATCTTAAATCTCAGAGGAAACTTAAAATTTTGGAACTATCTTAAGTTGGTCAAGACTGTGGGGAACATTTGAAATTGGACTGAATACAATTTACAATGTGAGATAGTTATGAACTTATTGGGGTCCAGGGGTAGAATGTGGCAGTTTGAATAGATGGCCCCAATATATTCAGTGTTGTATGAGTTTGCAGTTTGGATCTGAAGCCACCTGGCTGGAGGAGGTGTCACTGGGCAGATCTTAGAGTCACGCACTAAGGTGTGGTGGTGTATTTGTAATTCCAGTCTTCATCTCAGCTTACTGAAGCTATCTACCACAGATTGTAATATACTGTAATTGAGCAATGAATCAAAAAGTTAATTAGAGGATAAGAAAGTATGAAATCACCTTAAAATCTATAACTAAGAAGCATTTAAAGAAATATCTTTAAAATATATAAATTTCATACTACAGATATTTCCATACCATGTGTATTAGTCAGGGTTCTCTAGAGGAACAGAATTGCTAGAATGAATTATTTTAAAAGGGGATTTATTGGATCAGCTTACAGTAGTCCAATAGCAGTTGCAGGCCCAAGAATCACCGAACCTGGTAGCTGCTCAGTCCTCGTGGCCAGATGCCTCAGCAGTCCCGACCCAGCACTGCAGATGGTGCAGGAAAGCCTGGAGGCTTCCTGAGGAGCCGCTGGGTTTCAATCCACGGGGGTCTTCAGTTGATGCTGGTCTTTCGTCTGCACTGGTCTTCAATCCACGCTGGAAGGTAGAAAGCAGCTCCCGCAGCCAAAATGGAAGGAAGGCAGGAAGGAAGGAAGGGACTCTTTTTTCCCAGAGCTCCCTTGTATCAAGGCCCCCTCTGGGCAGGGACTGCCCATTCTGGGGGAAGGGCTCAACCTTGGGGAAAGACTTCCTCCTTTAGTTGATCCTTCCTAGAAGCAACCTATGGATTACTAAACAGATCAAGTTGACAACACCTTAACTATCACACCATGTTTACCAAACATTGAAAACTGAAAATGGCTGTAGTCTAATTTTTATTTTTGTTTATTTTTGTTTATTTATTTGAGAGTGACAGACAGAGAAAGGCAGATAGAGAAAAAGAGAGAGAGAGAGAGAGAGAGATGGAGAGAGAGAGAGAGAATGGGTGCACCAGGGCTTCCAGCCACTGCAAATGATCTCCAGATGTGTGTGCCCCCTTGTGCATCTGGCTAACATGGGTCCTGGGGAATTGAGCCTTGAACCAGGGTCCTTAGGCTTCATAGGCAAGCAATTAACCACTAAGCCATCTCTCTAGCCCATGTAGTCTACAATTCTATCAAATCCTAAGAAATATGAAACAAAAGTAAATTATGAGTTCTTACATATAATAAAAAATAAAGCTATATGAATGCTAGGATAAGTGTCAATACTATGAATTCTATGACAATTACAATTATAATTTTTATATTATTTATTGTGCTTCTGTTACACAACAGAACCAGATTAGGAATACATTGAGTAATAAAGACAGGTTTGTTCATTGTTCTTATTTTTAGAAGAAAACCTTGAATTTTAGCAAAACTTAACTAAAATTAAACAAATAAATTAAAATAACAAGTGATGTGTTTAGGATGTTGACAAAGTTGACAGAAATTAGTTCATTAAACATCAAATAAATTAAATAATAGCAATGTATTAAATAATTTCACTCCCAAGTAGTGTGAAGCCCAGGAATGTGTAAGAGACTTTGTATTAGAAATGCATGCATACTCTAAAAAATGAGAATAATGAAAACCCACTAGTCTGCTACCCAAGAGGAAGGTTTCTATGGTACCAATTCATTTTGGATTTGGTTTTGTGTATTTCTTTCCCCAACCTGCCATTCATCTCCCCCAAACTCTTCCACCTTGTTATCTGTCCCTCAAGTTTCTTGTCAGGTATGCTGACAACTCAAGCTGTTCCAGTTCAGGAACTGCAGATGAAGGAGAACATGAAGCATTTCTTTTTCTGTGCTTATGTGAGTTTGCTTAGTATGATCTGTTCCAAGTCTGCCAATTTTCCTGCAAATTTAATTATATAAATTTTCCTTACTGCTGAGTAGAATTTCATTGTGTACATGTATCTCATCTTCGTTATACATTCATCAAACAATGAGCATCTGGGTTGATTCCAGTTCTTAGCTATTTAAAATTGAGCAGCTATAAACATGGTTGAGCAAATATCACTGCAGTGAAGAATAGAGGCTTTAGGGTAGATGCCCAGTAAAGGAATGGCGGGGTCAGTTGTTAGCTCTATTTTTACATTTTTCAGGAATCTCTATATTGATTTCCATAGTGGTTGTACAAGTTTGCACTCGCAGCAGCAGTGAATGAGAGTTCTTTCCCTGCATCCTCATCAGGATATATTGCCATTTGATTTTTTTTAATGATTGCCATCCTTACTGGAGTAAGGTGGAATTTCTAAGTTGTTTTAATTTGCATTTCTCTGATGGTTAAGGATGTTGGACATTTTCTTAGGTAAGTATTAGACATTGGTACTTTTTTCCTGTGAGTTTTCTTTACCATTTTTTGAGTGTACTGTTTAATTATTTATTGCTTAGTTTTTTTTTTTTTTTTTTTTTAGTTCTTTGTATATTCCAGATATTAGGCCTCCTTCAGTGGTATAGCTGGTGAAGATTTTCTACCATTCTCTAGGTAATCTTTTGGCTCTGTTTATGGTATGCTTGTTTGTACTAAAGCTTTTCAGCATCATGAGATCCCACTTGTTGAGTGATTGTTATTGTTCAGGAAGTCTTTCTCCACTCCTATATTGTGGCGATTTCCCCTTATTTTTTCACCCAGTAGTTTGAGACTTTCAGGTTTTAAATTGAGGACTTTAATCCATTTGAAGTTGATTTTTGTGCATGGTGAGTGGAATTGGTTTAATTTCATTTTTCTCCATGTGGTTATCTAATTTGTCCAGCACTACTTGTTGAAGATGCTGTCTTTTATCCATGGTAAATTGTCGGCTCCTTTGTCAAAGATCAAGTAGCTGTAGTTTCTTGAACTAAAAGATATTACCTCAATCTGAGCATAGAGGGATCATATGGTAAGAAGAGCCCTAGAGTGGGTAGGATGGAGCCTAACCTTAAAATATTTGGCTCTGGTTTGTAACTCCCAGTACTCAAAATTGATTTACAACCCATGTAGAACTATTGATCAGAGGGAGCTATGAGAGCCTCAAAACAAGGCAGGCTCTGTCAAAGCACTTGATTACCTGTTGGAGTTAAAGTTAAGACCCTATTGCTGAAGACACCACATGCTGTTGATGCAGAACATCTACAGATATGGCTGAATCTGGAAGTAAACAAGTTCCCAGGTGGTTAGCCTATATAGTGCTGAAAAAATGCTAAATGAGCTGATGAGAGAAAATGGCCAACAACACTGTTAGCAAGCATGGGGCACTACTATATGAAAACAACCAGCCAAGCAAGATGCAGACACCTCTGCAATACTGGCACCTAGCCTAAGTGGTTAACCAATGGCTCTCTGGTTTGCTAAGAAATCTGCTCAGTGGAAAGGAGCCCATAGCTGGAACTGGGAACTAAGTCAGAATCCAATGGAGATTAAGATTATAGACTCCAGTGAGAAACTCCCATAGTCTTTGAACAAAAGTAAGGCTATACCTATCAAAATATCTCTAAATTAACAATGCTTATCCCTTTCAACTTATCCTGACCTCACTCTCCACTGGAGAATCTATCTTTCTTTTTCAGAAAGCAGCAAGAACTCAGGACAATCAAAATCTACCAACAAGACAAGAGTAGATGGCCAACTCCCTGGCAGGTGATGAATCACGCCTAGCATAGCACCTAGGGCCCAGGTGAAACCATCGAGGAATTGGCCAGATGAGCAATATTGCAGCTTCCGTGGCAAGCCTTACAACCTGTACCAGGGTGATGGAAACAGACACTGAGCATAATCATAATTCACCAAAGCAGAAATCCAGAAGCTGCTGAGAGCTCAACAATAAAGTAGAGTTAAAGCACACTCACAAAGGCTCTGGGAAGTTTTTGTAAGAATGGGTGGAAAGAAAATAAGAGCCATAGGGTGGGAGGAAATAGAGACTTTGCCCCCTCCCCCTACAATGACTGTCTGCTGCTCTCACAGCTCATAACCCATAACTCCATGGTAAATAACTGAATACCACTGAGGAGGGCCTTCAATGGAGTGGAGTCAGGGAGGAGGTTAATAATGGCACCAACACGTGATGTATCCATACATAGTTTGTATTTGATAAACAAAATGTAAAAAGTAATTAAAACCTCAATAGAACCTCTGTTCAGATATAATTAAAATTTACAATTAAATGCTTTAAAACATGAAAATTGTTAAAATTATTCTAAAGTTGATTTAGAAAGCTAAGTGATTGAGAATTATTTATATGTAATATATGTAATTACATATATATGTGTGTGTGTGTGTGTGTGTGTGTGTGTGTATGTGTGTGCCAGAATTCAATCTTATTTTATAATATTCCAAAACATAAACTATAACAATTAAACCAGGAAGTTACCAGAAAATATATTTATTTATATACTATATGAAAATACTGTAAATTAGTCATAATCATCAATTTATCCTCTTTTGCTCCAATATACCATTATCCCATTTAATGGGGACCCTCCTTAGTGAGGGTATCAGTAATCACTGCAGGGTCATGCATGCACCAGTCATTTCATTATGATAGAGCAGTACTTTGTAATATGCCCTCCCACCCTGTGGCTTTTATATTCTCCATGCACCCTTTCTGCAATGTTCCATGGGCTTTGGAGGGTATGGTAGATGTCTCCTTTAGTGTTGAGCTCTCAGCAGCCTCTTATATTCTGCTTTGATGTGTTTTGAATCTCCTCAGTACCTGTCAGCATCTACATAGGAAAGGATCTCTGGGCTGCAATGAGGGCAGCACTCATGTTTAATCTTATACTTCCTCTGCAATGTTTCTTTGGCCATGGCAGGTGTGATAGAAATGTCTTGTCTAGTGCTAGATGCTTGGCTTTCTTTTCTCATCATTTTGAAGAGCCTTGGGAAGTACATATTTTTTGGAATTGTTAATAGAAAGACAAAAATGACCCTAAAGTTGATGCATTTGCAGGTGTGTATGGGCTCTGGAATTGAATCTATCTATCTATCTATCTATCTATCTATCTATCTATCTATCTATCTATCTATTTATCTATCTATCTATATCTATATCTATATCTATATCTATATCTATATCTATATCTATATCTATATATATATATATATATGAAAGAAAGCACAGGAGAACACTGCGCTAATATAGAAATAGAAATCGTGGCTCTTTTGTGAATATACCTAAGAAGCACCAGTAAACAGGGATGCTGTGAATTATTCACACTGCTTACATGTCAGTCAAGAAACCTTGTCCTGAAGAAAATACAGAAGACAAAAGTAAAGGGAAAGAGAGGCAGGGTAAAGTATCACCTCCATGACTTTTAAACACCTAAATGAGAAAATTAAAAGAAAAGTAATAACTTCCCAGAAGTTGGAATTGTTTAACAGGTTACTACATAAGCAGCAGCTAGGCATTTTGAGCTTTAAGCACTTTGCTTAGTATTCTTTAAAACAGCATCTAAACGCAGCTAAAGTATCCATGGTATTAGAAGCTAAAAATGTTTCAATTCAAAATCAATGATAAAAAACTTCAAATTAAAAACAAAAAAATTGAATCTAGATATTAAAAATTGTGGCTCTTACTTAGTTCCTCTTAACTAGCCAAGACCTTTTTTTTTAAAAAAAAGCTTCTTAAAATTTCAATTTTAATTGGACTCTGAAAATGACAACATACATCAAATATACTCAATATAATTAATTTAAAAAGAAAGCAGAATTAATTTTCAGTTTGTTTTTTCTGGCTTCTCCCTTATGATCCAAATCAGTTATTATTGCTTTACAAGGACATTGCTATGATTCTGGGTTTCAAAGGCGGTAGAATTCATACTGAGGGAAAACAGTGTTGAACACTTTTCTTTGTTACTCTACAGAAGAAATATGTTTCAAAGACTGGGGGTTTGTGTAGTTTGCTCATCCCATGTTAGAATAAGGATTATTTTATTTATCCAGATGTTTAAAGACAGGAGGGCAAAAACAAATTTTCAACAAGAACCCTCCAGAAATGTCACTTCTGTGTCTTGCCAGAGATATCCAGCATTTTCTCTACATGAACATCTGCTGGGAACATTTGAAAGAGAGGCATTTTAAATAATGACAGTTGTAGCTACTTGTCTTTAATAAGTTTGAAAAAGGAGGCAAATGAATTTTCAATACTTTCCCTCTGAAGTCACTTTTCTTTATAACATGCCTAAATGTGATGATCTAAATGTGAAGATATGAACATAATGTTGGGGAAAATGGTTATAACTTCTTCTCTGAACTGTCTGCACCAATCATACCTAAGAGACACTCATAAATCTCAGATTTCTTTAACTCCACAATCCCCACCAGTTCAGTGTTATTCTTACTTCTTTATGACAATTATGCTATATGTATATTTGCATAATAATTGGACTTTCTATTAAATTAAACAAAAACTCCTGAAAAAAAAAGAGTCAGAAAACCATAAATTAGCTATAGAACCTGAACAATGCAAACTCATTTTTAGTTAGGATGAAAATATCATCTTGTTTAAGCTAGCATGGATGTTTGGGAATAATTTTCTGTGGGAAAGGAGTATATATTCTTCAGGACCTCTAAGGTTCTAAGAAGAAGAAACACAAATTGCCTTTGGTTATATTTGTTTATTACAAGAATGTATTAGAATATAATTTGCAAGAACTGCTACTTTGTAGTCTTTCTGGGTTTCATGAGTTAACCAATGAGTTAGGGGTACTATGGGCACCATGAAGCAATTGGAAAATGGCTTAACATCTACCAGAGTACAAACTAAACTCAAATGATCTACCTTTTCTTCCTTGACCCACCACCAACCAGAACAGAATACACTGCTGTCGGTAATTTCACATAAAGTCATGCCAGGATATCCTCATATCAGTCCTAGGTGGAAGTTTGATTTTTCTTGATACATGGAGTTCAGTTAATGGTATATTTAGTGAAGTACTTGTTGGCATCCTTCTCAGAAATTAACTATGTCCATGGATGAAATAGTTCCTTGAAGCCTTTTTGTAGCATATTCAATAAATTAGATTAAATATAAAAGGCTCATAAAGCAAGGATTGAGTACATATGCTTTCTTTGGGCCTTCCACATGTAAACCTTAACTAGGCTCAAAAGTAGATAGTGAAACTAGGTTTGGAAACCATTGAAAAAACAGTAATAATATAAAGTTTTGACTCCATAATGGTGAAATGTGAAGCTACTTGGATGTTCTCTTCGACAAAATAATAAGTTAACATATGAAACTTGATAATAAAGCAACTATTAATACTATACTCATCATCATCATTTTCATATCTTTGAGACTAGATCCTATATATCCCAGGCTGGCCTCAAATTCAGTATATAGCATATGATCCTCTTGTCTCTGTCTCCTAAATAATAGAAATATAGGCAAGCACGATCATGCCAAGGTCAAGGTTTTCTGTTTATATAAACTGTCGTAATGATATGTAGCAGAAGTAGAAATGTTCATGCAACAAAATCTACTGAATCTCATAAAGAGTCAATCTTATTAATTCTCCAGCTCTCTCTTTACTCCCAAGTGTTTGTCTACTCTCTGTGTTAGGAAAGTAGACCATTGTCATCAATAATATGAGTGCTGTCATGAAAATATTTATTCCTTAAATCACACACAGAATTATTACCAAATGGACTCATGAAAAAAAAGACATTTAAGTACAACTTTTAACTAAACAATGAATGAACAGACTTATTCTGTTCCAAAAGCAACTCTATTAATGTCAGTGTGAAAATAATTTCACAGCTATTCCTATGAATATAGAGGAATAGAAATGTGGTCAAGAACATGCTATTTTAAAACTTTTCAGACAATATACCTCTGAGCCATTTGCCACTTACTCAAAGAATATAAAGACAAATGAGATTGGTCAGCCGTTAAAGGCACTTGTTTGCAAAATCTGCTGGCTCAGGTTCAATTCTCTGGTACCCATATGAAGGAAAACACAAAAAGCAGTGTATGGATCTGAAGTTCATTTTCAGTGTCAAGTCCTCGGAGTGGCCATGATGTCTGTCTCTGTGTCTTACAAATAAATAAAATTAAAGACAAATAAACAAAACATTAATATTTTGATCTGTCATATCAGAATTAAAGCTATGTACATATGCAACAGCCAATGATAAAAGTATGCATTGCATTTACTTTTCCTGAGGAGAAAGTAACAAACATATATTTATCTCTCAATAGGATACTGACAAAAGACCAAATAAGTGGTTACACCAAATCCAGCTTGATTAACCACTGTATTTATTGGAGTTACTTATATAATTATTGGTGTGGGTTACTTACAGCAACATAGATGACTTAAAGGAAGCTGCATTATCAAGAAGCCCACCAAAGCATAGGTAGTGACATGCAGGTGGTTGAGCTTGTTGGATTGTTTCTCCTCCTCCCCCAACAGTAGTTTACTGCTTCTGTAAATTTGTGGAGTAGTTTTATGGATCTTGTAGGCTTCAGCTTCTACTGACTTCTTTACCACCTCAGTCTCACAATCCTCTGTCCTCATTCCAAGAGGGAATGTTTCAATTTGAATAAACATGCTATAGAACCTTATGTCTATTATATAGATGCAAGGGCAGCATTATTCCAGCCAGGTGACAAGATATAGACAAAGCTTACTGTATGAGGAGGGTGTCATAGTAGAGGGGCAATAAAGTTGGCAGAATTAGTTCACCAAAGGCAATGAACAATAAACAATTTAAAATAAAAGAATAAACAGAATCTACAGTGCCTGGTGTGTGTGTGTGGGCGGGGGGACTAGTAGAGAAAGTAAATTAATTGTTAGAATGCATTAATTGAAATTTTTCAGCTTTTAACAATAATATCTCTAAAGAGCCAGACAAGTTTTATTCATGAGAACAAAAGACTTGAAGTGGTCTAAATAATGAACTTAATAGGCAAATGGTTGAAAGGAATTTTTAATATGATACAATACTAAAGGACATCATGCCTCAATAATTAAAGAAAGTACAATTACTGTTTTATCAAATTTTATACATCAATAAAATACAAAAATTATCAAAAAGTGTACAATGGAAATTATATCACTGAGTGGATAAAACCAAAACTTACACTTTATTAACAGTCTGAAAAGTGATCTGAGATGAAGAGAGATAATCAGTAAACTGGGAATTGGATTCAGTAGATTAAGGTTACATGAAAAATTGGAAAAATTAGACAGAATAAATTTAAAAGACCTCAGAAAATGAAGTTTCATGATAAGTTCATGATGTACTCCTAATGGAGATATCAGAAATACAATAAAGAATAGGAAAAGTATTGTATTAAAATTAATAGCTGAAACTACTCAATATTTAATGTTAGTAAAAATCCAAAAAACTATATATTTATTCTCAGTGTATTAATGTATAGACATCCATCAAAGCCAGAAGCTCATAGTCAAATATTAAAAGCCAAGGAAAGAAAACAAAATTCCATAAGTAGTAGAATAGAAAAAAATGACTCATGTACAGTGGAATCCAACTCAGAATAACAGCTGACTTCTATCAGAAATAATGGAGGTCAGAAGGCAGTGGGGGTGGCAAATTCAGTGATATAAATAAAATTAACTGTAAACACAGTGTCACATGTCTAACAAAATTACCCTTAGAACATGAAAATGAATTAAATATCTTCTAAACTAAACAAAATCCCAGATAATTGTTTCTACCAGAACTGCCTTACTAGAAATACTAAAGAAAGTTCTTTAGATTGCAGTCAAGTTAAAGCAGTCAGCAATTCAAATCCATAGATAAAATGGAACTCTCAAAGACATAATTATGTAGGCAATTACAAGACAGGATAATTGCCCATTTCTTCCCTTTACTTCTCTTAACTAATTTAAAAAATCAATTTGTAACAGCATTTAAACAATTACATTGTTGAGTCTATAATATATAGAAATACTTGACAATAAGAGCTCAAAGGGAGGAAGTGCAAATAAAGTTGTACTGGAATGAAGAAGCAGCACCAGATGGTGACTCAAGCAGACAGGAAGACATGAAGAAAACTAGAAAGGGTAAGTGAGAATGTTAATATACAAAAGTCTGTAAATACGTACTTTTCTACTTTCAGCTGCTAAAAAGAAATGAAACTATTATTTTATCAGTATGTTTTTGGACTTATCTTAATAAAAGGAATAATTTCAATAATAACAATGGTATAAAAACTGGGGGAGAGCATTGTTAAAGAATTGAAATTTCAATAGAATTAAATCAGTATTTGTGAAGTACTTCATATGTTCAGAATCATATTGAAATGGTTAGATCAACCACTAAGATAACAGGAACATATAATTAAAAACCAATAATGAATGGAAATATTCCACTAGCTAATGTTTCTTTAGTACAAAAGAAGACAAAAGATATGATGGGGGGGGGGAAATACATGAAGCATAACATAAACAATGAGCAAAATTTCAGAAATAAATACAGTCATGTCAATGACATGTGAATGAATTCACCACTCCAATAAAAAAGCAAGATTTTAGGCCCAAGAAACAGATTTTGATTCAAAGATTTAAACAACTTGAAGTAGTACATAAACTAGAGCCACAACTGGTATGGCTATACTAGCATACAAGAACATTAACAATTATTAGCCATTATGTTAGCTGCCTTCTTTGTTACTGTGTTTATTTGGGCTTACAGTCCCAAGTGGGAAGTTTCATCATGTCAGGCAAAGAGTGACAGGGCAGAGATTGGGCATCACAATGTGGTGTCACATTGGCTGGGAGGTAGCAGCCAGAATGAGTGAACTAGTGAAAACCTAGTATATATGGGTGGGCTAATAAACAACAAGTTTTGCTCCCAGTAACATACTTACTTGACAAAGTGTTCACCTTCCAATGGCTTCTCCCAAGAGGACTGAGTATGAGGCTTAATCACAAACACATGAGCCTATGAGGGGCATTTCACATACAAAGGCAATTTATTCTTTTCACGAGTGTGCATGATATGTGTGTTCATACATACTTTGTTTCACATATATGTTTGGGAGCACATGCATATGCATGGGGAAGCCTCAGGTTGCTGTTGGATGTCTTCCTTTATTTCTCCTTCTTATTTGATGAGACAGGGTCTCACAGAGCCCAGAGCTCACTGATTGGGCTAGACAAGCTATCCAGCAAACCCATGATATCTTCTTGTATTCCCCTCCTTAGTTCTGGGATCACAGGTGCACACCACCACGCCTGGAATTTTGTATGGATATTGGAAATCTGAACTCAGGTTCTCATGCTTGTGCAACATTCACTTCATCTCTTGGACCATTTCTCCATTTGAAAAGGGGCATTTAATAGAAGTCAATACCTCAGAAATATCCAATAGCAATAAACATTTCTACAAAGTAAATGAGCCCTAAAATAATTGAAGCAATATTGATGGAAGAACTGAGGGGAAATGTAAACAAATAATGAATTGGACAAGTAATAGAAGGTTCACAGGGAAGCAGAAGGCTTGAACATATTAGGGACTTCATGGAAAACTATTAACCTATACCCAACAAGGTTAGTATCCATATGCCTCTAAAGCATGTAGAATATGTTACAGAATGGAACCTATATTAAGTGACAAAATAAAGCATAATTTTGAAAATTAGTGAATATAAAAAGTGTGCTCTTGGCACAATAACATTGGGAGGATAAGCGGAATGAATGATTAGAATAAAGTTCATCAACTGGTACAAAATTAGATACAAGGAAGGAGATATGATATTTTACAGTATAGTGAATACAATTTAAGTACAAAGAAATGAAGAATTCCAACTCTGATTTGGCATATGAGGTATGCTTGTAGTAATGTATCACACTTAGGCCATAAACATGAATAGATATTTTGTGGCTATTACAAATAGCATGAATCAAAGTAGAAAGTAATATTAGACATGTATTTGAAGAATTATGAAATATGTGGATATTAAAAAACACACCATTAATACGTAAATAACATTTCAATCAAGAAAATTGATAAAACATTAGATCATTAACAGACATAAAATGAAGAAGATACAAATATAATAATCATGAATAGAAGAAAGAGCATTGCCCCCAATCTTATGGAAATAAGAATTATTGTAAAAGAATAATATGAGTAAAGGTCTAACTCATTAGGTAATATAGATAACCTGGAATACCTAGATTGATGTACCAAAATACTAGATTCTCCATAATTTTCTGCACTTTTGTAAGCAGCCCATCTTTACCTGATATGGTTAATGCTCTTATCAAGAAGATTACAAAGAGGTTTCTTCCATGCAAAATAAGAGTCATAAAATGTTTTATCAGCATGAAGGGACAAATATTATTTTGATTAAATTAATTAAATACCTAGAGTATTTAACATTATTTATTATAAGAAGGAAGAGAAACACAAATGTGTCACTAGGCAGGCTTTTAGAAAGACAGAGAAAGTGATAAATCAGGTTAGGTTAAGTTGACATGCGAGAATCACCATGGCCAAATGATGGAAGAGAATAAGTCAGCACATGAGCATGCTGAGATGAGGCTGAAGTAGAAAAAAAAAAAAACAAAAAAAAAAACAATCCATCAAGTGACCATATTCTATGGCAAAACCCTACAGATGAACCATTTTAAGAGGAATTAAATATAAGATAACCTAAGAAGTAGTAGAATCACTATGAAGTTCAAACGTGTCCACCATCTGTGGGTCAGAGGTTGCAGACAAAAAAACAGTCCTAGACTGGAGAGATGGCTTAACACCTAAGGTGCTGGCCTGCAGAGCCAAAGAATCCAGGTTCAATTCCCCAGGACCCATGCAAGCCAAATGCACAAGGTGGTGCATGCATCTGGACTTAATTTGAAATGGCTGGAGGCCCTGGAGTGCAAAATCTCTCTCTGCATCTCTCTCTGTCCAACAAACAAATATAAATGAAATATTTTTTAAAAGTTTATTGCACTACTGGATTCACTTATAGCAATAGGTGGAAAAAGACCTTAAAACAATATAGAGCCAACAATATGAGTCAACTATAGGAAGCATAGGGCAATCACAACAGTCAAGTGAAGAAAAAGGGCCTGACTTGTAGAGAATAATGGTTAACAAAATTTAATTGCTTCAGAAGCAAAATATATAGGAAGCCAACAAGAGTATTGCTTTAGTTGTCAAATCTGAATAAATCAAAGAAGTGTGATTAAGACATTGAAAGCAATTGTCCCATTAAGCCCCAATCCTTTCACCAGTTTCTGTACTTGAGAAAAATGGAAGGTCAAGAATCTATTATCTGGGGCTGGAGAGATGACTTAGCAGTTAAAGCACTTGCCTGGGAAGCCTAAGGACTCATGTTCAAATCCACAGGTCTCATATAGCCAGATGCACAGTGATGCAAGCATGCAATGTCACACATGTGCACAAGGGGGCACATGTGTCTGGAGTTTGTTCACAGAGGTTTAAGGCCCTGGTGTGCCCATTCTCTCTCTCTCACTCTCTGTGTCTCTGTCTACCTTTCTCTCTCTCTCAGAATAATAATAATAAATAATAAATTTATTGCCTGAAGAAGTAACTGGTGCTCTGGGCGTTAGAACCCTGTAATACTATATTTGACTGTGACCTTTCCCATTTCCCCTTGCAAAACAAGAAACTTCTTTTACTCAGGTAATGATACACTGGAAAAAGTAAACACTGAAACATTTAAAATGCTTTTTCTTTGGTTTTTCGAGGTAGGGTCTCACTCTAGTCCAGGCTGACCTAGAATTCACTATGGAGTCTCAGGGTGGCCTCTAACTCACGGCAATCCTCCTGCTTCTGCACCCCGAGTGCTGGGATTAAAGGCATGCGCCACCATGCCTGGCTCCTAAAATCCTTTTTGACATGGATCCAAGTTGATATTAATTTATGGACTTCTTCTTTCTTGAACTTCTTTTTGAAGTGGTGGCATAAGGGATTATGGTGCAGGGATGTGTACTAAACATAAACCCAACACTCATGTGATTGCATGTGCTTGCCATGTCTGTAGAGCTACTTCTTCTGGTTGATAGCTACATTAACAAAGAGACAAAGCTGAAATCCTCACAAAGAACTCTCCTTAGGGATGACCACCAGGAACTTATCATAAATTACCCTATGAACACTTTCTCACCCAATAGGGGTATAATGGCTAATTTTTTGATCCCATTTAATTGGGCTACACAATGTCCAGATATTTTGGGGAGTATTATCCTGGGTGTATTTATGAGGATATTTTGAATTAAATATTACATAAATGAATGGAATTGGCAAGTAATTTTGCTCATCCCTAATGTGGATGGTTTTCATTCAATTAGATAGAGGTTTTTAACAAATTAGATGGCTGATCTCCCCCAAAGGCATACCTCCTACTGGTAGTTTTGATTTTGGACATAGTTCTATATTAGCCTTTGGATTTGCACTGATACATCAATATTTTATGGGTTTATTTAATTTTCGTTATGCCTTGTAAGGACAAGGGACCCATTTGCATTTAGGGGTTGCAGGAGTCAGGATGTGACCCAGGATCCACTGGTCTTCTCATTTTGCAGTTTACAAATGCTGCATGCCATAGAGCATGATGGGATGCTTTACTGATGGAATGGCTGTGACATGATGACTTGCAAGGCTGGGGGAGAGACTTGTGGTGGGATAGGTTGTGGAACAAGAAGTGACCCAATAAATTGCTCTTAGGAAATTTGCCATTCATATTTCTTAATACATTGTTGCAGAATATAGATTTCATGATTTCCAAAGGGGAAGAATACAAAAAGAATTTCATTAAACTATAAGGCATGAATTTGGAGATCACTGTGACAAGAAGTGACCTACAAGGAGAATCGCCATCTTAGAATGGCACTGACACTCAAGAAAAAGGGTCACAGAGTATATTTTGGCTAGCAAGTGGCCCACTTGGAAACTTCTTAGTGCTCCCTTGTACCATTTGGATATCTGCAACCCTAGCTGAGAAGCATACTGTCAACAGAGCTCATACCCTTAGGGGATGAATCAGTGTCATGGCACCATATGATCCACTATGACAATTAGCATATAATCCTAAAACAGTAAACTATAAGACTATATACAAAGGAGACTTATTTCCCAGGCTGCACAAGTACTCAGCCTATGTTGCTCTAAGCTGCCAACCCTCTTCATTAATTGCATCAATGCAAGGCATTTTCTTCATTAAAGGTCATATTCCTGGGAAGCTGGAAAGATAGCTTAGCTGTTATGGCACTTGCCTGATCAGCGTAAGGACTCAGATGCACATGGTGGCACATGTGTCTGGAGTTTATTTACAGTGGTTGGAGGTGCTGATGTGCTCATTCATTCTCTCTCTCTCTAATAAATAAATAAATTAAATTTAAAAAATCATATTCCCTCATTAGGAAAGCATATATCAATTTCTCATCCATATGGGATTGTAAGACCTGATTAATCTCTAACAATTTTATTTAATTTGAGGGTCTATGTTAGCTTCAGCTCTTCTTACAGGATTGTCTGAACTTACATGGAAATGGGACTGCAGCCAAATTTCTCTGAGCCTGTATGACTCTTCCTATTCATACATTTGATCCTAAAAGATTCTTAGCTACTTGCTTATAAATTTTCTTCTTGCATTCTTTGTCCTAAAGAAACTTGTGATTTATGCATAGTATTTTGTTCAGAAAAGAACTTTCAAACTTCTAAAAATCCCAGGGAAATGATTTACAAATCAACATGTCTATTTTTGCAAAATGTTAAAAATGAGGGCTGGAGAGATGGCTTCAAAGGTTAAGGCACTTGGCTGCAAAGCCTAAGGTCCCAGGTTCGGTTCTCCAGGTCCCACATAATCCAGAGTGGTGCATGCATCTGGAGTTCATTTGCAGTGCCTAATATGAATAGCCTTTGGATTAGAACATACTCGGTTAGAATGTGGAGAGAAAATAATATTCCATTTATAGATGCTCAGCAGAATATTTTAAAACTGTGTTCATACCTTTCAAACTGACTGTATTTGCTGAATACAGAACTGACTAATTAAAAAAAAATAAAATAAAATAAAAAAATAAAATAAAATAAAAGTCTGAAAGTTTGGTAAAATTTATAGATTCGATGACAATGTGGAATTCATTCTATACCTAGTCAAAATAATTCTTTATCAGTGTGACTGGTATGCATAATAGAGGGAAATATGTCCTGTACAGTGTGTCTTTATATGTATAGCTTTAGTAAAATATTAATCTTTTATACTATAGTTGTATGTATTTTATTGTTATAGATGATAACATAAACTATTAACACATATTATGCATTCGTGATACACCTTTTAGTCAGTTCTTTTGATGATTCTACGGCATGTATTTCATTATTAATTTTTTAAAATCTTTTGCAAATTTCAAAAGTCTGTATATGAGTGGACCCTCACAATTCAAACCCATCTTGTTCAGGGGCCAAGTAGAAATATGTATTCATACATTCATGCACACATTTCTTCTTCTATTATTGTTGCAGTCTGGTTCGCACCGCTGGTAGAAATCACCCAACCAAGAGCAGCTTTTGTGGAAAAAGAGGTTTATTTTGGCTTACAGGCTCGAGGGGAAGCTTCACGATGGCAGGGGAAAACGATGGCATGAGCAGAGGATGGACATCACCCCCTGGCCAACATAAGGTGGACAACAGCAACAGGAGGGTGTGCCCAACACTGGCAAGGGGAAACTGGCTTTAATACCCATAAGCCCGCTCCCAACCATACACTCCCTCCAGGAGGTATTAATTCCCAAATTTCCATCAGCTGGGAACCTAGCATTCAGAACACCTAAGTTTATGGGGGACACCTGAATCAAACCGCCACAATTATGAATGTATAAGTTGATATATGTGTATGTACCTATATTTATGCACATACAAGTGGATAAATGCTCTCACAATTCTTTAATAGTTCATGCATAGCTCTGACAGTGTAGCCACATATACTCACTCCAAACTTGTACTCTATTACTACCTCACTGCTTAAGCAAATTATTAATTTCATTGACACTGGTTTGGTTCATGTTTACAATACATATGAATTAGAATTCATTAAAGTGGTGTGAAGATTAAGTACTACAAAAAATATTCAGTTCCTTCTGTAGTGCCTTGGGTGAATACTTACCATGTAAATTTCAATATATAAATCCTAATTTTTTTTTCCTGTAGAACATTCTGTGTTTAAGTTTTTTCCTCTATGTAAAACCATTCCAGCTTTATAAAACACCCAAATATTGAATTTGAATCTCCAGTCATGTTTCTACTCATATTTTTTTCTCCTAAGTGCTACAAATTTACCTGAGACGTGACACATACATAAATTTGGTAACTTAGCCCCTTCAAACAAAATAAATAAATAAAAGGAAATGGAATAAGTTGCAGAAATCCTTGTGCATCTATGTGTGATTGAAATGCTTTATTAGATTTTTGTAACCAAATATAGAAACAATATCAAAGAGTAGGAATGTGTGCTCCCCAGGTAAGCAACCAGATGAGCACATCATATAGTATATTGCATTCTGTCTTTATGGAAATGCCTTTGGAATGCTGTCACAGTGCAAACCCAGAAGGTAGATACAGAGGAGAGGAAGGCTCTGACAGGTAGAACATGAATTGTGGTCTGCTAGCCAGGATCCAGACACAAGCCAGAAGAGAACTTTATTCCATATTCTATAGTGGGAGAAAAGAAAAAGTATGATAATCATGAAATTCCTTACATACAGTATTTTTCCCCAATCATACTAGATTTCTTCTTGTTTATTTCTTAGATTCTTCAGTGTATCTTTAAATGATTTGCTATTGTCCCATTACTCTGTCAAGTGAAACAGGATTTTTTAATCCTTTCCTAGGTGTAAAACACTTTCACAAAGAATCAAAAAAGGACAAGGACTCCTCAGAACTCTCAGACTTCTAGGACACCTGGAAGAGAAGTTTAATAGTCTCTTTCTATGGCCTTAAAGAATGTCCAAAGTTGAAACCTTGCCCAAACTTTATTTTTGACAATGAATTGATTAAATAGATTAGCTAGGCCAAAATAAATAAATAAATAAATAAATAAATAAATAAATATAAAACCTTTCTCTGCAGAAGTTTAGTCTTCATAGTTCTCTGAACTATATTTCTAGAAATTCAAAAAAATTTGTAAATCCTGTATTCCTTTGCATATGTCTGTGGAACTATATATTTCTGTGGCTCTACTTTATTTCATGTTACTACTATAAATTGATAAAAAGGAGAAAGAGAAGGAGGAAATTAAAATTGAGCATTCTGGAAGCATTTAGCAAGTTGTTGAAGTTCACATTAGCTAATTACTAACAGAACAAAGAATCAGTGCTCTTAGTTTGATGGTTTTGAGGAAACTACACCCCTAATTAATCTTTATTCCTAGAAAAGGGCAATTTGGTCTCTAGAGTAAATCTTATTTAAAAGATTGAGCATGCTGAATTCATGTCAGTAACTTTGTAACATACCTGTGGCCTCCAGATTCTCAGTGTGGTACCCTGAAGAGAAACTGATTAGTAGCTAAACAGCAGCATTTCAGTTGATCTTATGGACTGGGGCCCGAAGATTCTCTTCTTTGCCCTATTCCTTTCTTGACTTCATGGGCATGCTTGTTTTCTAATTCTCTGAGTTGCTGGGTTGAGAAACTGACTATTTGGAAAGAAATTATTGTGCATTTAACAGGATTGTGGATGGGTCCTTAATAACTACTTCCAAAAACATTTAAGAAATTTAAGTTATTCACAGATTGTAAGGTATACAATAGCTCCAAAACCCAGAAACAGTACCACCATCATTATTTTGTTTGGAAATACCAAAAAACTGCTATAAATATATACTAACCTGAAAAATGGTTAATCAATGCATAATTTTACAAAATGATGTTGCATTTTTATAAGTATAATGTTAATATAAATTTATGTTCTGTGATGGTCCCATTCTTAATGTAGTAATAATTCACTTTTAGGTTGTGTTGAACCAATTGGATATCCATATGATCATCAGCTATGTGAATTTCTAATTTATAATAAAACTATATATAATCACTTCCATTTTAGAATGAATCCAGCAATTTACCTTAAGATACTAGAGGATTATTGTAAAAAACCTCTAGAATATGCATTTTTACAGGTTATTCTATTTATTTACTTCTCTGTGACTTTATTTTCCTCCTACCACCTCAATAAAACCAAGAAGACAATGAGGACCAGAAGGAGAAGGAGAAAAAGGAATGCCTCATCCATGCTAAGCATACACTCCAGCACGGGGCCACACTCCTAGCCTTGGGTTGGTCATTAGTTGTTTCTGTTCCCTCCCTCCCCCCCTCCCTCCCTCCCTCCCTCCCTCCCTCCCTCCCTCCCTCCCCCCCCTCCCTCCCTCCCTCCCTCCCTCCCTCCCTCCCTCCCTCCCCCCCCTCCCTCCCTCCCCCCCCTCCCTCCCTCCCTCCCTCCCTCCCTCCCTCCCTCCCTCCCCCCCCCTCCCTCCCTCCCCCCCTCCCTCCCTCCCTCCCTCCCTCCCTCCCTCCCTCCCTCCCTCCCTCCCTCCTTCCCTCCTTCCCTTCCTTTCTCCTTTCTTCTGTTGTTCCCTCCCTTGCTTACATGATATTTTATCTTTTTTTTTTCTGTTTTCTTAATTTTTCAGTGCTTTGAATGGAACTTGGAACTTCACAAATAAGAAGGTTTTTAATTCTGAGCTATATGCCCACACTTAGAGTTTATTAAAATTGGAAGTTTGGGTAAGATACCTTTTATTCTGAAGGAATTAGTAAAAAAACAATTCCCTTTTCTTTTGTTCATCCTTCAAACTGAGAAGCAGAAAAAAAAAATGAGATGAGAAAAAGCTTGTCTTAGATGTTTTAAATACAGGGCTGGAGAGATGGTTCAACTTTAAAGGCACTTGCCTAAAAAGCCTAATAATCTGGGTCCTACTCCCCAGTATCTGTATTTTGTTTGCAATGGCTAGAGGCCCTGGTGTACTCATTGCCCCCCCCCTCCTTGAAATAAATAAATAAAAATTATAAAATGAATACAATTATGATTTTTAAAGTTTTACATAGAGACTTAGAAGCAATGTGGTGATCTTTTCAAGCACAGGGTCCATTTAACAGTGGATCTTGGAGTCAATAATGCAGCCACTATGGCTTATACATGAATATTTTCTGAAAGAACAGTCTAAAGAAGAAATAAAGGTGAGAAAATGCAACACAAAGTAACAACAACAACAATGACAAAAACATGTCTAAGTCTCTCCAAATGTATTGATATTCTTCAGACTGATAGTAATAATAAATAATAAAAAAACACATGCTTAGTTCCAGAAATTCTCCATTTCCATTATTGCAGGAAAAGCCATCTAAAAAGCACTTGAAGTTGATGATGTATGTTGTTTACTCTCTTGAAAAAACATCCTCTCCAAATAGGGGGAAAGGTTAGAAATGATTTCTCTCGCATTGATCAATTTATCTGAGTTGTCTTTCGACAGATTATATTAATGGAACTTCATTTTCTTTTATTCAGTTGACGGCCAATTTTTTGTTGTCTCTTAAAAAGATCAATGAACACGTCTCGCCGTCTTTTCACAAAACAAGATGATTTTTCCCCTTAAACTTTTAAAAAAAGACTTTATTATTTTGTGGTAATAGATTTTTGTCCCCCTCTTGCTTGCTTTCAACCCCCGGCAGTGAGTTTTCTAATGCTTGCCTATTCTTTGATATCTCTTTGTAGTTTTGACTTCAATACTTTAAATTTCACTTTTTTCCCCATCAATCTGGGTGCCACAGATATCTTCAGGGACAGCTGCTTTCCCACTCTTTGGGCTACACAGGGCAGGTGGCCAAGGGTACTCATGATTGCAATAAATAAACACCATCAAAACAAACATCTACAGCAAGAATGCATTTTGATTGGGAAATTATGGGCTGCATCTTCCATATTCTTCAAAAATGAAAGCTTGCTGCTTTCTCCAAGGCTAGGTGGAAATAGTTGATTTTTTTTTTCCTGTCCAAAGATGAATGGGAACTAGAAGCCTTCATTTGACCTTTCTTGACATTTATAGTGATTTTCTATGAATGTAATGGCATCTTTCCGGGTGATAGAAGTATTCTTTTTTTGTCTGTATGTCTTTTGTTTTTATTGCATTGAAAAATATGAAAAGCAAAGAGACAGAAAAAATCAATTTATCTATTTGTTATGTTGATCCTTGATTCTTTCTCTCCTTGTCCTGCCCCCTCATTGTTATTCCCTCACTCTTTTCTGAGTTTAGTACGTGCTGCAACTGCTGCCACGTGTTGAGGTATCCACTCCTGGAGAGAATCAGTACAGTCAGTACAAGATTTTTCTAGATGCTGGGTAGCAGTGGAATGCAAATGAAATGTACCAGCTTCTCTCATTCTCAACTCTCAAAGACAAACTAACAACTCTCAAAAAAAAAAAAAAAAAACACATAACAGTGAACAACTTTCAGCCCCATAACAATACATATGTTGGGTACAGTAGCATAGATATCTATACCTTGTACAAAATATTGCACTCTGTTTCTTTACTACAGACTCCAAAGCTTCCCTCACCCATATTTCAGGAAGACAGCATAAAAAAGTCAGTCAGTATTGGCCACATTTATGCATGCATTTCTTTATAGAGTTCTGATAGCAAAATAATTCTAAATTCTGATCTTCTGAATTAGGCACTACTCTTAAATCACTTGGTTATTGAGGAATAAATTAAAATGATTGGCTTATTATCAATCACAAATCACCTTTCCTCATGAGAATTGGATGAGGCAGAATGGATTTATGAACACCTGGGACTGGGGCTGGGAGAAGAAGGGACCAGAAGCTGTTATCTTAAGAGTTGATTTTATCATTATAATCTAAGTGGGATATCTAGACATCATTCAACATTCCTCTTATTCCTTAATCCATCATGTACCCAGTCCCCAAGTCTTCAAGATGTGCTTTCCTTATTGTCACAAATCCATCATATAGTCATCTTTCTTTTTTATACTCCATTAGCTGTTTTATTTTATTTTATTTTATTTTTAGTTCAAGCTTGCATCATTTCCCACCTGGATGACTGGGTCAGCCTCCCAACTTGTCTCATTTCCTCCAGCATGGCCCTGGCAATAATTCCCCATACTCTGCCAAAATAAGCTTCCTACACTGCAAATCTGATCATCTTACTGTATTCTTCCAACTAGCAGAAAGCCCTCTGTGGTTTCAACAGAGTTCACATTGTTGACATTTCTTCCCTTTGGTTCTCTTGTAGCCACTTTCCCCCATACACAAAGCCTAGAGAAGTAGGGACTATATCATTTTCCTTCCTTTTTCCTGAGGTTTTTACTTCTCTCAAATTTCCCTTTTCCATGAATGCTCTTTGTTTTCCACTGAGGAATTTCCCACTTTTGTTTAAAAGTTAAAAAAAAAAAATTAACAGAAGCTCAATGCAGTCTTTTCTTAAATGTCCCCTCTTGCTTCTTAAGAGTATCAACAGGCCCTTTCCTATGGGTCTTACTAGTCATTGCCATGATATAGAGCTAACCATGTTTCTGTGTTCATTGGTATATTTGGTCCTGGAAGCTCCTAGTATTAGCATCATGTTTGACATGTTGTAAACACTACAATTTTTGGCAATATTACATAAAAGATATAATGTAAGCATCTGTGTTTGATGAATTGCTTTGATGTTGAAGATCACATAAGTGTTTCCAAACTCATGGAGTACCTCAAGGGCATATATACATTTGAGGAATCTTAGGAGTTAGGGAACACAGGTCATTAGCTACAGTAATGAAAACCTAGGCAGTAAAGCCTGGCATGATGGTACATGCCTTTAATCCCAGCACTCAGGAGGCAGAGGTAGAGGATTGCCATGAGTTCAAGGCCACCTTGAGACTACATAGTTAATTCCAGGTCAGTGTGAACCAGAGTGAGACCCTACCTTGAAAAATCAAAAATAAATAAATAAATAAATAAAATAAAATAAAAGCAGTGCCTGAGCATTGGGGAATCAAGTCCCTTCCCCAATGGGAAGAATTATTTGCTCTTTTGCCTATGGTCTTCTGTCTTACATATTTCCTTCTTTACCTCTTCATCCTAGTTTTCCAATCTGCCCTGCTTTACTGGTGTTTAAACACAGCCAATTTCTAACAAAACATCACTCTCTAATTAAAGTGCTTACAGAAAGCTACTTATAGCACTGAATCTTTGACCCAGTTTCAGATGAGAGAAACTGATGATTTTTGTGGGAAATTACTTGATACTTGCCATATTTCCCCAAGTGTAACATTTGGTGATACCATGAGTTTTGTAGAATCATGAAGCATATATTTGTGGAGGCAGAAACATATCAAGCCAGTTTCGCTGTTAACAATATAATAAAAATAGGTTTTAAACAAAGTTCTGAAGAGTTTGCTTAGTGATTAAGGCATTTGCTGGTGAAGCCTAAGGATCCAGGTATGATTTTCCAGGTCCCACATAGGCCACATGCACAAGGTAGCACATGCATCTGGAGTTCATTTGCAATGGCTAGAGGCCCTGGCATGCCCATTCTCTCTCTCTCTCTCTCAAATAAAAATAAATAGTTAAAAGAAAGATAATTGGGTCTTAAACAAATTTGTGTTATATATTTTGTTAATTATATAACAATGATGTTTTCTTTTCTAAAAATGTGATTATTTTGATTAGTGTCTTCTACCTTGTTCTTTGCACTAATTGACAATGGAAGATGCCCCTTGGTTAGCTACGTTACTTCCACTAAAAAGCAAAATATGTTATGTAGAGAACACTCATGGTTAAGAGTGCTTCCTGAGCATGAGGATCTGAGGGGGTCTGAGGCCACTGATTTCAATTCCCCCAGAACTCACATAAGTAGTAGTGCATGACCACATAAATTTAGAAGCACAGTCTTGTGAGGAGCAGACACCAGAGAATCACTTGCCCCACCCCCAAGCAATGGCAGGGAAGCAGGGAATACCTGATTTTCTCTGATCTCAGCATGCAGGGAATTGAATCTTCACAATCATATGCATCCAATACATACCTGCATGCACACACCACCACCACCATCACCACAGACTATCATACCTAGTACACATTTGTGACAGTAGAAAGGGAAGGAAAGAACAGAAAGCAAAGAAGGCCTTGGGAATATGGATTTACGGTTAAAATGTTTGTTTCACAAGGATGGAGACCTGAATTTGCACTCGTATAAAGGCTGGACTTGGCAGCACAAGAGACACAGGGATCTACAGAGATTTCTGGCTAACAAGTGTGGCTCAACCAGTGGTCTCTAGGTTCAGTGCAAGACCTTGTTTCAAAAAATATTGTGGACAATTATTGAAGAAGACACTAAGTGTTGACCTATGGTCTCTGAAAACACACACACACACACACACACACACACACACACACACTAAATAAATAAATGAATAAATAAATAAATAAATAAATAAAATATATTTTCTAAAGTACATTTTACTAGTGAGATCCTCCACCAAAATACACAGTTTGAAATGATAATGCCAATTAACTTACACTCTAACATTTGGAAATAAGGTCGTTATAGGTGTAAGTAGTTAAGGTGAGGTTACGTGGGAGAAGGATAAGCCTTTAGTCCAATTCCATGGATGCCCATTCCTAAGAAGGAAATGCTAAGATTCCAAGACACACACAGAAAGAATGTTATGTGAGATTGAGACAGAGATCATGGTACTATTTCTACACGTGAATGATGCAGGAATTCCCAAAAAAGCAGAAGTCAGTCATGACTTCTGATTCTAGACGTTAGGATACAGAACTGGGAGACAGCCATTTTTCATTGCTTAAGTTACCAACCATTGGAATCTTTATAGCAGCCCTAATAAACTAATAGATGAAATGAAGGTGTTTCTTGAAAAATCATATGAATAACAGAGAGGAAGAATTTCCCAGATGATCCTCAGCTTCCAGAAAAATAGTGCATTTTTGAGATTAGGTACAAAGTGTTCATTTTTCTTAAAGCACAGTCCAGTGTTTGGAAATGCTTTGAATTTTGAACCTTTGCTAGGGGATTTGGTTCCTTTCCCACCCCCTACTTCTTCTACAATTTTACCAAATTTTGAATCTCTTTGCCCAATGACAACTCAAGGAAGTTTTACAAATCAAGGTACCTCACAAATGATATAGGCACTGTCTTCTGGAGTACATGTGAGGCCTGGATGAAGACCAGCATGTGAAGCCTTGATGTTTTGAAAGCTGGAACAGAGAAGCAAGTGCCTAACAATTTCTGCCATTTTTCCCAAGCAGAAAATATTTCCAGTCTTCAAGTAGTTTATGTCTATATCCTGAGATATTTACCTTACAATTTTTCACTAGCTAAGGCCCATCTTTTTTTTCAAATATGTTTGTAATCTAAATAAACAAGTTGGGAAAATCAGAACATAGTCTGCATTCTATACTATGTTCCACTATTCAAAAAAAAAATCTAGCAGAATACATAATGACATAATGATGAAAAAATATATATGCTAAGAGAATTAACCAAGGCAAGATGTATGAAAAACTGATCAGTAAGTTAGGATTAAGCAAAATAAAATCTCTAACCACCTCAGGAAGCTTAAGTGTCCCTTTGGAAACTGGCTTCTAAATTTGTTAATGAATTAAATGCCAGGTTTATAGACTAATATGACTATAAATCTTGTTTTCAGCCAGACATAGGTTTAAATTATATATTTACTATTAAAATTTATGCAGCTGAAGTCACTTGATCTCCCTGAACTTCAACAAGACTTTGTGTAAAATATAATATGAAAAAGGTGGGGGCTGGGAGATAGCATAGTGGTTAAGAGCTTGCCTGTGAAGCCTAAGGACCCCAGTTCAAGGTTTGATTCCCCAGAAGCCATGTTAGCCAGTGGTACAAGGGGTCACACACGTCTGGATTTCATTTTCAGTGGCTGGAGGCCCTGGCACACTCATTCTCTCTCTCTCTCACTCTGTATGTATGTATATATATATATATATATATATATATATATATATATATATATATGCCTCTTTCTCTCTCTCTCTCTGTCTGTTGCTCTCAAATAAATAAATAAAAATGAAATAAAACAAACAAAAATTAAAAAAAGAAAAAGATGGCACATATTCAGAACATTTTAGATTATTTAACAATGAGAAGTCACTCCACCTATTACCCATCCACAATGGGTGAACTCCAAACATCTCCATGTTAGACAGGTAGGTAGATAGATGGATTTCAAGAAATTAGCCCGAGTGATTGTGAGAGTTAGAAGAGCAAGTATGGAATCCACAGTGTGTGTCATCAGACTTGGTCATGAGCAGACTAGACACTGTAGACAAGGTCAAAGGTACAGGCCTTCCTTCCATTCTTGGATGCCCTTTCATCAATTCACTCAAGGTGAAATATCAACATTCTCACATGTCAAAACAGTAAGTTATGGATGGAAGCAATTGCTTCTCCTTTTGGACTCCTCCCATAACAGTGAGTAGTATGAAGTTGATGGAATAGCATGCTTCATGTCTTCTCTGCTTCTGCTTCATAGAGTTTATTCCTTGAGCATATCTTGCTTGAGTTATATTTATATTTGAATGTTTTTCCACCAAGATAATACTTGAACACTTGAAAAAATTAAGCAATAAAATTGCATGAAAAAGATCCCTACCATGTACAGCAACTGAAAAAGAAGATGAAGAAGGGAGGGAAAAGGTATAATGGGTTGTACCATCATACATTCCCACCAACAGTGGATGAGTGTTCCTACTTCTCCACATCCTCGCCAGCATTTATTTTCATTTGTTTTTTTGATGTTTGCTATCCTTACTGGGGTAAGGTGGAATCTCATAGTTATTTTAATTTGCATTTCTCTAATGATTAGGGATGATGAACATTTTCTTAAGTGTGTGTTTGCCATTTGTATTTTTTCCTCTGTGAACTGCCTGTTCAGCTCTGAAAAAGCTGAGTATAGAGATACCAACAGACCCAGTTATTCCCTTACTGGGCATCTACCCTAAAACCTTCAAAGCACAGCTCAACCATGTTTGTAGCGGCTCAATTTGTAATAGCTAAGAGATGGAATCAACCCAGATGTCCATCACTAGAAGAATGGATAACTAAGATGTGGTATATCTACACAATGGAATTCTATACAGCAGTAAGAAAAAATGACACAATGAAATTTGGGGAGAAATGGTTGAACCTGGAACAGATCATTCTCAGTGAACTTACCCAATCACAGACAAAAAAATTCTCCACATAATCTCACTCATCTATAGCACCTAACCTGAATCTATCCAAGATACCTTACATAACCAACAAGCATCTCTTGGACTAGACACTAGGATGGATGGGGAGGGAGGGGAGGGCATCGAAGGAGTGGGAAACACAAATCTAGATCCAAACGGCAATGATACCATAAAATTCTACTTCCTAAAAGGCAGACCAAATGGCTGAACCTTCACCAGGCCCTGAGAGGGAACACCTGAGCCACAAGACACTGGACAGGGTAAGATCAAGACTAAATTTAATCTTCTACATCTTCCCTCTCTCTCTCTCTCTCTCTCTCTCTCTCTCTCTCTCTCTGTCTCTCTCTCTTCTCTCTAACTCTTGTATATTAGTTATCTTTTTCCTCATTTTCTTAGTGGGCACTGACCTGTAACTCCCAGCACCAGCATGGGGCTATCATCTACAATGAGCTTTTGATCAGAGAGACCTACAAGGTTTCCTAAAAGACAGACAGATTTCTGTCAGAGTACTTGATGACCCACCAAAGGTTAGTGGTAAGACCCTACTGCTGAAGACACCTTATGTGGTTGACATGCAAAATGGAGTGGCATGGCTGGTTGTTGGGAGAGAGGTAGTCTCCAGACAGTCAGCGCGTTTAGTGCCAGAAGGTGCTACATGGGCGACTGAGGGAAAATGACCAGTATCTGTCCAAGCAACTCAGGGTCTAACCTACTTAGCAGCAAATGACTTGTTGTGATGCCCACACAAGTGCAATAGTGGCACAGAGCCATGGTTGGGAACCATCTGCTCTTAATATGGCTAACTGATCTCCTCAGTGATACGGGACCCATAGCTGGAGCTGGGAAACAATTCAGAACCATATCCAAACATAAGCCCACTCTCCAATATCAAGCTACCATTAATCATGGGCTATAAGAGGGCCTACACATATTAAATTCTCTATAAAAAAAAGTAAGTGTTATTGCATTTGTCCTGGTGCTAACTTACTCTCCATTGCAGAATCTGCTTCTCTTTTTCAGATAGATGTAGATCCTAAGGAGAGAGCCACTCTATCATACCTCAAAAGGGCCCCGGCTGAAACTAAGAAAAATTGGAGAAACAAGCAAGGTTGATGTTTTCCTGATGAACCGGATACCAGCACAAGGGGGAAGGAGATCAATAGAGAAAAATCAACTCCTACCAAATCAGAGAGCCAGAGCCTCAGAGGCCCCCAACACCTCATCACTGAAGCAGACTAAAAATGAACCCAACATGGCTCAGGGAAATTTTGCTGAAGAAGGGTGGAAAGAATGTCAGAGCCACATGTTGGGTCATGATATGCAGAGACATTTATCTTACCCATAACTGTGGGCTAACTCCACAATGCATGACCCATATACCTCAACAAGGAGGGGCTAAGGGGAGGGGGTAGGTCATGAATGAGCCTAATAATGGTACCAAACTGACTGTATTTGCTGAATACAAAACTAATTAATAAAAAAATTTTAAAAGGTATAATGGTCATTAGGAGTATGTATGATCAAGGAATGTGTGAATAATGATGCCTGTCTTGTGCTACTTGAGAACCTACTCAGTAAGAGTACTTGTGGATGGTAGGGATGGAGATTTGCCTGGCTATAATGAGACCAGCCATTCTCAGTTTAAATAATTGCCTTCCAGTTATTTTGCTGGGTCAGTATCAAATTGTGATTTACTACTAATTTCTAGGAAATCTATAGTTTATGATATGATTAATTTCTTCATACATAGAAATATGAAGGTATTTCAAGGAGTAGAAGTATATATAGAAAAACATATATCATTAAATACTAAAATGAAACATAGAGGGTGTGGGAAGTCAGAGTCAGAATATGTGAAACATTGTCTCCCATCATGTGGAGTAAAGTGGTCCACATTAACATGCCTTTTACATCTGATTATCACCATATCTCTACAGCGAGCAATGTCTTCAACCAAATCTTGACCAATCTTACAAAGACTGACTATTTCCTGTAGAATGTCCATTTCATAATAAACTTTTATTGGGTGTTTCTTTTAATATAGTTGTTATCTATTAATTAATTTTAAAAGTACTCATTAATCAGTTATATTCAGTAATGCTGCCAATTTGCAGGGAGCAGTGACTAAAACCAATATACACATATTAACTGACAAAACAGTTTTGAATGGCAAGAGGTATTCTCATGACTGTATATTAAATACACTATTTTCATTTAAAACTGAAGTTACTTGTTAGTGCAGGAGTTGCTAACTCATTACTGTTGCTTATAACCTGCTGTGACCTTTTACCTTCCATGAGCATCATTACTTATTAAGATGCAATATATAGACAATAAGCATTATTTTGAATTAAACATATTGGTGTGAGAAAGCGATAGACAGCAGTGAGCTCTTTAGCATCAAAGACACAGTGGTCTCTGGAAGGAGCATCAGGAAAAGTAATAAATGTCTCTATGGATCTTCAGTTCCCTAGAGTCTGCATTCCCTGAACTGTCTGTTTGTAATTTAGTTCTCTGAACCCAAAGCTAGCTGTGGTTCAGAAGGTGGCAATAGGTAGTTTTTTTTTTAAATTTATGTTTGGTTAGCGTGATCCCCGATAAAATAAAATCTAAGGAGAAAGACTCACACAAAACAAAAGAGAACAATCACGCAGTGTTGTGAAGACAGTTCTGAGTTACTGTGCTCCAGATCTAGTAGCAACGCAAGCCTTCCTTGGCTGTACAGAGCCAGCACCTCAAAAACTGGAAGAGAGGTAAAGCAAAGAACCATGGGAAGCAGGGAAGGAATTACCTTAATGCTGGGACCAGAATGTGGAGGCATTTCCCTGCTTGTGCCCAGCTCCAAGGTGGGGTACCCAAGTGGAGAGACATTTTCGAGTGATCACATACACTTATTTTAAGCACCATATTACCATGAAATTCTCTTTATTTTGGTGGTATGTTCATCTCAAAGTGGAGATTTGTTTTAAAGTGCATCAGGCCCATGTTGGTAGCATTCCCAATTGCCTAGAGGAAAGACAGAATTCCTCTTTGGACCCATGAACTTTTCTCTCTAACTTTCCTAAAGGTCTAATTAGCATATAATAAATTGTACATGATAGGTGATACAAATGTATCAGGTTTGCTCTAGGTGTGCACCAGTGAAGCTATCACTGTGGTGAGTACATAGTCCAAAGTTCCTCCTTTCCTTCAAAACTCTTCTGTGCTGTCTGCTGTTTGTAACGTGTGCTACCCAAGTTCAAGTGTTGCCTTGCCACAGTCCAAAGATGGACAGGACCAATCAATCATGGACACAAAACCCCAAAACTACAAACCAAAATAAGCATTTTTCTCAAAAGTTGAGTAACTCAGGGAATCTTCTGCAGTGCCAGGAAGCCAACTAGAATGTTATCACTTCCTAAACAGCCACTTTCTTGCCATAGGAACAGCTAGTGATCTGCTTTCCATTATAATATAGGTTACAATTTCCTAAATTTTATATAAGTTGAGTCATTATACACTTTTTTATTATCATTATGACTTCTGCCATTAAGTACAATGGTTTTGAGATAGTTGAATAGTTTCTGGTATTAATCTACAGCTTGATTTGCAAAATACACCTAAATTCAGCAGCCACTGGAATCCAGTAGGGCACCAATTCTGTTTAACAAAATTATGTTCAAAAACCAAGTATGAAAGCCAGCATTTCTGAAGTCTAACACTAGGGAAGCACAGGCAGAAATATCATGAGCTTGGAGCCAACCTGAGTTACATTACAAAATTTGTCTCCAAAAAAAAAAAAAAAAAAAAAAAAAAGAAGAAAGAAAGAAAGAAAAGAAGATAAGAAATAAAAAGCCATGGCAGGAAACTAACTACTCTTGATTTGGCTAACTGATCTGCTCTGTGGAACAGAACCCATAGACGGAGCTTGGAAACAGTCATAACCATATCCAAAAACAAGGCAGCTCTATATTATCAAGCTCCCACCAATCATGGGCTACAATAGGGCTTACACCTATTAAATTCTCTTGAAAATAACAATGATTATCCCATTTATCTGGTGCCAACAACACTCTCTGTTGGAGAGTTTGCTTCTCCTTTTCAAATGGACACAGAGCCTAAGAACTACCCCATCACACCTAACAGAGCCCCAGCTGAAACTGAGAGTAATTGGAGAAATGAGCAAGAGTTCTGCTTTCTTGGTGAACTTGGTACTCGCACAAGGGTGAAGGAGATAGACACAGAGAACACTCAATTCCTACCAAATCAGATATCCAGAGACACAGAGGCTCCCAAGACCTCATCACTGAAGCAGATCTAAAATGAACTGAACATGGGTCAGGGAAATTTGTGGAAGAGGGGTTGGAAAGAATGTTAGAGCCACATGTTGGGTAAAGCACAGAGACATTGCCTCTTACCCATAGCTAATGGCTAACCCCACAATGCACCACCCATTTTCCCCACCAATGAGGGTTCCTGCAGAAGGAGAAGGACAGGGAGGATGCTAATGATGGTATCAACATGACTGTGTACAAAACTAATAAAAAAAGGAATTATCAGACTTGGAGATTTGTCACTGGCTAGAATTGTTGGACTTGGAGCTACAGAGTTTGACATTTGCCCTGGTTGTTTTAAATCTTGTATTGGTTGAATATTTCTTTGCAATGCCCAAGACCATCTGATATTATTTTTGTATATATCAAGAAAATGGAGCCAGGCATGGTGGCGCCTTTAATCCCAGCACTTGGGAGGCAGAGATAGGAGGATCACCATGAGTTCGAGGCCACCCTGAGACTCCATAGTGAATTCCAGGTCAGCCTGAGCTTGAGTGAGACCCTACCTCGAACACCCCCCCCAAAAAAGAAAATGGAAGTAAGATAAAGAATAATAATATTTGTGATAGTTTATAATATAAAATATATATATATATATATATATATATATATATATATATATATATATATGAACACATGGTATTCAAATGTGAATAATGAAAACTAAAATAATATGGCTGAGGGCTGCTGAGATGACTGAGTGAGGAACAGGGATTGCTGTGCAAAGATGAAGACCTGGGTTCAATCTCTTTGGTGTTGCCATGCATACCTATAAACACCAGGACTCAGAGCCCAGAGGCAGGAGCATCACCGGGGCTTCCTGAGTATCCAGTCTAAATGAATGTAGTAGATGCTCCAGATACAGTGAGAGACCCTGTCTTGAGGAAATGAGGTGGAAGATCAATAGAAGAGGACACCCAGTGTTCTCCTCAGGACTTCTGAATGTGTGGGCATAAGGTTACACACATGTGTGCACACAAATATGAGTGCCCAACATACACATATGCACACACACATCACACTATATGCACACATGAAAATACACCCTGGACTAATTAAAGAAAGCATATAATAATGGATAAACTGGTCTGGAGAGATGGTTTAGCTGTTAAGACATTTGCCTGTAAAGCCAGATGACATCTGTTCAACTCCCCAGGACCCACATAAGCCAGAGGCACAAGGTGGTACATATATCCCTTCTTTTTTTTGCAGCAGCTAAAGGCCCTTGTGTGCCCATTCTCTCTCTCTTTCTCAAAAAATATGTCAATAAATTCTTTAAAAAATGGAAAAATGTCTCATGTCAATATGGCAAAAACCTTAATATTTTTTAAGATTTATTTTTTTTCCAAATTGGTCATAAGTTTATGACAATCTCATTAAACATTTCAAAAATGTTTGTAGGTGCTGTATGAACTTTTCTTGGACTGATATAAACAAGCATCTGCTTCCCACAGATAGGGCACTGACAATAGACCAAAGTATGATACTATCAAAGTTGGTGAGCCAATATGTTTAATATGTATACTTACTGAACATGGATGAGGGGTTACGTATGAGAGTACAAGTGACTCCAAAGCAGTTTCATCACTATAAAGTCTCACCCAAGCCTGCATGCATACCTTGGCATAGGTACATAGATGAAGTTCCCCATTCTGTTACCCAGTGATAACTATATGCTCTTCCACCTACTAGGATCATGAGACCATTTGTAATTGGAAAATATTTACATAAAACTGACTAAGAGTTATAGAAGGGAGTGGCTGAGATCTCACGTGAGGGTCTCTGGGCCTGTTCCATCCCTTCCTTCTATGAGGGAACATCAAAAGGCCCAATCTTGAGAGTGTGTTGCTAGGAGTCACAACTGTTCTGATGAAATTGGCACAGGTGGCCATGTTCACAGGAAAGCTATCACAATTGGGCTTAATAAACTAATTCTAAACATCACACAGAATTCAAAAGATTTAGAAGAGATGAAACATTACAAAACAGACCACACTGGATGAGCTCATACTACATGATATCAAAATTTAGAAGGGCAAGGCAGCCTAGACAGCACACTTCTTCTATAATGACATACAAATAATTCCACAGACAATAATAGAGCCAAGAAATAATCACCCACATATATGTACACATAAGCTTTGATAAAGCTGCATTGACAGCATTGTGTGGAAAGGATACTGTTTCTTTCTAACCTGTACCAGAATTTGTAGATATCCCTAAGGAAATAACTCAGTATTATCCACAATATGCACTGTAAAAAAAAACACAACTCAAATGAACCATAGACCTTGATGTACAACTTAAATCCATAAAACTTTAAAAATCAAACATAGTAAAAATATTTATTGTCAAGCGTCAATGATTTCTTATCTATCACAACAAACATAATTTATTAATTATAAGCTGATAAATTGAGCTTCATTAGAATGTCTATCTTCCCAAAATATAATATTAAAAGTTTGCAGAGGCAAGCTACAAAAGGAGGAAACTGATCACTCATTTGTGGCTCATAAAAAAACTTGTATCCAGTGTACTTGCAAAATACTTAAAACTCAATGATAATGAAAATTCAATGCAATTATGGGCAGTACATTTTACCTGCGGTTTTACCAATTTATATCTGTCAAAAGGTACTTGAGAAGAAGCTTAGACTCACTGATCATTAGAGAAAAGCACATTAAACATGCAGGGAGATACTCCTTTAGATCCGTTAAAATGCTGACATAATAAAGCTGATGGGCAAGGTTATCTGTGATGGAATTGTCATGTTCATTCATTGCTAGTAAGGATGTAAAGTGGCACAAGAACACTGTGAAACATATTGACAAGGGAAAATACTGAAACATATACTTACTGTGTGATGACCAAGTGGCTCAGACATTCCTTTCTTAGCTATCATGTAAGGTTAATGAAAGTAGATATCCCTTCAGCAACTTGCAGATGAATACTCGTGTAACTACTAACACCTCAGTCTTTGCCAGGTGAACAAGTATGAGTCATTGTCCAGCCATACTGTGGAATGTCATTTGTCAAAGGAGAGAATGAACTAATATTTGTAACATGATATGAATGGAAAAATAAGTTTGCTAAATAAAAGACATCAGACCAATCACACATATTATATAATTAAATGTATATAAAATTATAGAAAATGCAAATCAATCTTCATTGGCATAATGTAGAGCAATGGTTGCCCAGAAACAGTGGTAGAGATGTCAGGTAGGAGGAACACATGAGCCTGGCAAGCATTTCATGGTGCATAGGTAGATCAAAACATATAAAATGATATACTATCAGTATGTGTAGTTTGTTGTATGCAATCATGAATCTCAATTAAGTGGTCAAAACACTGAAAATGGGTGACAATGAGAGCCATAAACAACCCATAAACATAGAACTAAGAAAGGCCTAGAACTATGATTTCTTCATAAAGGTTCTTTGTTGTTTATTTGTACTAACTTATATGTGAACCTAGGTTTTCAATGCATACTAGGAAAGTATTTATCACTGAGCTATATCTCCATCTCCCTTTTTATATTTTTTTTCGAGACTAGGTCTCACTAAGTTGTACACCATAGTCTTGAACCGACTCTAGTTTAAGCAGGTCTTGAATTTAGGATCTACCTGCCTCAGTCTTCCAAATAGATTGGGTTACAGTCCTGCACCATCAGGCACAGTCATATAAGTTCTTTAGTAGACAAAGGTAATTGAAGTTTACAATTGTAAGAAGAGTGTCTTCTCTGTAGAGTGTGATTGCAAAGGGGAAAGCAGAAATTTTTTTTATGGTAGATGGTTCTGAATGCTGACCTATATAATGGTTGCAGATGAAAAGACTGACAAAGTACTACACCACTCAGCTTTCTGTTATTACAACAAATACATAGAGACTCAGCTTATGAAGAGTTTATTCTGGCTCCCAGTTTTGGAATTTTTGGTGAATGTTTCATCTGCTCCTTTGCTTCTGGACCTGTGGTAAGGCAGCACAATATGGTGGGGGCACAGAGTGAGGCAAAATGGGAACATCACAAGAAAATAAAACAATCAAGTAGTAAAGGCTCCACTCTCTTTCAATGGCACACAATAAATGGCCAAATTAAAGGGTCCATCAGGTACTGGAGAACCACAGAGGTGCTTAAGAACATGGACCTTCAGGAAATTTTAAAGATCAACACATAGCAATTATGAGAGAGAGAGAGAGAGACAGAGAGAGAGAGAGAGAGAGAGAACCATATACAATAACAATGCAGCAAAAAGAGCTAGACTTTCCAAATTATTTTCCATGAAACATTGTTTCCTCATTCCCTTGGAGATTTGATGCAATTAGCATTTTAGAGGCTCTAAGGATTTCGAAATAGAGGATCTTGAATAACTTTGTTTTAAACAAGCATTTCCAAGACTTATTGGACCACTGAAAGAATTTTTTTTTTATTTAACACTTTTATACATCCGATGGAACAAGTGTTCCAAAGGGATATATTTTAGGATATGCTAAACAAGCCAATTAAAATGTATCATTTAGAATCTATGGAGGTTTAGAGAGGTTAATTGTTTTTGTCAAAATTTACACTGCCTGCAAAGGGTAGATGTTGGATTGAAAACACAGGGCAGTCTTTCTTAGTGGTCCTGGCTAACCTGCTCTGAGCCTTGTCTTTCTTGTCCACAGAATGTATAGATTAAAACACAGAGCGTAAGATAGTCACCAGGGCTTCTATGTTCTCGAGTTGTGTTTTTGGACAACTTAATGCAACTTCCTATATCTTTACAGTGAAATTAATAATCATATCCTAGAGGCAGTGCTTTGTTCCTAATGTTTTAGTTTAGAAAATAGCTAAGTAGGGCTGGAGAGATGGCTTAGCAGTTAAGCACTTGCCTGTGAAGCCTAAGGATCATGGTTGGAGGCTTGATTCCCCAGGACCCATGTTAGCCAGATTTACAAGGGGGCGCATGCGTCAGGAGTTTGTTTGCAGTTGCTGGAAGACCTGGAGTGTCCATTATCTCTCTCTCTGCCTCTTTCTGTCTCTGCCTGTTGCTCTCAAATAAATAAATAAAAAGAAAATAGCTAAGTATATAAAAAGATGCTCTACAAAGTGGCCCTCCGTGACTAGTCTGTGTGTGAGAGGTCAGCAACCCTTGTTCTGCTCTGTGTGTGTGTGTGTGTTATGCTCAAAATACTTTCAGTCTTGCCACACACTGCTTAAATGTGCCATTATTTATTCAATGTTTCCTTTCACTGATCTAGCTGTTAGAAGCATAATTTTAGTTGAATATTTAACATTTTATCAATACGCAGAGCAAACATCAGGTATGGTGGAATATACATGATGATCATACTAGTTACTTCAAAAATACTATTGAATTAAACCTTGAAAATCTAAGAAGAAGGAAGGATACCTTCTAGAACACGCAATGAATTACCTAAACATTGGTGTTACTAAGGAACTGATGCTTAAATAGGTCTGTCTTCCCCGCTGAGTCTCTGTTTCCCTCTATCTGTCTTCTGTTTCGAGTATTTTCTTGTGGTTGAAAGGTGCAATTGGATAAAGAAACTATGTGTACTTTATTGTTTTATATGTTATAAGAACAGAACTCATCTGTGGCACTGCTCCAAAGCCTTGCCACTTAAGATATGGAAAATATGATACTTATCATTATACTTTCCAGAAGTCAAGCTGGTAGGATTTTCCACATTTCTAATAGAGAAAAGTTAGAGCAGAATCAAGTGTGATATAGAAGTGGAATAAATAATGCATAACAATGCTCTACCCTAAAGTAGAAAATGAATATAGTCTTTTCTTTCAACATCATGGAAGACTGTATTATTGTTGCATTCCCTTCTGAATTACCAGGGAATAAATATGTGCTTATAATAAACTAATTCATATTACAAAATCGATTTGTAACGATAAAGCAATATGTGAAATGTATATAAGTTTACCCATGTGAATATCTAGATGCTATCAATTGGTATGTTTTCTGAGAAATGCTCTGAAAAAATAACACCTATAGAAATTAACCAATAATATTTATTAGTCATTTATTCACAATCTCATGCTTTTGAGTGACTACTGCATATCATATCCTGTGTGAGATGGGTATAGAAAGATAAAGCCATGCTTGATTCCTCTCATGTAACACATTAAATAATTTAAAGGAAATTAAAAAGATAAATATGAAAAGCTACAGGATTGTTAAACAAAGCAACTAAAAAATAAACTAAAATAATAAAATGCTACTAAACTCAGACAGCCGTGGCGCACAGCTCAGAACCAAATTGTCCTTGTCAACCCACTTCACCTCATCCAATGCCACTCTCCCCTGTCTATGCGTTCATGTGTGACCATCTGTGCTGGCATCATGCCACTTCTTACCCATTTTAGTTTCTTTCAAATTATTCATATGCTGTGCAATTCATGTGGCTAGTCCTTTATTTCTGTTGTTTTTTTCATTATTAGTGTCAGATAGTGCTTAAACAATAGGCAGTGGACCTGGAATGGAGCTCAGAATTAGAGCAATTGTCTCCTGTTCATGACACCCTGTATTGAATCCCCAGCACTGAAAACAAGTAGGAAATCAAGACCAAGAGGTAGAAAGTGGAAGATTAACAAGTGCAGCTATGAGAATCCTTTACTTAGGTTTATTCTAAGATATTATAAGCTACCTGGCACTGATTTAGGGACTGAATTAAGGAGATAACCTTTGAAGTTTGGTAAATATGTGGTTTGTCTCAAAGGTAAACTCATTAAATACCCTTACATTTTTAAGTATCACAAGCCATTAAGACTTTGAGTCATATGAACACCCTGTAAACCACTGCATTCATCATGGACTGCAATTACAAGAAAGTACATCAAGGTATCATATTTTGAAGAAAACATGTGTATGAGTCTGTGTGTATGTGTGTGTGTGTGTGTGTGTGTGTGTGTGTGTGTGTGTTAACTGTTTAGAGACCATACATAAGTAGGACAATTGAAGACATCATAAGATACGTCTTATAATGTGGAGGCAGGATTGGTTCTTGCAGACATGAGTTGTATTTTGTAGTTTTTCTCTGTGTTTATTAATGCATAGCAGTTTTCTGATGCTGTACTAAGATATAACCTATAAAGGAAAAACGTTATTTGGATTCATAGTTTCAGTCATGGACATGTGGCTCTGTTTCTCTGGGCCTGTAGAAAGGCCTTAAGTCATGGCAGGAGCACAGGGGAGAGGTGGTTGCTTAAGGTCCCTGGAAAGAAATGAGAAACTAGTGGGAGAGGTTTAGGACCCACTATTTCTTGAAGCACACAAACCCAATAACATAACTTCCTTCCACTAGGTTCTACCTTCCAAAAAGTGCTATAGTCAAATTGTTATATGTTGAATCTATTAAAATTTATTACTCCTGTCTGACTGTAATTATGTGTTCTTTGACTGACATGGCCTTATTTCTGTTACCCCTAATGATCTCTATTCTATTCTCATATTCCTGTGAGATCTCCTTTTTAGTTAAGGGCAAATATGTGATGTTTGCTTTTTCTATGTCTGCCTTATGTCGCTTAATGAACTGTCTTTTGGGTTCATCCATGTTGTCCTAAATAACAGGATTTTATCCTTTTTTAAGGCATAATAGCATTTCATTATGTATATATGGTGTATTTCATTTATTCATTCATTTGCTGACAGATACTTACAGGGATTCCATATTTTGGCTACTGCAAATAATGGTGATAAAATACAAGAATGAAGATATTTTCTCAGCATACTGATTTCATTTCAATTGAAATTGAAGGCAAATAGTGTTCCAGACAAATTATGCTAGCTAGGTATAATTAGGCTGGCCCCAAATAGCTTTCCATGCAATGGAGGACTTCTATGATTATCCAAATAAAATCATTATATGATACTGGTTTTCTTCCTGATCTTTGGCCAGTGGTGCTGTTTCTATTTTTTCTTCTTTATAAAGCCTTCTAGAAATTAACCACTTGACTCCATCTTTAACTCTGGTACTCCTGTCCTCTTTGGCATCCTCCAGGTAATATGTATAATGTTAACCCTGATGTATAGAACTCATGGAAAACCTATATATGTAATAGCCTCAAGTTAGAATAGAATTAAAGTAGTAAACATCAAAGATAGAAAAAAGATTCCACAAAATGTTTTGTTGTGAAGGTTTGTGTCAAGATTGGCCACAGATAAATCTGTGCATGACTGGTAACGTCAAATGAAATAGTAGTCATCAGAAAACTGAACAAAGGCTACTGTATCTCATTCATGTGTTCACTGATCTTCTGGCTCTCTTTACTACTGGCTGTCTCTCTTCAAGGTTCTTCTGGTTTTTGTTAGGCTTTTAAACTTAAGCCATGTTAATGTACAGATATGTCTCCTGAGGAGTCTGGGCATTCTGCAGATCATCTGTTTCATCAAGGCTGCAGGCAGTGAGAGGAAGAAACAGGATCAGTCGATGCTCATGGTTTTCAATTGGTCATCGTGAATTACCATGTATCCTTTCTTTCCCCAGTTCAGTCTCACCTTTCTCTAGGCAGAAGTCCTACTACCCCACAGCCTTACCATTGTAACAGAAGGTCCAAATCCCTATGATGATCCAGTTCCATATGCTTCTGTAACCTTTAGAATGCCTCTATTTTCCTGTTTGAATATTCAACAGCACAATGGTTAAAAAAAGTATTCTAATATTTAGTGCGTGCAGAAGTTACTGAGAACAGAAAAACTGATACTCACTCAATGTTTTTTTTTTTTTTTTACTGCATTT
This sequence comes from Dipus sagitta, assembly GCA_036346955.1. Taxonomy (NCBI): domain Eukaryota; kingdom Metazoa; phylum Chordata; class Mammalia; order Rodentia; family Dipodidae; genus Dipus; species Dipus sagitta. Next base: position 130,066,020 of record CM070772.1, on the reverse strand, counting down.
ATTTCCAATGTGTATATGAGCATTTGCCCTAACTGCTAGAGTAACTTAGAATGCTTTGTTGAAAATAATTCAGAATTCTTCTAGCCTTTGAATCTAAGCAATTTTTTTCAAACATACCCTTTCAAAAACAAAAGTTCTGTTTCATCTCACATATCCCCCAGCCTTTGAAAAGGAGGTGTGTAGAATATTCTACCAGTAGTACTCAAATTCTAATGGGGTTCATCTGAAATGCATGTACTTATCATTCACTGATTTATGGGATTCTGTTTGTGACTGGTGACGAACAGGTTGAAGCGTCCTGAACTGAAATACTGAAATCTAATGAATGCCACAAACTGAAAATAATCTGTACGTGTGTGTGTGTGTGTGTGAAAGAGAGAGAGAGAGAGAGAGAGAGAGAGAGAGAGGACTCACTTCAAGAAATTGAAGCTTTTCATTTCCTGTCTCCTCCCCTCACTTGCAACCAAAGAAGCTCCCTACACATTCTCATGTCTCCCCCATGCACGCACTGTGTCTGTGGTGGTGACAACTGATTCATGTGTTCATTTGCATATCCCTGGTGCCAGCAGCAGAATACAGAATGGGGCCTCCTGCTCTGGCAGCAGACACAGCTCTGGCAAATCAGGGGAGCTGTCAGAAACAGCTGTCCATTAGCAGAGTTTGTGGAAACAACCAGGAGCTGTTTGAACATGCTAGGTGGTAGAATTTAATTGGAGTAGCAACTGTTCAAAATTAAGATTAAAAGGACCAGTCAGTCAATGTGGATTTTGTGACACTTTAAAAATAACATTTCAGGTTTGATTAATGCTGCATGAAGTTTGCACATTTCTCTCCTTTGCTGGGAGAATTCAGCACTTATATCCAGCAGGGAAGCTCAAGGGTTCCAAAGGTCAGTTACTCATTCTCTATGCAGAAATCTTCCTTGCTTTAAGAAAGTAAAGCTTTAATGGGCATCACAGGCAGAACAGACACAGCAGAGAGGTACTGGAGGAAGCAGAGCTAGTACTTTGGAAAGAGGACATCTGTTTATCAACCCCGTGGATGTGGTTCCACTGTGACCAGTTCTCATCCCAGCCTCTAGATCATCACAATCAGAAAGAAGAATTGATAAAACTATTTTGCTTCTGAGCAGTGACTTGAGGGGACAAAGACAACCTAGTCACCATGTCCGATTTAATCCTTAACTTTTCTCCTGAGTATACCATAAAGTACATCAGATACACTAGGACATGACTGCAGGGAGGAGTAGTTGTGAGGGTTTGTGGAGATATGACCACAATGTGGACCAGCAATGATTTCCTAAAAAAATAAAATAAAATAAAGATAAAAAAATTACTCATGAGAAAATCTCAATTTTAACATTATAAGAAGATCAGAAAATTCTTCTACATGCCAAAATACCTTCTTGTAATTTACAACAAAACAAACAAGTTGTAACCCCAAATCTTGAATTTTTACCATTTTAAATTAAGATTGAACTGTAAGTGCTAAAGTGAAAAATCTGTCCTCTGCTTATAATTCCTTTTATGATCAGCTGAACTAAAATTTGAAGCATTTGGTCTCTTTTTTTTTTTACTTTATTATTAAATAGGTTCACATCTAAGCCACTTCCTACAAACCTTTTTTATTAAATTGATTTAATATTGAATTTAATTGAAGATGCCAACACTTGAATAATATATTTACAGGTGATTAAAAACAACAACAACAACAATCAAAGCAGGTATACTATAGAGTTGGGACAATGGGTGCTGGGTGGCAGTTCCAGATAGGTAGTGTGTGGCAGCCAGGAGAAGTGACAGCTGGTGGCTTTGTAAACAGATTTCAGCTTAGGATTTCCTGAACATTTTAATGTGCTTCTCCACTGTATCTTTTGTTCCCAATTCAGTAACAAAGCCATTTCTGATTTGTTGCAGTATAATATCAGATTGTTTAGAAAACATGAAGAAATAAGAAAATCATTTGGCAATAAAGCATTTCTAAATATCTGATGCAATATTATAGCAATGGGGGAAGGAAATGGGAGGAACATTCTATAAAGGGAGAGAGAATAGAGTGTTTGTAAATGGGAATATCTGGCACTACTTTCCTTTCAGATTTTTGCTTTAAATTATGATTTTTCTTCCCAAATGTTATGCATTCCCCAACTTCTTCTAAATGTAGTAAAAGGCCAGGCTGACTGAGGTACCTGGAATGAAAGAGCAAAATTTGTGAAGAGGGGGAATAGTGAGATGGCACAGAAGGTATCACTCCTATGAATCATGGGGCAGGATAACAGGCATCACTCCTATGAATAGCCTTCCTCATTTTAGAGACATTAAACATTGAAAGGACCAGTTAGTTTTGGGGTGTGTGGCATTCCCTTCCCTATCTCAATGAAAAGTACCAGTTTTTATTGTAAAGATTTGCAAAAGCTATCTTATGGCAGCTCGTTTGTAACTGGTGCTGGCCTTGAGGGAAAGTGCAATTGAATCCTACGCTTGTGTTGTATATGCAATATGCAATGAGGCAAGTGAGACTGTTCCCTCGCAGCTTTAGGGAAGGAGAGATGTGCTTCAGAATTCAGTTCTCCCTGTGTTATTTTTATTTAACTTGGGCTCACATTCATTCATGAGGCAGTGCTCTGTGCTTTGTCCCAGGAGGCAACGAAACCACCAACACTTCTGTCATTGACAGACATTCTAAACAAGAAAAAAATCTTGTAAATTAGGGATGTATCCTACGCATCTTCAAATATACCCTTTTGTTTCAAATATTCTACGAAGGGAATCATAGAAGGAATTCACAGTTCACAGGTATCTTGATTTTTTTTTAATTCTAATTCAAACATTTATTGTATTCCATAAAAATAGTTACAATACCTGTGATTGAGATTACCCATGTTAGTTCAATAAAAAGGTGGTAAAGAGTCAGGCTATGCTACTAATATTGTTGAGGATACTAGGAAGAGAAAAGTAAGACAGTAAAATGAAGACGGTCATATCATCTCTCTTTCTATCAGGATTCATTTCTGCTTTCTTCTTCACAACCAACTAAGTAAATCCTTACCAGGCCAACACATGGCTTTTGACTTGGGTTTGGAGCCGCCTACCACCAAAAACACATTTCTGTGTGTACCATCACATGTAAAATCTCTTAAAATTATACAATAATGTGAGGCCAGAGAATAGGACATTGGCTTCTTCCTAAAGAAGCAGTAGAAAAAATGTGAAGTACTCTATTCAATTCCTTTTCTGAGGTTCCAAGGAAAACTAGTCTTTTAAGAGTTCCAAAACATAAGGAATGAACTAGAAACAATTGCTGTGAGCTTATAGGATGCTTCTCACTTTTCAAACTGAATTCTGAGTTCATTTTGCATATGCCAAAAATCGTAAATGGATCATTCTTGCAATTATTCTGAAATGCCTTTTCTTTCATAAGAATAACTCTCCATCTCCCAATTCAGAATTACTTTGTATTTTGATTTTATAATTATCATTACTGAAAACACAATGTCACATAAGTACGTGGTAAAATTTGACAAAGGTTTATGGCCACATAAGAAATTTTTGGATTTTCTGTCCTAATCCTAAACCAAAATACAATATTTCAAAAATATATCTTATTTATTTATTTGAGAGAACTAGAGAGAGAGAGAGAGAGAGAAGTAGGGAGAGAATGGGTGCATCAGGACCACTACCCAGAGCAAACAAACTCCATACGCGTGTACCACCTTGTACATCGGGCTTACATGGGTACTGGGGAATTGAATTTCAGTCCTTTGGCTTTACAGACAAGATCCATAATTACTAACCCATCTCTCAAGCCCAAAATATAATAATTTTTTGATAAAACCTCAGGTGAAAAGCTTAAACTGCAATTTTTAATATCAATACAATTTAAAGAAATATTAATGCTATGTATGCTGAGGAATGATGGTAGAAAAACACTAAAATTCTCAAATGAGTTGTTTTCCTTAAGCAGTTTGCTTCTATAAGAGCAGAAAACTATACACACAGTTGAAACATACAATATTGTCAAATCTGAGCTGAAGCAGTTCAGGCAGCATACACTGGCATTATGTGGCATGATGGCAAGCACAGTACAAAGTGCGTGTGTTACAGCTTCAGAACAGAAGTTGTCCAATACAGCACAGGCACGCATTGCCAGAACCCCCCTGGATTAATTATGCCTGTGATTTTACATTATGTTTTGATTATTGCATTTTCAGAAGCACGTAATTTTTGCTACAGTTTTCATCCCTCCACATTCTTTGACATGATTATATGTGAAGTGAAAATCCATAGTTTAAGAAGGTAGGGTAAACAGAACCTAATATATTTTCTATAGAAAAGTAGGGATGATCCTCTAGCTTGTGTAGTGCTAATTTTCAGTTTGAGATATATTAATGGAGTGCTTTGTGTTTATTAACATTCTTATTATTGGCAAAGATTTTCTTACATTCCTTACTCATTGATAATTCCCTTTCCTTTGAAGAAACTTAATTTAAGGTTGTGTCATTCCAATTTGATAACTTGTAAGACTATTTCCTATGCTATTAGATTCCTGCTAAGAACTTTTTTGTCTATACCTGTAACTTTAAGTGCATCCCTTATACTTTGCTCTTGGCAGTTTCAGTATTTCTGTTTTTAAATTAAAGCTCCTTTTCCATTTTTGAATTGATTTTTGTTCAAGGTGAGAGATGTTTATCTAATTTCATTCTTTCAGGTTCTTATCCAGTTTTTTTTTTTCAGTGTCATTTCTTGAATAGATTATCTTTTTCATTGTAATACATTTTTTTTATTCCTTTGTCATACATTATCTGGCTATAGTGGTATTGCAGTTAGGTTCTAATTGCTAGCAGAAAATACCTGACCAAAGAAGCTTGCAGGAAGAAAGGATTTATTTTGGCTTATATACTTGATGAGAAGCTCTGTGATGGCAGGATAACTCTAAATAAAGCCATCACCTTCTTCCCCTTACTCTCATAAACCAACAACTATCCATGATATAAAATGCAATGCATCAAGCCCAACTTTAAGAGTCCCCATAATTTTTAACAATCCCAAATATGTTCAAATATCCACATAGTCCAAGGTCTTTTAACTGAACTGTAGTATCAAAAAACAAAAACAAAAACAAAAATAAAACCATAATTGCACAGAATAAGCATACATACTGTAAAAGATATCATTGGACATAGCAAACAAATGTTCAAGCAATACAAGATTTAAAACATGCATGGCAAACATCAAACTATGTAGCTCCATGTCTGACAACTCTAACCAGTGATGAGTCTCTAAGACAAATAATTCTAACCTGTGACAAGTTTCTGGAGTTCCAATTGCACCCCTCCAGCTTGGCTACTCACAACCATAAAAACCTTTATACATTTCCAGCAGCTCTCATTGGCAATCATTCCATAGTTCTGCCATCTTCACTGATCTTCCACTATAACCCACAGTTCATGCTCATGGCTCCCTCAGGCTTCAAGGTAGACAATCCAGCAAGCCTGCTTCACACTTCCCATACAAAACTGGTTTACAAATTCAGTGACCCTCAATTTCTTGCATTTGTTATACTCCATAGTACAAGGTAGGCTACCAACTTGTTAATCCAGGGAGTAAATAAATCTGAATTTGAAGAGCAGGACAGTCCTTTAGCATTCAGGCCCCTTACTTTAAAAGGGTACACATTCTTCCTACTGTCTTAATGTCGGCTAGCTGCCCCAAACATAATGATTTTACTCTTTCAAACAATTGCAGCTGAAGGAGCAGCAGTTTCAGCCCAAAGATTTCATTTCTTTCTGTGCCATATCACACTGCTCATACCAGTCAATTTCTAAAACAGCAACCCTGCACAAGTTCTAAGAACATGGATATATAACATTAAGCCTTTCATACAAACTGCTTCTAGCCCAGTCCAAGCAAAGCTCTTTCCCACCCTCATAAGCAAAACCTCACAGCCCATAGTTATTACAGCATTCAGGTCTTTCAAGTCTGACCAGATTGGTAGATCAAGCTGTACTTACAACACTTCAAGATGTCTCTTAGGTTAAGATTTCAAATCCTTCCACATCATTCTCAAAAATCAGTGTCAAGCCGGAAGTGGTAGTGTACACCTTTAATCCCAGCACACGGGAGGCAGAGGTAGGAGGATCACCATGAGTTCAAGGCCACCCTGAGACTACATAGTGAATTCCAGGTCAGCCTGGACTAGTGTGAGACCCTACCTCGAGAAATGAAAAAAAAAATCAGTGTCAAAATCCACACAGTCAGGTTTCTAGCAGTAATGACCCCACTTCTTGGTACCAATTTTAGTGTTACAGTCAGCTTGCTGTCAGAAATCATCTGATCAAGAGCAGCTTGTACGTGGAATCTGTTTATTTTGGATTATAGACTCAAAGGGAAGCTCCTTGATGCCAAAGAGAAATAGTAGCATGCGCAGAGGTTGGATACCATCTCCTGGCCAACATCAGGTAGACAAGGTAGACAACAGCAGTAGATCAATTTAACAAACACTGGCAAGGAGAATCTGGCTATAAACTCATCAGACTTCCACCGATAATACGCATCCAGGCTTCAAATCCCAAATTGCCACAAGCTGGGAACCTAAGCATTCAGAAGACAAAAGTTTATGGGGAACACCTAATTCAAACCACCACAAATAGTGGGAGTTTATTTCTGATTCCTCTTATTCATTGTATTTTATTCTATTCTTTCTATTCTATTCTTCCTATTGATCTATTTCTGTGGCAGTATATATGGTTTGTGCCAATACCTTGCTGCCATTGTATTATTTTAGACCAAAAGCTATGATATCTCCAGCTGTATTCTTTCTGTTTAGGATTGCTTTGGCTATGAGCAGTCTTTTTTGTTTCCATATAAATTTTTGGATTGTTTTTGTGTAGTCTAAACATAATTTCATTAGAATGTTGATAGAAATCATATTGAGTCTATAGATAATTTTAGATTACATTCCTATTTCACAGTATTAATTTTGCCAATCCAGGAGAATAGAAAGCTTCTCCATCATCTGCTATATTCTTCTTCCTTTTTAGTTCTTTAGCTTTCTGGTTTTTTTTTTTGTTGTTGTTGTTTCTAATTTAAGTGTCTTATTTCATGTGTGTATGTGCATGTGTGTGTGTGTGTGTGTGTGTGTGTGTGTGTGTATGCCTGCTCAGGGGTCTCTTGCCAAGACAAATGAATGCCCATGTGGCTTTACGTGGATGTCTGTATACTTGAATCTGGGCCAGCAGGCATTGCAAACAAGCTTTTTCAACTGCTAAGTCATATTCACAACCCAGTCAGAATGGCTCACATCAAGAAAATAAATAATAACAACAATTTTTGATAAGAATGTGAGGAAGAGAGAGCACTTGTTTACTGTATGTGGGAGTGTACAGGTCTTTAAAAAGATATAAATTGAATCATCATATGACTGCAGTGTCATTGTTGGGAATATTCCAAAAGGACTCTATTCTACCATAAAAATACTTACACTTCCATGTATATTGGTGCTCCATTTACAATAGCTAGGATATAGAATTACTCTTGATGTCCAACAACAGATTACTGATAATAAAAATGTGGTATACAGATAGCAATGGAAATTTATTCATCTGTATTTACATGAAATTGGATACAACTCGAAAATGCTATGCCAGACAAGGGCCAGGTAGACAAAAAATCCTACATTCCTTTGCATATGCAGATCCTAAATGTTAATTTTTAATATATTTAAATAAGGAAATTTGAGAATAGATGTAGGCTATAAAAGTATATATAAGACCATAAGAGGGAAAGAAGAGGTGCTGAAAATGTGAGGCACAAAAAGCACATATGATATAGATGTGGGGGAAGGGCACAAAGGGAGAAGTGGGGGGGAAAGCAGGAAAGAGAAACAAATAGAAATGTTTGAAAATGGTACAAAGATGAATGGAACATAATTCTTCATATACTAATAAGTAAAAAGAATGTTCTAAGTATAGGCAAAATTGCCCTGTGTAACCTCTACTTAGCAGTTGATACAAATGAAAGTAAGAATACACTTCACTCTGAACCATTCAAAAGAATACTCAGATATCATTTTGAAATACAGTCAAAGAGAATTCTTAGTGTATACATTCTTTTGCAGTAGAATATGAACTATGTTTGTATAAGTACATACATTATGCAATTCTTCAAAAGTATTTACTATGTAACCTTTTTTTATGATGATGTACTACCAAAGATTTATTTTTTTCTTTATTAGTTAGTTTTATATTCAGTAAATACAGTCAGTTTGGTACCATTATTAGGCTCATCCATGACCTACCCCCTCCCCTTGGCCCCTCCTTGTTGAGGTATATGGGTCATGCATTGTGGAGTTAGCCCACAGTTATGGGTAAACTAAATGTCTCTGCATATCATGACCCAACATGTGGCTCTGACATTCTTTCCTCCCCCTCTTCAGCAAAATTTCCCTGAGCCTTGTTGGGTTCATTTTTGGTCTGCTTCAGTGATGAGGTGTTGGGGGCCTCTGAGGCTCTGGCTCTCTGACTTGGTAGGAGTTGATTTTTCTCCTTGTTGATCTCCTGCCCCCTTGTGCTGGTATCCGGTTCATCAGGAAAACAGCCCCCTTGCTTGTTTCTCCAATTTTTCTTAGTTTCAGCCGGGGCCCTTTTGAGGTATGATGGGGTGGCTCTCTCCTTAGGATCTACATCTATCTGAAAAAGAGAAGCAGATTCTGCAACGGAGAGTAAGTTATCACCAGGACAAATGCAATAACCCTTACTTTTCTTATAGATAATTTAATAGGTGTAGGCCCTCTTGTAGCCCATGACTAATGGTAGCTTTATATTGGCGAATGGGCTTCTGTTTGGATATGGTTCTGACTTGATTCCCAGCTCCAGCTATGGGTCCGTACCACTGAGGAGATCAGTTAGCCAAATTAAGAGCAGTTGGATCCCCACCATGGCTGTGTGCCACTATTGCACTTGTGTGGGCATCACAACAAGTTATTTGCTGCTAAGTAGGTTAGACCCTGAGTTGCTTAGACAGACATTGGTCATTTTCCCTCAGTCGCCCATGTAGCACCTTCTGGCACTAAACGCACTGACTGTCTGGGGACTGACTGTCTTCCAACTTCCAGCCATGCCATTCTATTTTGCATGTCAACCACATAATGTGTCTGCAGCAGTAGGGTCTTACCACTAACATTTGGTGGGTCACCAAGTACTCTGACAGAAATCTGTCTGTCTTTTAGGAAACCTTGTAGGTCTCTCTGATCGAAAGCTCATTGTGGATGATAGCCCCATGCTGGTACTGGGAGTTACAGGTCAGTGCCCACTAGAAAATGAGGAAAAAGCTAACTAATATACGAGAGTTAGAGAGAAGAGAGAGAGAAAGAGAGAGAGGGAGAGGGAGGGAGGGAAGATGTAGAAGATTAAGGTTAGTCTTGATCCTACCCTCTCCAGTGTCTTGTGGTTGTATGTACCTTTATGCTTCTAATGGGAAGTTATCTTTTTTCATCTGTACCATTTGTGTTGTGCTATAGTACATTACTCTTTCAATATTACTAATATTTATATATCAATGAGTTTTTTTAATGTGAAGGCTGCAAGGCATGGTGATATTTATAATACAGGCGAACTGTACAGGAGACTGTATCTGTAAAATGCATAGTCTCATGCCTAAACTCATGCTCTGCCAAATCTATTTTTTTCTTTTTTTTTTTACCTTTTTATTGACAACTTCCACCAACATAGCTAATATACCATGATCATAATCTTCTACTACTCTCTTTTTCCCCTCCCAAATCCCCCTACTACTGGACCCTGTCTGATTTCCAACTAGTCTCCTATGTTGATGTCTACATTTTTCCTTCCTATTATTCAGGGCTTGTGTAGGTAGCTTAGTGATTGTGAGTTCATGAACAACAAGGCCACTATGTGTCTGGAAGCCTGTATTGTAATCACTCCTCCCTTTCCTTTAAATTCTTATTTTAAATTCATCTCTTCATGATGATCCCCAAGCCTTAGAAAGTGTGACAGAGATGTCTCACTTAGTGCTGAACACTCCACTGTCATTTTCGTAAGTTTTGAGACACCATGGAGGTCACCACCAAAAGTGACAGTAGCATTAATATATGGCATAAACTTAAGTATTTAGAGGGCAGTTTGGTGGGCATAATATATCCATTTAGCCTGAAAGAAGTAGTAGCTCCCTACCATCCAGATGTAAGACCTCCCCAGCTATATAGACTTTTTTGGTTAGGTTTTGAGTACCAGGAATTATTTCCCTCTCATAGAGAGTGCCTTAAGTCTCTTCAGAGAGTAGTTGTGTTTCTCTGTTAAAAGAAATGCCAACTCTGCATGTGTTGTTACATTTGTTCTCTCTGGGCAATCATAAAGCTTGGTAGTTAACACTGTTGATGGCTTTTCCTCACCAACAGGCTGCAGAGTTCTCTTCAGCATCTTGATAGCCAGCCAACAGGGAAGAGGCTTCCAGCTAAGCTGTAGCTCAATTTCTCAGTGACCAGAACCTCCAGCATGTGGAGTCTTCAGAAGCAGGGTCTTACCATGCAGTTCTTGTGAACAAACAAGAGCCTTGGCAATAGCCTGAAATTTATTCTGGATACAAGGAAGTATCAGGGGTCTTCCTGGTCAACATCTTGCTAGAAGCATCCTGCCTCTGACTCTGAAATTTTGCAAATAATAACTTATGGTTTCTAGGCACAATATTGTCTACCACCATAGGATACTTCTAAATGTATATATATATATATATATACATATACAGAGTCACAGAAGCAGGTTTCTATATGGCTTATTCCTAACATGCTAAATTTTGATTAATCCTCAACCCACCACCCTCCTCTTTTCCCACCCCTTCCCCTGATCCCATTTTAGACAATTTTTCTCTAATTCTTGTAACAATAATCTCAATTATTTTTAAAAATGCAAAGAAAGAAAATTAAAAGGAGCAACACAGGTACTATTTGAAAACCCTGGCTCAAACTTCAGAGAGTTAAGGCTCCAATGGCAATTAAAACTATAACCATGACCTGAGTCTGCATTGTGGAAGCTCACTTTTGAGGTTTAGTTTAAACCACTGTAAAACATGAACAGTCTATTCCTCTTAGGAGAAATAAGTAAGTTTCTCCCTACATCTTGCTCTAGATAGCTGGTGATTCACTAGGAGATCAACATATCCAACTTCTCTTTTACTGAGGACCCACATGGTCACTGTCATTGTCATCTTCACATTTGCCAGCCTAGCCTTAGGAGACCCTTAACTTGATTTCTTTACCATCCTTTACACAGAACTTGTCTGTCTTGCATAGTTGAGTACATACCATCCTCATTGGTGAAACAATTTTTAAAAGCTAACATTACTGTATTTTAAAGTAACCAGTGACATTGAAAATTATTATTTGACTACAGGACACATTAAGGGAAGGGTAATGCAACCATTCTGTTGCAATATTTGTTGTGTTAATCATTTGCCTTCTAGCTCTGACAAACCTTGTATGATACATACTTGTTACAAATATGGTGACCACATAAAAGATACCATTCTCTTTGTCTAGCAACAGGAATAGAAGCACACACAGAATACTTTTATGAAGCCAATATTTATATGCTGCCCATGAATGATTTCCAATTTTCTTTGTTTATTTATTTTATTTATTTATTTGAAAGTGACAGACAGAAAGAGAAAGAGGTAGACAGAGAGAGGGAGAGAGAGAGAGAGACAGAGAGAGAGAGAGAGACAGAGAGAGACAGAGAGAGAGCGAGCATGCCAGAGCTTCCAGCCACTGCAAACGAATTCCAGATGTGTGCACCCCCTTGTGCATCTGGCTGACGTGGGTCCTGGGTAATCAAGCCTCGAACTGGGGTCCTTAGGCTTCACAGGCAAGCACTTAACAGTTAAGCCATCTCTCCAGCCCAGATTTCCAATTTTCTAATAGTTTTGCTGAGCATGTGAATAACCAGCCTACATACACACATGCACACTGTATCCAATCATGCCCTTTGCCTCAGTACAGTTAGAATAATGTACAGAAATACAACTGTATTCAAACAAGTCATGAATATCCATGCTTATGATCCTTCAGAGTTCTTGTAACTAAGCAATACCTCCAAATTGAAGAAATTATTAATAAATGATAATACCATCTTCCTATGAAACAGCAAGGGTTTCCTTGGCCTATCCCAGCTACAGGGATCTTAGCTACAGTTCAGGTGATAATAAATAGACATGCAAATTTAAAAAGAAAAAAATAAAGAGGGGGAAAACATGCAGAGAAGAGTGTGTCTCAAGAGAAAGAGGCTGTCGCTTAAATGGGAAGTGCCGCGGGCCACATCACCCGCTCATCTCTGTGTGCGCTCCGTGATTCTCATTCGGTTGGGCAAGATTCTCAAACAAAGTCCAGTGTCCTAAAAATATTTGGAACTATTACAAAGCATAAATTATAAATGTGTCAGGAAAATGGAAAAAGGTGTCTTGGGTCTACTTAAAGCACAAAATGATCTCAACCATTATTCAACAATGATATGAACATCTTTTATTTCATTTCTCCTTAACAGTTCCTTCTGTTTGCTATCATTTCCTGCTCAGCACCATGTCAATAATTACTAAATTAGCAGGACGCCTGTACAATTTCAGCTCAAGTGTTATTACTGACAAGTCAAACAATGGAACTGATCGAAAAGATGGGACTCCATCTCCTTATTTAAATGGACTGTGTTCAGAAGGAAAGATTGAAGCCCCCTTTTTCTTCAAAAGAAGGAGGGAGGGAATGGTTTACATTTGTGTGGCTCAAGGACATGGAGTCAGAGGAAATGCCTTTTTAATGTAAACCTCTTTTCATTTCCAGGGGACAAAAATGAAGGGTATTGAAAAGAATCATGCTTGGTGGAAGAAGTAATTACATTTTTTTCCCCCTTTCAAATCTCAGGGGAATAATGCTTTATATTTCCTGCAATGACCCAATTTGCGCTCAGATATGCTCCCTTAAATAGAAGTGTGCACATGTCCTCGCCCTGCATTGTTTTTCACTGGTAAAGATGCCTTGTTGCACCTATGACTAATCTGAGTACCCGTCTCTCAATGCACCGAAACAAATGTTCCGAGGCTGTTCCTCCTTACAGTGAGTTAAAAATGAAAGACTCTCTGGCCAGGTGTTCAAAACAAAAGTCATGGTGTAATGTAGCTGCAGCTATCAACCATTTTCTCAAACTGTACAAGTGGGCAAGTTGCCCCTCCCCCATTCCATGGAGCAGGCAAGAAAGTGGACTGATAGGTTAGCACTGAGAAGAGAAAGCCTGGTCCTGGGTCTGCAGCCAGTAGGCACCTGTGCGGAGTGAAAGAGAGGCTTTATTCACATGAACTGTCCTGGACTGCACATACAGTCGGGTCTTGGGATCTGTAGGGAATTGGGTACAGTACCTTGCACTAAAATTTACATATGTTCAAGACTTTTAAATGAAATGGCCTAGTATTTGCATATAATACCATCCATAGATTTTCATCTCCAGATAAAATCATAATACCTTATAAAGTATAAATTTTATGTAGATTCTTCTAACAGTTTATTGTTTGGAGGATAATGACAAGAAAAATAGACATACACATTCAGTGCCACGCATTTGTAAATATTTTCTATTCAATTAGAATCTGCAAGTGTGGAAATTACTTGCATCTGTAGCCTTGGTCACAAGGTATCTCCTGTCTATAGGTAGACAGGTCCAGACATTTTGAGAATATCTTTCCTCTATAAGAGCAACTGTTTGTTTTTTTTTCTTAAACCATTATGGATATTTGTTGAAATGTATTTACCTAACAATATCATTGCTAAGAAAGATATCAAAACAACATTCACTTCTGAAACATTTACGATTATTTCAGGTAAAATAACTCAACTGCTCTTTGGATATTAATGTGCATTTGGTATAGGTGGGAACCTGCTGAACATCAAGCTCGACTTAATCTAAAACCGTCAAACAAACTTTGCATGAACTTTAGCTTACTACAAGGTAAGAATTTACTTAAGAAAGAAGTACTTCATTTTATTCACCCACAATCACTGCATTCCTGGAACAGCTGACCTTTGATGATGCACTTTAAGGTGTACAAAGGTACTCATCTAAACCTGTACAGTGATCATTTCCACAATGTTAGAGGAAAATAAATTAACATATTAATGGGCTGTCTACCTTCTTACAGACAGTTTTCATACATGTGTTTGATACATCCAGCTCCTACTCATCCCCAATTATCCTTTCTTGTACCATTTTTCTACCAAAACCATTCTTCTTCCCACTGAATCCCATAATATTTCAAGCCTTGGTTGTTTGCATGTTTAATTTTTCTTTTTTTTTCAGACTAGCTGAATCAAATTAGGTTTATTTGCATGATCCTGGTGATGAGGTTGTTTACTGGGGCATGGACAGCCCATCTGAAAGACGTGATTACCCCTCAATCATCAGCTGCCACCAGCTAGTTGGAGAGGTATGGGCTTTCATGGACTCCCATTCAGGATGAAATGTTGACAAGCTCAGTTTTATGCAGGAAACCACAGCTGCTATAAGTATATGACCGTAAGGGCCATGTCATATCCAGAAGACAACACTACACAGCCCTCCTCCCCATCCTCCTGTTCTGACATTCTTTCTGCTCCCTCTTCTATGCTATTTCCTGAGCCTTGGAGGGAATGGTTTAGATGCCATGTTTAGGGCTGAGCATACAGTAGTCATTTCTTTTGGGTGACTGTGAAAGCTATACATCTTGGCATTAACCTCTGCTCTTTGCATAGAAAAAAGACCTCTTTGTGATGGAGGCTGTGAACAGTACCTACCAATGGGAACAAACAGATATTTCCAAGACAGTTTGACATGCTGTCTCTGTGGCATAGCCACACAGTAGTGCTTTTCCCTCTAGGGCCACTATTCTTAGCCACAGGCTTTGGGCAAGATTTATAATACCAGGCATGATTTCCTTCTGTGGAAAGGTCCTTAAATCCAATTGGTTACATCCATAACTCTCATGCCACTGTTGCACTAATGGACACATCTTGCAGGGCAGGTCAGTTGTAAAATAAAAAGTGCCCACAGCTGGACAAGACTGTTGACTTTTCTCCCTCAGCAGACTGCAATGTGGCACCTTCTTGCAAGAAGAAAGCTTCTGGATAGGGAAGGGCTTCTTGTTCAGTTTCAGCTTTTTTTTGCTTGTTTATTTGTTTGTTTTTTTGCTATGTTTTTGTTTGTTTGTTTGTTTGTTTGTTTGTTTGTTTGAGGTAGGGTCCCACTCTAGCCAAGGCTGACCTGGAATTCACTATGTAGTCTCAGGGTGGCCTCGAACTCATGGCGATCCTCCTACCTCTGCCTCCCAATTGCTGTGATTAAAGGCATATGCCACCATGCTCTGTTTCAGCTTGATTTTTTTTTATTTCATATAACTGAAGCATGCAATGTGTTCTGCAATAGGGACTTAAACTATAGTTTTGGTGGGAAACCAAAAGCAATGACATTAGTCAATATTGTTTTAGGGCTCTTTGTAGCCATCCCCACCAACAATTCATCAGGAGGCTCTCATCCCTTGCCCAGGTACTTTCAGCTAATACCCTTTGGATTCTGGGAACAGCTTTGTCTATTCATATAGAAGACCTGTGTTTCAATATTTTTATAAAATTTACAGTTTAAAGTGGCTTACCAAGTAGGAGGTTTCTATATGGCTTATTCCTCCCATCATCCTCTTTTCTCCTTCACTCCTGCCCCTATCTCTGCTTAAACCTTTTTCCTCCACTATTACCCCTCTCTACATTTATGTTTTATGTGTTTTACAATCTCACTGCCAAACCTCACTCCACGACTCTTCTCTACCTTTATGGCTTGTATAGAAACTAATTCTGACTTATACCACTAATTTAGAAATTCAAAACTAAGACCCCCATATGAGAGAGAACATATGGCATTTGTATCCCTGGATTACCTCACTTTGTAAACGTCTTCACTTCTTTTTATCCATCTTCTCACACCACCTAGAAAGATGATGAAATGGATAAATTTAGGGTGATTTGTTTTGTTGGTGACAATAACCAGAATTTTGGTTAACTGTAGTACTTAAAAGAAAAAAAAATACTGTTTCCAGCACTGGTGTAATCAGATGTCTAAACATGCATATTGAACCTGAGGACAGAGGAGTTTCTGTTTTCCTTAAATGACCTGCTGACACTTTGTATAAACTGTCATAAAGTTGGTGTGTCACCAGCATTTACTCCCCTTTGGAAGACTTGATCCAGTTGATGACTAATGTTAGGAACAAAGGTATACATTCAGTTAATTTTAATAGTATGTCTTAAGATATGAAGAAAAACTATATGTTGTTATTTTTCTGTTGAGAATTTATTGATATTTTCAAAACTTTGCTAACTGCTTGAGTAGCTTAGCAAGAAGAGGAAAGAAACAGAAGTTAAGAGAAAATAAGGTGAGATAAAGTTATAAATTACATCTTTCTAACAAGTAATATTATTTTACTTGGTTTCATAAGCAGGTCACTCAATTGGTCAACTGATATCACCAAGGAAATTGTCTTATTATGCTCAAGAGTTTAGCCCTTCATGAATCTATCAATATCTTATTTTTCATAAAGTATATTTGAGAATAAATTTGAACTATTATCTATTTTTTTTATTTTAGAGGTTATTAGTTTACTATTCAAAGCTGTTGGCAAAAAGTTTCTGAATTCAAAGGCTCTTCCTTATAATTTTTGTAGATCTATAGATGGTACCTTGGAATTTCACAGACAGTCAAATAGAATGGGTGTTACAAGCTTACACTCATAGGATTGTGAGAATGAATTTATAGGATTTTTGAAACAACATTTATAGGCGCTGCAAATGAATATTTTTTCATCTATCATGAAGGTCCTGGTGAGTGGTCTAAATGTGACTTAACACCACCCTTGTGAGTGAGAGAGACTCCATGCCACCTGAATTTCCACAGACCCACATTTTCTTTGCTTACAGCAGTGCCAAAGGATCTTTTCAAAATGTAGCTGCTCTTAAGAAGCCATTATTAAGTTGCAAGTTCCTAGCAGTCCACATGTCTAAAATGAAGCTGAGTAATATATTTGCCAGACTATTTTATGCTAAACCTTTTATTTCATACATTATGCTCAGATTATTTGGGGTCAGTATCTAGTTCTGCTATATTCAAGTTGAATAGCACTGAGAAAGCTATTTAATAGCTTCTCCTTCCGTAACATGAGGGTAGCAATTCAGCAAGATTGTGAATATGAGAGTTGAATGAATTAGAGTGGAATGAAAGAGCTCAGAAATACCCAGCACAGAGCGTCCACTTTTTAAAAGTGAGCTATTGATGTCATCATCATTATCATTATTATTATCATTGTGGCAGCAAAATTCTAAGGGCTATCCCGGTCATATCATTTTCTCAAATTTATAAGCATGTTCATTCTCAATCAAGATAGAGTTGGCCTTTGTCAGTTGCAGTCTCCATTAGGCAAATGAACTATCTCCATCAGCAGAAGTCACAGGGAATAGTCCAGTCATGCACTGGTATAACTGATTTATTTACCATTCCTTCATTCCATGGATATTTACCAAGTGTTCTTGATGAACAAGATAGTATATATGGAAGTAAGGATTTCTAAATATAGGGTTTCTGAGAGAGCCATAGAAATGATAATTCAGTAGATATGTAAGTGCACAGTTTCATTAAAAGGATTATGAAGTTTTTGAGAATCTTGATGAAGAAAAAAGGACACATTAGATAAAATGAATTTATCAAACACATTATCAAGCTTGTAGGTGATTCTGGTAATAATGGCTAATCCTGTCAACAGACTGTGTTCTAGGTTATAGTAAGTAACATTTCTTGATCCTAGAGTGTGTAAATAATTGGCTTAGATTTAAGCATTGAGGGACTGTCTTTAAATTTAAAATTTAAAAATGTCTATTGACATAACACAGACATATGAAAAATTTATGTTGTTCAGAAATGCTTCAAATCTATGGAGTTTAGCATTTCTTTTCGCCCCTGGCATTTCCAAAGGGACACTTCATGCAGCAGACACTGGGGAAGAACAGTGTGAGTGCCCATAGATACCTCAAATTCGTACAAGACCACATGTCTAAAGCATTTTTACTAAATCTTTATTATGATTATTATTAATTATTAACAGCATGTTTTGTATGTCTAAAGCATTTATTAAATCTTTATTATTATTATTATTATTATTAATTATTAACAGAATATTTTGTATATCTAAAGCATTTTGACCCTGATTCTGCTCTTCAGAAGCAGCACCTTCTTTGAACTTGAAGATTCACTTTCCCTCATTTGTCCCAACAACTGAAAGGTTTTGGATTCTTGTTGTGGAACATGCTGTATTCTAGGTATGGCAGATTTGTCACTTAGTGAAACAAGAAATAACCCTTGCATATTAGAAACTTAAATGCTATTTTGTACAAGATGATTATAGATATAAAACACAAATAAATTTGTTAAGTGAGACTAGAATTCCTCAGACAGATAAGCAAGAGTCAATATTGAAAACATGTTTGAAGTAGCTTTGTTAAGTGGATGGTATTTGTGGGGGCGGGGTGTTGAGGTAGGGTCTCTAGCTCTCAGACTGACCTGGAACTCACTATGTAGTCTCAGGGTGGCCTTGAACTCATGGCGATCCTCCTACCTCTGCCTCCCAAGTGCTGGGATTAAAGGCGTGCACTACCACTCCCAGCAAGTGGATGGTATTTGACTTGATATTTAGAAGGAAAGAGTTAACCTAAAACGTATTTGAAAGAAGAACATTCCAGGTAGAAGAAATAGAGAAAACTTCCCAAAGACAGTGTATGGTTGGTATGTTGTTATTACAGCCACCAAGGCTTGTTCTATAAGGTAGTAGATAGAAAACTAAAGATTAGTAGTTAATGGGGAGAGAAAAGGATTGCTTAGTGCCTGTAGGTTATTTTACTGTGAGATGTGGATAGTTTTCTCTAAGGTAAATAGAAATATTTTGAGGGCTTGGAACGAGGAGTGATATGCCCTTACAAATTTTTAAATATCATTTTGTCAGTCTCTGGTAGTAAACCAAGAAAGGTACAGATAAGAAGACTTCACAGGATGTTATATAATAATCCAGGTGCATGATCCTAGTGCTTTAGGATGAGTATGCAAAAGCCAAAAGGTATGAAAATAAAGCCCTAAGGAAGACTTTCAAGCTGGATGATAGGATAAATAGTGTTGCCCTGTACTGATATCATCTGAACATTAAAGATCATGCACATTGAGTGGGTGACAGATAGGCAGATGATATGCCAGTTTGAAAGGGAATAATCTGAAAGCTTGAAATATACCAACTTAAATATTTCATTAACTTATGAGGAGTACTGAAATGGAATGGACAAACCAAGGGAGAAGGAATAAATAGAAATGAGTTTAAAACAGACAAAAATGCAAACCATATTTCAAATAAAAGAAACTCTGGAAAGTGACACTCTGCCTAGCAATGGAAAAATCATTGGTGGCTTCCTTGGGAGTTGTCCTTTTGGGAGAGTGACAGGGGAGTAAAATCCTTGTTGAAGAAATGTTTAAGCAAATTAAGAGATTCATCAAAGTGCATGTAGGCAATTCTTGCAAGAGCTGTTATTGGTGAAAGGATAAAAGAGCTGAAGAAAGAGGAAATGAAAACTGTGTGTGTCATATTTTAGATGGTAGGTTATATATGATGGCAAAAAGCCAACAGAGAGCAAAACACTGGTGCATGACATAGAGAGAATTGCCAGAAGGATGACCTTAGTCAGGTCATGTAGAAGACATGTATCCTGCAACTGCAGGATTGCTTATAGTGACTGTATGGTGGTAAGCATAAACAGGGTGACAACTAATGCTCACTGCTAATACACATACTAGTGAAGACTGAAATTCTCTTCTTACTGTGTCACTGTTTCCAATGCAACACAGAGCAATTTAAGTTATTCAGAGTAATGGAGGAAGGAGAAAAATTAATTATGGAGAAAAGGAAAAGATGAGAAATTTCCCTTTAGGACAATGCCACCATGTGTACACGCAGACTTAGTCCAAAAGGCCCCTACTCTATGATAATTACATGTACCCATTATAAATAAATAATTACCCAATTTTATATTAAGTTAACATTGTCTCAACTTCCAAGCCTGTGGTCTATTGGCAAATGTGGTTGTTTACTGATTTTGTGTAGCTGAATATTCAGTTAGTGACACAATTATAGTTCAAGGAAAATATCTTTCAGATGTGACCTAAATTAAGGAGCTTCCTTTTAAGAATAGATCAATCCATCACAAGCTTAATTCAGAATACTTTTCTATTAATAAAGAGGTCAGCTTAACTAAACAGTGACTTAGCAATGTAGTAAAAATTGCACATTACCCAAAGGCCAATCTGTCAAATTTGAAAGTATTCATCACTATGGAATGATAAGGCATTACTTATAATAGCTGACCGGAGGTATGATGTTTATGAAGAGAAGTCAAGTATTCACTCAGCTTAAGCTACCATTTGAAATTTCATTGTTTCTCCCAAAGACATAAACAGTTTAAATATGGAAGTAGAATGCTAATTTATAGTCATGCTTTTTTGTTCCACTCTATCTTTGTTGTTTTAAATGAACCATATAGTATGAACATTCAAACAAAAGAAAAGGTTGAACATTAGAAGTTTGTAAGTATATAGTTTCTGCTGGCTCTTTTTGCATTCTCCATAATTTAACAATGATTATTTATATATTTATGAGTGAAAAAGAGAGAGGACACAGGGAGAGAGAGACAGAGAAAGAAAGAGAGAGAGAGAGAGCGAGAGAGAGAGAGAGATCATACCAGGGCCTCTAGACATTGCAAATAAACTGCAGATGTATGTTCCACCTTGTGCAACTGGCTTAGGTGATTACTGGGGAATCAAACCTGTGTCCTTAGGATTTGTAAGCAAGTGCCATCACACTAAACCATCTCTCCAGCTCAATGAGTTTTAATTAAGAGTTGATGAACTTGATATACATTTATAAAAGTTTATAACAGTACAACTTGGAATTTTATAAGAAGTGTAAAAGTATTAATTTCTATCAAAATTTCAACGACACATTAGAAATTCATGGATACTGAGTTAATCTTTTTATTAAAAGATAATTTTAGAGCTGGAGAGATGGCTTCGCAGTTAAGGCACTTGCCTGCAAAATGATAGGACTCAGGTTCAATTCCGCAGGACCCACATACGCCAGATGCACAAGGGGCACATGAATCTAGAGTTCATTTGCAGTGGCTGGAGACCACAGAGTGCCCATCTCTTTCTCTATTTCTCTCTCTCTCTCTCTCTCTCTCTCTCTCTCTCTCTCTCGCTCTCTCTGCTTCTTTCCTTCTCTCTCTCTCTCTTTGTCAAATGAATAAATAAAAATAAAATATTTTAAAAGATAATTTTAAATGTGTTGTTATTAGATAAAATGTTAGAATTTGCTGTGAACAGAAGAATTAGAGGGCTGGAGGGATAGGTTAGCAGTTAAGGTATTTGCCTGCAAAGCCAAAGGACCCATGTTTTATTCCCCAGGACCCACATAAGCCAGATGCACAAGGTGGCGCGTGTGTCTGGAGTTCATTTGCAGCAGCTGGAAGCCCTGGAGTGCCCATATTCTCTCTCTTTCCCTCTCTCTGTCTCTCTTTCTCTCCATCATATAAATAAAAATAAAATATTAATATAAATAAAATAAAAGAATTGGAAATGAATCTTTATTGAACAGAATTGTTTTCTTCATTTCTAATGAAGGATAAAAGTCAATACTCTGAGATGTCTTTAAAATCTGTTCTTCCAGTCCTATGGACTTTGAATTAGATTAGTTTCTCACCCATAAGAATTGTTGAAATAAATCTTCAAAACAATTTAGATTCATATTATTCCTGTAGGTTGACAACAATGTAATATAGATAAAATGAAAATACATAAGCAAGAACCAAGCTCATTTTTCATAATCACAACTATAAATATTGGCATACATGTATATTTGTGCCAAATATACTTACAGTGCTTATGATGGTAATTTGCTATTTCCTTTATTTTTCAGTATATAACAATTGAAAATCATGAGTAGAATTATTTTTAAAATATTGCCTATACTCATACTTTTAATGGTCCATGTGTATTTATTTTTATTTGAATCCCTTTCCTTAGTGTCACTATAGTATTGAGATATTATATTATATATTAATTAATATTTAATAACATTTATTAATAATTAATAATATTTAATAATTATTAATAATTAATTAATTGATACTACATTATAGTGCTTAACAATTTTATATATTTTAAATATAACTATAATTTTGAGCTCTATTTTGAAGGTCCTTTCTCTCTATTTTTATTTTATCATGCCTTACAATATTATCAAACGAGATTTGGTAGAAGATAAGAATTTTACTACAAAAATGTTCAAGAGGTGCTGTGGGCAATGATGAATCATTTAAAATTCTCAAGCTAAGAAATCATGTGGTTAAAATATATTTTGGTGATACAAAGAAAAGCTGGCTATACATAAAACTGAAATAGCAGTTCCCTGAGTTCATAGTAAATTTCAGGTAGTCTGCAGATTCAGAAATGCCACAAAATAAGCCATCAGAATGAATGAATGACTAAATAAAGCTTGAGAAGAGAATTAAGAAGGCTGATACCTACACAATGCCAACATTTAGATCTTAATGAGATGAGAAAGACCTGAAAAGACAACAGAAAATACCAGTAATATGGTGAAGATAGAGGAATCTAAGGTGTTGGATGATGAGAAAAACTTTCATGCAATCAGGCTGGATAGATTGTTTCTCATGAAGTGTTGGTATTTGATGGCTAGAAGGAAGGTTGCTTGTGATAAATGATTTATTAGAAGACTATTAGACTAGTAAAGTTAGAGAAATACTCATTTAGTATTTTCCCAACAAAATGTGAAAGTCTACGGCATGGCACACAGTTCTAGGAACTAGCAAGAAGAAGCAGAACAGAAAATCAGACTCTGGTTTTCATAGAGATTATATTTTAGCTGGGAAAATATAGGCAGAAGTAAAATAAACTGATAAATTAAAACTATATTAGATATTTTAACAGGAAACCAAGCTTTATAAGACAGGTTATTGTTGAAGAGGAGAGTGGGATGTTTATTAGCATTCTATCTATGATGGCCACAAAAGCCCTCATGTTTCTCTTGGGAAGAATGAAATATAAAGCTATGTGGGAGAAGAGCACAAAATACTTGAGGCAAAATGGGCTTAATGTGTGTAGGAAGAATATGGAATCCAATTTAGCACACTGAGTAGCAGAGAGGTTTGGAAGTAGGAGATAAAGTTAGAGAAAAGTCCTGAGTCATTCCCGTTGAGACCCTAAGACAATGCAAAGATTTGGACCTTTGCTTTGTGTGAAAGAACATGATGGATGTGTCAAGAGGATACCCTTGAATTAAGTGGTCATTTTTTAAATGGAGCCAGTGAAGTTGAACTGCTAGTAAATTGTAGTATCAGTATAAGGTTGAAAGAAGGAGGATGGGTCTGAAATCACTGCAGTGAGGAATCCCAGGAATTTTGTTCTTTAGCAGGAGCAAGAAGAGCTAGAGCCAACTGAATTTTAAAAATGGTGGTTTTGCAGCAGCAATTTTGGAAAAATATGGATCAAAAATTAACATTGGTGCTAAGAGAATGAGTAGACTTTAAAGGAAGTGAAGTCAGGTATGGTGGTGCATTCCTGTAGCCCCAGCACTCAAAAGGTTGATGGAGGATTGTGAGTTTAAGCCCAGCCTGGGATATAGAGCGAGGCCATATTTTAATTATTGTTATTTGTTGCACATATATGGAAATGGAAGTCTGAGTGAGTGGATACCATGGCATGCATGCCATGATTGGAAGCAGATCTTTGAAGGAATTTTGCTTTATATCACGGGGTGACAATCTATAGCTTGTATTGTATATCAAGTCTTGTCAGAAGACTTGTGATGGGCTGTGCATTGTGTACTGTTTCTTTGTTGCTGCAATGGGGTAGTCAAGTCGTTACTATGGAAAGTCATATGGATGGTAATTCCTAAGGTTTTCACTCCTTGTTCTTTATGGAAAAAAATATAAAACCATGCAATAGAAGGAGGGGTAACAGGTTAGTATATAGGGAATGATGTGAAACCAAAAAAGGTTCATTGTTAAGATAAAAGATATTACCAAATATTTACATATTTGGGCAATTTTGATGGAGTGGGATTTTCTGGGACAAAAGAATGGTTAATGCTGCTTAAGAATAAGAGTACAGTTGTAAACAACATGCTATATAAGTGACCTTGAAAGAGGATGTGGAAGAAAGTAGAAGGCTGGTTCATCGATAAACAGAGTGGAGAACATACAAGCACAGTTGTAAATATATGCTAACTGGAGATAATGAGGTCATAGAATTTTTCTGCTGATTGTTTACAACTTTTTATTCATTTAAGAAACAATAGTATATGGAGATGACTCAGCTATTAGAGGGCCCTGAATTCAAAGCCTGATGGCCCAGATTCAATTTCCCAGTACCCACAAAAAGCCAGATGCACACAGTGGTGCATATGTCTGGAGTTTGCTTGCAGCAGTAAGAAGCCCTGGTCTGCACACTCCACATTCTCTCTCTCTCTCTCTCTCTCTCCTGTCTCTTTCATAAAAAAAATAATATTTTTAAAGAAACAAGATCATTACTTGGACGAATTTTGTGTTGCAACTTGTGGAGACAAGGGAATGTGAAATAGAGGAGAGTAAGGGTTGACAAACAGTACCAAGCGCTCATTCTGGGTCATGAACTAAGCTTGACTCATCACCCAGTTTCGTGGTTCCTCCGCCATCTGGAACAGCTCCAATGTAGGCTCTGGGGTGATCACAAAGAGGCCAAACCTTACTTATATTGACACAGTGTATGTATTCACATTGGTGTTACAGATAAGTCAATTGTAGTGAGATTAAGAAAGTGACAGTGAAAGAGCCGGGTGTGGTGGCGCACGCCTTTAATCCCAGCACTCGGGAGGCAGAGGTAGGAGGATCGCCGTGAGTTCGAGGCCACCCTGAGACTCCATAGTGAATTCCAGGTCAGCCTGGGCTAGAGTGAGACCCTACCTCAAAAAACCAAAAAAAAAAAAAAAAAAAAAAAAGTGACAGTGAGCCACTTAGGAACTAACAACAGATCTATGTTTTCACTAGATGACAATAGGCAGGAGAAAGACAGAAGTGAATACTGATAGTACATG
Source organism: Dipus sagitta (assembly GCA_036346955.1). Lineage (NCBI taxonomy): Eukaryota > Metazoa > Chordata > Mammalia > Rodentia > Dipodidae > Dipus > Dipus sagitta. The sequence goes on along the minus strand of CM070772.1, from coordinate 130,040,773 downwards.
AAAAGCTCAAAGAAATGATCTAGAGAGAGGTAGTTGTTTGAATTCAATAACATTCAGGAAATTAGTTTGGTTTTCAGGGATGATCCATGAGTTCTTGACTTTTTTCATTTTGTCACATTTTAATCCACATATATTACGTTTTGATCCTACGTACCCCCCACACTACTCTCTCCTGTTCCCCTCTTTCATAGTGTACTCCTTATCACTTGCCAGTAGCTAGACCATAGAAAAGAATGAGGCCCTCCCCTCATGACCTTTCACTCTCATCAGCTCATTATGGAAGGAAGAATCCTCCTAAACCGCTCCTTATGTAATGTTGACTGCCCCGTCATGTGCATGTCTTCTGCAGGCAATCATCCCTGTGTAAGTTGATGAGTGCAATGGTCTTATCTATGAATTCCTGAAGTAGTGGCTTCTTACTATGTTAGGGAAGGAAGTATGGGGATATTGAAGGCTGTCATTGTCTGGGAGCGCCTCCTGCCCTTCCTTGTTATTGACATAAAGCCATGGACTCCCGTAATACTTCTATCTCACCATCTTTCATTATACACCTTGCCTTGTAATTGGATCCTGGCATAGAATTGCACACAAGAAGTACAGGTGTAAACCAGATGGATATCTTTCCTCTTCTGGAACTTTCAAAACCACAGTGGAACACACAATAAATAGGAGAAGTAATTCCAAATAGTGCCAAAGCCTATGTTGAAGATTGTATGGAGTCAATTACAGCGAATTTGGTGGTGGTTTTGTTAGGCAGGCAGCGTTGTGTTTCAGATTCTTTTGAATTGGAGAGAGGAAGGAGGCTCTCATGTAGGAAGTCAAGTCCGAGAGACCTGAAACTTAAAGGTCACTCAAATGCTCTAGAAAGTTAATCAGAAAATAAAACATTCCTTCCTGAGGGGGAAAAAGGAAGTTCCAGAGACTTAGGAATTCAACAGATCTGTGAAAGGGCTGCAAGACCATGCCCTGAGGCTATGCACAAGGGACATGAGTGCTTGAGGAGGAGGTTGTGACTGAGCTGCCTGCAAGTGATGCAGTGGGCAATAGGCTCTGTGAGACGCTCCAATCATCCCAGCTGCTTGCAGGTTGTACAGTGTTCTCTAGAGATGCACCTTCTCTGAGTCATCACCTATGCTGTCTTTGAGTCATCTGTTGTACCTATAAGCCACCCTTAGTCCTGGTTTGCAAGTAACCACAATAAACTCATTGGTTTTCCAAAACTGGTTTTGCTGTAATTATTCTTTGGTTTGTCATCTGTGCCCTACCTGGGGTGAAAATATGTGCCCATGTATCCCGAGAGGAAAAATATTTCCCACGATGAAAGGATAAAGAAGTTCTGTCTAGGAAACTGACATTCAACTTGAAATGAAATGCAAGAATGAGATGGTAGGTATTTAAGGAATTATTTCTGAAAGAAAGAAAACAATCTATCTTCTATCTATCTATCTATCTATCTATCTATCTATCTATCTATCTATCCATCCATCCAGTATAGACTCCATGAGGTGAGGAAGAGCTACAGACATTAAAGAAGTACAGAGAGCTAGGAGCTAGGGTGGAGTTCACTGGGTGAAGTAAGCAAGTGAAACCAGAGATGTGAGCAGTTGGAGGATTTTAACAGGCAGTGTGGAGCTGGACAATTATAAAAGGAGGAAGGGAGTGGATTAACTACGCACACTTAGAAAAAGTAACTTGTGGGCAAGAAGATAAAATAGAGGCGAACTTTGTTTTCAGATACTGAAATTCAAGAAGAATGATTCTGGCTTCCGGTGAGATGAAGGGGATGTTGCTACAGTGGGGTCAGTTATTCTAACCCCAGTTGGGAGCATTTGTACCCACAGCTATGAGTCACGTTGTCACTCTCCATCTAGATCATGAGGCCATGACTCACCAGTGTTAAAATTTCTTTTCTCTAGAATATATTTTTTCCATAGTGGATTTATATATATCTAGTCTGTGTATGATAAGAGCCTCTTTCAATGTGGTTAATATCAGTGTTACTGTTTGCTTTGGCAGAACAAAGCAGGAGCTTTACTAGTTGAGACCTTTGTGTTGACATTTACATCCATTATATGGGGTTTCAGAAACTTATTCTTAACAATGAGAAAAACTATGTCCAATATTTTTAAATTGAGAATTTAACCTGTTTGTTGCCTCTAGGTCAAATAATTTAACTTAAGATGTAATGGGAAATGCCCTTTTGACTGGTAGAGTTATGAAATTTTAAATTAGTTTCTAGAGCCCTTCTCAGAACAGCAAAAACTGGTAGCTCAAGAGAACCCTGCACTAGAACGAACAGGCACCATTTTCCCTTCATATCTCAGCTCTCAGTTGCTGAAATATTTTGTTTATGCCTTTAATGCCAAAAAAGCAAGGACTTGAGTTGGGAGCAGTGATTCCAGTGGATTTATGTCTGGCTCAGTGTACTCAGAACCCAAGGGTACATGATCATTGTCTCTTCTAGTTATCAACTGGCTCAGTGGATGAAGTGCTTACCATTCAAGCCTGAGTACCTGAGTTTGTTCCCTAAATATCACATGAAAGGCTGGAAGATGGACTGGAGAGATGGCTTAATGGTTAAGGTGTTTGCCTGCAAAGCCTAAGGACCCAGGTTCTATTCCCCAGTACCCACCTAAACCAGATGCACAAGGGGGTGCATGCATCTGGTGTTCATTTGTAGTGGCTGGATGCCCCGGTATGCCCATTTTTTTTCTTTCTCTCTCTCTACCTCTGTCTCTCTTTCTCTCAGAATAGATAAATAAAATTTTTAAAAGCAGCAACAACATAAGCAAATAAACAAACAAGCAAAAATCTTGGAAACTGTGTTGGTCTTCTGTAATCCTAGCATGCTGAAAGCAAGATGGAAGTCAGACACAAGAGAATTTTCTGGAACTTGCAGGAATCCCAGCAAAGATGAACAAAATCAGAGCAGGGTAAAGAGAGATAAGAACCCCTGCCTCAAATGAAATAAAAAGGAAAGGACAATCCAAGAGTTTTCCTTTGATCTCCACATGTATGGCACTTGTGTGCCTGTACTCAGCACATACGAACATGCACACACACACACAAACACACACACACATGGTGGAGAGAAAAGTGCTTAAAATGCACATGTAAATGTACCAATAAATATCAATATGAAAGCATCTTATTAACAGAATGCTGTATAGGAATATCATGTCATTATTAGTCAAATATCAGTACTTACAGTATCGAGAAGAACACTGGAAGTCTTACTTGACTTTTTGTCACTAAGAATAAATCCTTTATTCAAGAAAACACAAAGCCAGGAGTGGTGGCACAAGCCTTTAATGCCAGCACTTGGGTGACAGAGATAAAAGGATCAATGTAACTTCGAGGTCATGCAGAATTCCAAGGCAGCCTGGTCTAGAGTGAAACCCTACCTTGAAAAACAAAAACAGAAACAAACAAATAAAAAAATAAATAAAACATAGCCATTGCTAGTAAATGAGATAATAAATATTTTCTTTGGTTTATTCTTCTGAAAAGATTTGTGTAACAAGTGCCACTGTGATCCGCTGTTTATCTTGGCCTAAGAGGAGATATTCCAAATTCTAAAGAGAGACCTGTATGACCCTCTTGTCATTAGAGAGTTGCTTTTTTGTAATTTGCAAAATTAGAATGTATAACACACATGCAGCAGTAAAAGCTTGTAGCTTACCTCCAAGAGAAAAGAGAAAATGTTTCCACTATATATTGCCTCTTTATTTTTTTATTATTTTTACTTATTGGTCTCATGGAAGAGGTACTTTATGCTTAGTGTGCTACAGAAGGAAGTACACACTGTCCAAAGACTCAACTGGAGACCTTTCATGGGTTTATTTGGAACTGCAAATATGGTGGCTTTTTGTGTGTCAGAACACCAAATGTCTTGCTTTACAGAAAGGTAGTTAAAGTCCTGGACTAGACACGTTAAAGTGAAACAAATGCAAGTGAATATATTATAAATCCTCTGAGAACAGTGCCCTGAAGTGGACACAAACACCCAGACAAATTCAGTTATGTCCTAAGTGTTTAAGTAGACATTTTAGGAGTGACTTTTATTATTGCTCTAGATGTTCTGCAGGCTGTATTATAATAAAGAAACATTTGAGGACATTGATTAAGTGGCAACTATGAATATTCAGCATGCCTTCTCTAATCCCCAGAATAGTGCTAAAAGACAGCAATCCATTTTTATGTTCTAGAAAACAGGCTCAGGGACATTTAGCAACTTGCCAAACTTATATGCCTTGAAAGTTTGAGTCAGTAGCCTTACTCAGATTTATGTCTATTTCCTTTGCTGATTCTCTAAATGCAACCCAACCAATACTTAGAAGTGGAGTAGTTTAGGTGTGTCTTACAGAGTGTACCAGGCAATTATCAATGAAGAAAAATATTTTCCTTCATGTGCCATTCTAAAAAATTTCATTTTAGTTTTTTTTAAATTTTTTTCTTATGTGTTTCACACATTTCCATGTGATAATGAAAGTAGAAGAGAGACTATGAGGGGACTCTTACAAGGGCTGGCATGGGGCTGGAAGAGAAGACGGTGAGGGAAACAAATTATTTGGAAAAAAGGCCACAATGAAACCTAATTATTTATATGTCTGTATGCTAAAGAATAAAATAAAATTGAATTTAAAAAATAAATTAAAACCAGGTGTGGGTTCAAGCTCATAACCCCAGCTCTGGAGAGATGGGTCAGGCTAATAATTGTGGCTCAAGGCCCTGCAAGTCCAATCCACTTGGTCAGCTCCAAACTAGTAAGAGACTTCGTATTAAACAAAACCAAGCAAAACAAAGCCTGGTGGAAGGTACTAGAACCATATCCACTGCAAGACAATGGGACTTTTAGTACCTACTTTTGGTTACTAATATGCAAAATGTTAGTTTTTTTTCTTTTATACCTGTTAATAGACTAACAGAATCAGCTTTCGTTTATCTGGCAGGACCAATAATATGCCTATACTGTCCTGCTTTATTTTATATAGCAAATAAATAATCACATAGTAAATATTTACATTGACAGACCATATATAGTCTTTGTTCTGTAGTTTTTTTTTTTACTTTTATTTTTCAGAAAGCTGTTCAAGATGAAAAACATCCCAAGCTTCTGAGCCACATAAAAGCAATTTACAGGTCAAATTTAGCTCTTAGTTCCTAGTTTTCCTGACCACTCACCTCACCCAAGGGCACCTTGAACATACTTCTTTTGCAAAGTATCTCATCCTGACCCATTACACTTGATAGAGCATGAATCCAAAGGGACAGTTTACTATGATGGATGGTAGGGTATAAGTGTATCTGAAGGTAGAAAATAAACACCACAGAAATTTAGTCATGTGCTGGTAAGAATTCTGAGTATCTAATGTTCATAGCATGTTGAAATATCTTTTCTGAGGGACGAGAAAATGGCTACATTAGGTTCCTCTCACCAATCTGAAAGAAGAAATATGTTCATTTTCTCTGGAGTTTTGAGGCAACAATTAGTTGATTCTGGCAAGCTAGCCCAACTCATTTGCTAAGTAACTCATAAAATTATCAGGACTAAACTTACTCAGAGTCAGAGATGAAACTCTGAAATTCAGGTGGCAATGAACAATGTTCTGGATCATGGACCATGTACCAGCATGAACAGCAGTGGTTGGAAGAGTCCCTAGCAGAACTGATGCTATTCAGAGCCTTTGTCTGCCTGGTAGATCATTAGGATGTTGAAGCAAATTTAATAATCTCTTACCCCACTACTCTCTCTCTCTCTCTCTCTCTCTCTCTCTCTGTGTGTGTGTGTGTGTGTGTGTGTGTGTGTCTATACTCTCATTTTAAGGAACAGCTCTTACATTTGTTGGCCTGTAGTAAAAACAAAATACTTGATTATGGACCACAGCATTTCTGACTCATTAAGTATGTGATGCTCATTTTAATCTCAGGGTTTTCTGATCTACCTAGCCATTGAAATATCCATAACCAATAGCAGTCCAACCTCAAACAGAATTGATGCATGCAGGATTCTGATTTACCATGCTCCCAAAGTCTGGTACACTTTTTCTTCCTTTACCTCTCTATGAGAATTAGGGGCATTTCCTTGTGACTAAAAAATAAAATAAAAACTAGACCTTGCTACAAATAACTTAAAAAAATACAGCTGAAAGGAAAATAACAGCCACAGAAGTAAGCCAGCTGTGATGGCGCATGCCTTTAATCCCAGCACTTGGGAGACAGAGGTGGGAGGATTGCCATGAGTTTGAGGCCACCCTGACACTACATAGTGAGTTCCAGGTCAGCTTGGACTGTAGCGAGACCCTACCTTGAAAAACCACAAAAAAAAAAAAAAAAAAAAAAAAAAAACCAACCACAGCATTGTATCCTTTCACGTGAGGGCCTACAGGTCAGTTTTCAAGGAGTAGTTCTGAAGTAGATAGCATTAAACAATATACCATTTTCTGAATTTTTCTCTACAAAGAGAAATGACCAGAGATATAGCTCTGTACTGATTCATTGCAGGTAGATAAATGTTTAGCTTTGTGGTCAGTACATTAAATGAAAAGATTGGGGACAGGTTAAAAGTAAGTCAGGGAGAAATATTTATAATAAGTGAAGATATTTGTGTTCCGTGTGACTTCAGAGAAGATTTTCATGGCATGTCCTGCATATTTCTGTCATGTTTTCTCTACAGAATGTGGTTGATGTTGCCTAACGGCTCATTAAAATGGTAGCAGGAAAGGAGGTTTTGTATAGCTTCACATAGATGGTTTTCACTAGCCAGTTACCAGCTTGCTAGCAGGAGACTGAATAAACATTCGCTAAAACATCATTTCATTTGAGAGCAATTACCCAGTATAGTAGTTGCTTATTGCTGGGAAAACAATCTATTTCAGGAAGGTAGGGTTCATGTTGGCTACAATTGAAGGTTACCATACATTTTGCTGGGGAAGGCATGGAAGCAGAAGGCTGAAGCACAGCTTGTCACTTTGCATCCCCTATCAAGAAGCAGTGTGATGAATGCTGGTGCTCAGCCATCTCTTTCCTGTTTATACAGTCCAGGACACCACCCACAGTTAAGGTTGATTTTTCCATCTCAATTAAGCTAATCAAGATAATCCCTCACAGGAAGGTCCTAAGACCTGTCAGGTTGACATCAATATAAGTGATCATAGCCACCTGTTTTCTGACTTACTTGAGACATTTCATTTCACAGCATATTCTTTCAATGTTAATGAATGAAAAGTATTAATTTATGTCTGCTAATACTTCAGTGACTTGCATAATTGATTTAACTAACTAAACTTGAAATTTTTTATTGAAATTATATCGTTTGTATTGAAATATAGTTCTAATTCTTATCTGAGAATTTATGTAAATACCACAAGTGGTTTTAATTTTCTACATTTCAATATAGATATTGACATCAAATACTTAGAAATACTCACTCAAAAGCTTGTGACTTTGGTCAAAACCTATAAAAAAAAAACAGAAAATAAGTAAGTCCAGCTGATTTAAAGCTTTCTAGTATCTAGAAAACTTCTTGCAAACCCTCAGGTATAATATTTATTTCCCTTTCCCATCATGATTTACCTGACAATTTATAATCACACTTGAACTGCCAGTTCTAAATCAAAGCACATATTTGAGATGGTAACACAATTCTGTAAAGGACTTCTAAATCTCTCCCTGAAGCATACTTGAACTTTCCAGTGCTCCTTGGGGAAGACTCCAAAGATACACCACCATGATTCAGAAACTACTTATGTGAAAATGTTATGATTTTGGCTAATTGGACCATTAAAATACTGATTTCCATAAAATCTGAACTATCCTTTGAATAAGTTCATGTATGTTACCTACAAGTGAATGTTTTCTCACATCGTACCCTGTAGAATTGAAATGTTAAGTTCATTCAAAGAGACAGTAAAAAAAAAAAAAAAAAAAAAAAAAAGGTTGGCTGATACTGACATAATCAGCCAAGGCAATCCAATAACAACCAAGAAGCAACTAACTAGACTGACCACTAATGTTGAGCATATTGAAATTACTGATAGTTCTTGACTAAGATTTCAATGCTGGCAAGTAGAAATTAAATTAGCCTCTGGGATTGATGATATAAGTGTAGGAAAACTCGACAGAACTAAAGATGACAATTTTGCCTGTCTCATTCTCAATAAACTTTGGCAACCCTTGCTATACTTCTAGGGTGAACTTTCTACCTGGTCAAAATTTAAGATACCATGATTTTTGGGGTATGGAGGAATGAAGTAAAACATTTACAAATTTCTCCTTGTTCTTTTCAACATTGCATTCCTTTTGAAAGTTAGGAAACCAGTGATCCAGGTTTGAAATGCAAAGGTGATGGCAACTCTAAATTGAAAATAATTGGATAGCTGTGTGTCAAAGGACCGACTCTCATAAAGCCAGGTACCTGAACATCAATGGAAAGACAAGTGGGTCAGAAGATAACCTTGCACATTCTATTTCTCTACAGCCCTGCTTTTGAAGGCTCACTTTGGAATTCATGGCATTTTCTTGTGACCCAACGAAGTCTAAGCCTCTTAGTATGTTAATGCTGCCCATGCAGCTGAGACGACTGGAATGGAAAGGACTCATCTTCAAAGGTCTGAGAGAATGTAAAGACCTAACATAAATCTTGCCACAACCCCATATTATAAAATAAAATGTATGAAATATTCCAAATCACAGCTTAGAGCATAGAGAACTTAACCTAAAAGGAAGGTAAAAATAGTGATCGGATAAGTATAAGCCAGTCACTTTGGTATAGAAATCATATGACAAATTTGTGCATATAAATCTTGCTAAATAAGAAAAACTCAAGTATTTTTTTCTAACACATGTTTAAGAGAGAGAGAAAAAGAGAGACAAGAGAGAGAAAGAAAGCACAGGCATGCTAGGGATTCCTGCCATTACAAACACATGCGCTACTTTGTGCATCTGGTATTGTGTGGGTGCTGTGGAATCTCACCTGGCCTGTAAAGCTTTATAAGCAAGCACCTTCAGCTACTGAGTCTTCTCTCCAACCCATCAAGTATTATTCTTGTAAAGATAAGAAAAGAAGGAATATGCTCAGTTCTTGATATAGGGTTTAGTAATTTTCAATAAACATGCTCTCTATATATACTTTTCTCTTGAGAAAATGCAGGTAATCTAGCTTTGTGGTGTCAGTTCTGAAATTATTAGCTCATGGCCCAATGTAACTATGACTCTATCACACTTACATTTCAGGGGAAAGGTAAGATAAGGGTATGCTTATACACCAAGGTTATTCCTTAGCATCCAAATTTAGTATTTCTGCTTGTGTCTCACTGGGCAGGACTTAAGTATACTATTTTATGCATTAACTTGAGTGATTCATAGGTGCTCAGATCTTTAGTTAATATTATTTCTTAGTATGTTTGGAAGAGCGCTTCAGGAAGAAATGGTTGGTTAGATCAGCAAACTGAAAGGAGGAAATATCTCTTCCCAATGTGAGTGGACATTATTTCTTCATTGAGAGCCAGACTAGAATGGAATGCTGGAGGAAGAACATACTGTATGGCTGCACTGGTATATTGATGGTCGCCTGCTTTCAAATGGATGTTTATTATTGGCATGTGAGCCTCAAACTTTAAGATTTATTCTACAACTTAGACCACTGCTTCTTCTAGAACATACAGCCATATAACCATGCTACAAGGTTTAATGAGACTTTTTTTTTTTTTTTTTGAGTTAGAGTCTCACTGTAGCTCAGCTGACCTGGAACTGACTATGTAGTCTCAGGGTGGCCTTGAAGTCTCTTGTGATCCTCCTACCTCTGCCTCCCAAGTGCTGGGATTAATGAGATTAAAGACACGCATTAGCACACCTGGCTACTGAGACTTCATATTGTAGAATTCAGTCATAGGAATTCTCACTGTCTATAATTGGGTAAAATAAATATGTCATATTTTTGTGTGTGTATCTGTTATGTTTTCCATAGGTTCTGTATTGCTAGCGAACTCTGATGAGCATCAAAGAAAGATAGGACATTTACTTTTTATCCAGGGAAGTCATATGCCTACCAAAAGTAGATTTTTTTAAACACTGTTTTAAAGATTGTTAGTGAAAGGTGGGCATGGTGGCACACGCCTTTAATCCCAGCACTTGGGGGGCAGAGGTAGGAGGATCACTGTGAGCTCCAGGTCACCCTGAGACTACATAGTAAATTCCAGGTCAGCCTGGGCTAGAGTGAGACCCTACCTCAAAAAAAAAAAAAATAGTGAAAAAAGGTAAGCTGATAAAAAAAAAAAAAGGAACAATCAGGCTTTAATATGACCGCATTCCATACAAGTTGTACATAGTCAAGCATTCTGATAGAATGAAAGCAACTACTCAGTTCAGGCTACAGTATTATCTCTATAGAACTAAATTACTCTTTGATTTAATGGACTAATCTGAATGAATGTCTGACTGGATCGACTGACTTGACATTTTATAGAATTAAGCGGAATTATAGCCTTATCATTACATTGAAAATTCAAAATCTGAAATGACACCAAGTCTGAAACTGTTTTGAACATTAACATGATGCAATAAATGGGAAAGTTCACAATGAAACTTTATTATGTAGATAAACTTATTAATATATTTCTAGCAATTAAAATGTGAGAGCAAAATAAAGAAAAAGAAAACATTTATTTGCACTAAGACTGCAATTAATGGATTAAAACCATCAGCTAAATCAGGTTTCTGCTTTTATATGGAAGAAAATTGGCTGGAAAATAATTTTAATTGCACATAAATAGGCCTTTTGGGGAGTAAAAATAAATTTGGCAGAAATATATTTTAGTTGTGTGTGTGTGTGTGTGTGTGTGTGTGTGTGTGTGTGTTTATGAAAGGAATAATTTTGGTTTAAAATAGAATTAGATTTTAATTAAGTTTATCTAAATTTTAATGAATTAAATCTATGGACTTAACAACTTTTCAACTTTTTGAATCAAGGTACACATGCATACACATACACACACACACACACACACACACACAGATTTAAACATTTTGCTGGAAACGTGCAAATTTCATTTTTTGATGATATAATACCCAAAAAGAGAGTCTCTGTCTTGGGGTGGCTCAGGCCTGGTTTGGAGATCTGGGTCTAGGCTGGATTCTTATCAATAGCAACTGGCTGTGGATTTGTCACTGTGAAGTTATGACTAGGAAGACATTTTTTTTTTTTTTGGAGTCTGTATTTATTTATTTATTTATTTTTATTTTTTTATTTTTTTTATTTTTTTATTTTTTATTTTCTCCATTTTTATTAATAATTTCCATGATAACAAAAAAAATCCCATGGTATTACCCTCCCCCCTTTCCCCTTTGAAATTCCATTCTCCATCATATCCCCTCCCCATCTCAATCTTTCTACTTACATATATACAATACCAACCTAATAAAAGCCCTCCTCCCTTTCTTTCTCTTCCCTTTCTATCTCCTTTTTTAACTTACTGGCCTCTGCTACTGAGTTTTTTCCTTCTCACACAGAAGCCCAATCATCTCTAGCTAAGATCCACATATGAGGGAGAACATGTGGCGCTTGGCTTTCTGGGCCTGGGTTACCTCACTTAGTATAATTCTTTCCAGATCCACCCACTTTTCTGCAAATTTCATAACTTCATTTCTCTTTACTGCTGAGTAAAACTCCATTGTATAAATGTGCCATATCTTCATTATCCACTCATCAGTTGAGGGACATCTAGGCTGGTTCCATTTCCCAGCTATTATAAATTGAGCAGCAATAAACATGGTTGAGCAAGTATCTCTAAGGTAATGAGATGAGTCCTTAGGATATATGCCTAGGAGTGCTATAGCTGGGTCATATGGTAGATCGATCTTTAGCTGTTTTAGGAACCTCCACACTGATTTCCACAATGGCTGGACCAGATTGCATTCCCACCAACAATGTAGAAGGGTTCCTCTTTTTCCACATCCCCGCCAACATTTATGATCATTTGTTTTCATGATGGTAGCCAATCTGACAGGAGTGAGATGGAATCTCAATGTAGTCTTAGTCTGCATTTCCCTGATGACTAGGGATGTAGAACATTTTTTTAGATGCGTATATGCCATTCGTATTTCTTCCTTTGAGAATTCTCTATTTAGCTCCATTTCCCATTTTTTGATTGGTTTGTTTGATTCCTTATTATTTAACTTCTTGAGTTCTTTGTATATCTTAGATATTAATCCTCTATCAGATATATAGCTGGTGAAGATTTTTTCCATTCTGTAGGTTGCCTCCTTGCTTTCTTCACCGTGTCCTTTGCAGTGCAAAATCTTTGTATTTGTATTTCGTAAAATAATTTTGTATTTGTATAGGTCCCAGTGGTTAATCTGTGGTTTTATTGCCTGAGCAATTGGGGTTGTATTCAGGAAGTCTTTGCCAAGACCAATATGTTGAAGGGTTTCCCCTACTTTTTCCTCTAGCAGCTTCAGAGTTCCCAGGTCTGATGTTAAGGTCCTTAATCCATTTGGACTTAATTCTTGTGCACGGAGAAAGAGAAGAATCTATTTTCATCCTTCTACAGATATATATCCAGTTTTCCCAACACCATTTGCTGAAGAGGCTGTCTTTTCTCCAATGAGTATTTTTGGCATTTTTATCAAATATCAGGTGGCTATAACTACATGGGGTTACATTTGGGTCCTCTATTCTGTTCCATTGATCTACGAGTCTGCTTTTGTGCCAGTACCATGCTGTTTTTGTTACTATGGCTCTGTAGTATAGGTTAAAATCAGGTATGGTGATACCACCAGCCTTATTTTTGTTGCTCAGTATTATTTTAGATATTCGAGGTTTTTTGTGATTCCAAATGAATTTTTGGATTGTTTTTTCTATTTCCGTGAAGAATGCCTTTGGAATTTTGATGGGGATTGCGTTAAATGTGTAGATTGCTTTTGGTAAGATTGCCATTTTCACAATATTGATTCTTCCAATCCAGGAACAAGGGATGTTTTTCCACTTCCTAGTGTCTTCTGCAATTTCTCGCTTGAGTGTTTTAAAGTTCTCATTGTATAGATTCTTTACTTCCTTAGTAAGGTTTATTCCAAGGTACTTTATTTTTTTTGATGCAATTGTGAATGGGAGTGATTCTCTGATCTCATCCTCTGTGTGTTTGTTGTTAGCATATATGAAGGCTACTGATTTCTGTGTATTTATTTTGTATCCTGCTGCATGACTGTAGGTTTTTATCAGCTCTAACAGTTTGCTAGTAGAGTCTTTAGGGTCCTTTATATATAGAATCATGTCATCTGCAAATAATGATAACTTGACCTCTTCCTTTCCGATTTGTATCCCTTTTATGCATGTCTCTTGCCTTATTGCTATGGCTAAGACTTCCAGAACTATATTAAATAAAAGTGGGGACAGTGGACACCCTTGTCTTGTTCCTGGTTTTAGTGGAAAAGCATCCAGTTTTTCCCCATTTAGTAATATGTTGGGTGTAGGCTTATCATAAATAGCCTTTATTATATTGAGATATGTTCCTTCTATTCCCAGTCTCTGTAGGACTTTTATCATGAAGGGATGTTGGATTTTGTCGAATGCTTTCTCTGCGTCTAATGAGATGATCATGTGATTTTTGTCCTTCAACCCATTTATATAATGTATAACATTTATAGATTTGCGTATGTTGAACCATCCCTGCATCTCTGGGATAAAGCCTACTTGGTCAGGGTGAATGATCTTTCTAATGTATTCTTGTATTCTGTTTGCCAATATTTTGTTGAGAATTTTTGCATCTATGTTCATGAGGGAGATTGGTCTGTAATTTTCCTTTTTTGTTCTATCTTTGCCTGGTTTTGTATCAGAGTGATGCTGGCTTCATAGAAGGAGTTTGGTAGAATTCCTTCTTTTTCTATTTCATGGAAAAGCTTAAGAAGCAATGGTGTTAGCTCTCCCCTGAAGGTCTGGTAAAATTCAGCAGTGAATCCATCTGGGCCTGGGCTTTTTTTAGTTGGGAGATTTTTGATAACTGTTAGGATCTCCATGCTTGTTATAGGTCTATTTAAGTGATTAATCTCATCTTGATTTAACTTAGGTAGGTCATATAAATCAAGGAAATCATCCATTTCTTTCAGATTTTCATACTTTGTGGAGTATATGTTTTTATAATATGTCCCTATGATTTTTTGAATTTCTCTGGCATCTGTCGTGATGTTACCTTTTTCATCTCTAATTTTATTAATTTGTGTCTCTTCTCTCTTTCTTTTGGTCAGATTTGCTAAGGGTTTATCAATCTTGTTTATCCTGTCAAAGAACCAGCTCTTTGTTTCATTAATTCTTTGTATTGTTTTTTTGGTTTCTATTTCATTAATTTCTGCCCTAATCTTTATTATTTCTTCCCGTCTACTGATTTTTGGTTTGCCTTGTTCTTCTTTTTCCAAGGCTTTAAGGTGAAGCATTAGGTCATTTATTTGCGACCTTTCTAATTTCTTAATATAGGCACTTAAAGCTATAAATTTACCTCTTAGAACTGCCTTCATTGTGTCCCAGAGATTTTGGTATGTTGTGTTCTCATTATTGTTTGACTCTATAAATTTTGTGATTTCCTTCTTGATTTCTTCATTGACCCATTCATCATTTAGTAATGTATTGTTTAGTTTCCATGATTTTGTGTATGCTCTATATCCTTTCTTGCTATTGATTTGTAGTTTGATTCCATTGTGGTCAGATAGAATGCAAGGAATTATTTCAATTTTCCTGAATTTGTTAAGATTTGCTTTGTGTCCTAATATATGGTCTATTTTAGAGAATGATCCATGTGCTGCTGAAAAGAATGTATATTCTGCAGCATTTGGATGGAATGTCCTGTATATGTCTGTTAGGTCCATTCCTTCTATGACCTCGTTTAGTCCAGATGCCTCTCTGTTTATTTTTTCCCGGGATGACCTGTCAATTGATGAGAGTGGGGTGTTAAAGTCACCAACTACCACTGTGTTTGGTGTTATCTGTGACCTTAGTTCTAACAGTGTTTGTTTGATGAATTTGGGAGCCCCCATGTTAGGTGCATATATGTTTAGGATTGTAATGTCCTCCTGTTGGAGTGTGCCCTTAATCAATATAAAGTGACCTTCCTTATCTTTCTTGACTAATGTTGGAGTGAAGTCTGCCTTGTCAGCTATTAGGATAGCAACCCCTGCTTGCTTTCTGGGTCCATTTGCTTGAAACACCGTTTTCCAACCTTTCACCCTAAGATAATGTCCATCCTTTGTAGAAAGGTGAGTTTCTTGGAGACAACAAATTGTAGGGTCCTGCTTTTTAACCCAGTCTGCAAATCTATGTCTTTTGGTTGGAGCATTGAGGCCATTGATATTAAGAGATATTATTGAAAGATGTGTATTTATGCTTGCCATTTTTTTTCTTTTTTGTGGTTCTGGTTCTACCTTTGCTCTCTTATATTAACTAGTATTTGAGTGTTGTTTGTTGTTTTCCAGGTTCCTTATATGTGTGTTTTTCTTTCTCTTCGGCATGGAGGATTCTTTCAAGTATTTTATGTAGAGCTGGTTTTGTCTTCAAATACTCCTTTAGCCTGCTTTTGTCATGGAATGTCCTTATTTCTCCATCTAATTGAATGGATAGTTTTGCAGGATAAAGTAGCCTTGGTTGACAGTTGTTATCTTTCAGAGTTTGGAATACAGCACTCCAAGCCCTTCTGGCTTTGAAAGTTTGTGTTGAGTAATCTGCTGTGATCCTGATGGGCTTGCCTTTGTAGGTAACTTGATTTTTCTCTCTAACTGCTTTCAATATTTTTTCTTTGGATTGTGTGTTTGGTAGTTTGATTATAATATGGCGAGGAGAGGTTCTTTCCAGGTTTTGTCTGGCTGGTGTTCTAAAGGCTTCCTGTATCTGCATTGGCACCTCTTTCCCAATTTGGGGGAAGTTTTCTTCTATGATTTTGTTGAAGATGCCTACTATACCTTTGGATTGAAATTCTTCTCCTTCTACTATACCCTGAATTCTTATATTTGATCTTTTCATAGTGTCCCGAATATCTTGAAATTCCCACTCATACTTTTCTATTAGTTTGTCTTTCTCTTTGTTGGATTGTATTAGATCTGCCACCTGGTCTTCTAGCTTAGATATTCTGTCCTCTCCTTCATCCATTCTACTGGTGAGATATTCTACTGAGTTTTTTATTTCATTAACTGTGTTCTTCATTGCTAGTAATTCTGACTGGTTTTTCTTCATTATTTCTATTTCCTTATTTATGTCTTGTATTGATTTCTTTATTTCGTTAAATTGGTGTCCTGTATCTTCTCTGATTCCTTTGATTTCTTCTTTGAGTTCATTGAACATATTTACAATCATTCTTTTGAAATCTTTCTCAGGAATTTCCTCTAACTCGTTTTCACTAGAGGTCATTTCTGATGCATTGATGCTTTTTGGTGGATTTATACTGCCTTGGTTTTTGGTGTTTCTTGTGTTATAATGTATATATTTTTGCATCTTGGATTAAGTTACTGCTTAGATTTTCCAGTTAGCTGGGTATCCTTTGCTGTATCTATTGATCTGATATTGTATATCTTCTATGTAGGAGATTAAGATGTTAGGTGTGGCTCTTACCACTCTCAGAGTATCTAGACACGTGGTCCTAGGGGTTAAGTTTGCCTGCTATGGGAGTATTCAAATAGGTTGAGTGGAATAAAATACAGGTATATTCTAAAATTTAGCTAAACCCTATACACATTCAGTCAAGAACAGCACCGAGCATTTATGCAAGATTAGGTATTATAAAAACCAGATCCTCTATCAACAAAGAGGTTAAGATTTCTGGTCTGTTGAGGGATCCAAGTCAGCTTGTGACCAGGTGAGACCCTTCCCTGGTTCAATCCCAGTTACCTCTTTGGATGCTTTTGGTCTCAGTCAAGTTGCTGGCTGGGATGTTGGGCCGCTGTTCTGCTTTCTGGAACTGGGTACTGGCTTTTCCTGTGGGGCAAACCAAGCCTGGCAACTGTGGCCCTGCAGATTGGCGCCCCTGATGCTGGATCCCCGCTGCTGCCGCTGGAGCTGCCGCTGCTGGGACCACTGCTGCTGGATCCACCACTGGAGATGCCGCTGCTGGGTCTGCCCCCGCTGATCCGCTGGAGCTGCCACTGCTGGGTCCTCCGCCTCTGATCTGCTGGTGCTGCCGCTGCGGGATCCGCCTCTGCCGCTGAAGCCGCTGGAGCCTCCACTGCTGGATTCACTGCCCTGAAGCCGCTGTGGCCGGTACCGGAGCAGCTGATGGTGTTTTTGGGGCTGGAGTCACGGCTTCCACCGCCGCTTCCGGATTCCACCGCCGCTTCCGCTGCCGGGGTCTGAGCCGCCGCTGTTGGATCCCGAGTTGCCACTGCCGGAGCCCGAGATGCAGCTTCCAGTGCCCGTGCTGCCGCTGCCACTGCCAGAGTCCGAATCGCCGCTTCCGGGTCCCGAGGTGCCGCTGCCGGAGCCCAAGTCGCCACTACCGGGCCCCGAGCTGCCGCTGCCGGATCCTGAGCTGCCGCAACTGGGTCCCGAGCTGCCGCTGCCGGAGCTGCTTCGGCCTGCCCGTGTGGGCTCTGGATATCTCCTACTTCTCCGCTGCTGTTTTAATCTCTTATACACCTCCCTTGTGTATTTTGCTGGGTT
Organism: Dipus sagitta; assembly: GCA_036346955.1. Lineage (NCBI taxonomy): Eukaryota > Metazoa > Chordata > Mammalia > Rodentia > Dipodidae > Dipus > Dipus sagitta. The sequence continues at coordinate 130,023,144 of CM070772.1, read as the reverse complement.
TTCTTTGGCTTTTTCTCCCCTAGGCTGCTTAGGCGTGGTTCCTATGCCGCCATCTTGACCGGAAGTGTCTAGGAAGACATTTTTAAGGTAGCAGTTTCTAGCAGTCTTTTTAGCCCTAGGATCTTTGTGCACCTGTAACTCTATACCTCCAATTTCTTTAACATTTATCTATTTTTTTTAATTTATTTTTTATTATTTTTGTAGTCAGTGAATACAATCAAGTTGGTACCATTGTCAGCCTCCTCCCTGTCCTTCCCCCTCCATGGGGACCCTCCTTGTTGAGGTATATGGGTCATGCCTTGTGGGTTAGCCTTTAGTTTGGGGTAGGAGGAAATGTCTCTGTGTGTTATAGCCCAATGTGTGGCTTGACATTCTTTCCACCCCCACTTCCACAAATTTCCCTGAGCCATGTTGGGTTCATATTAGGTCTGCTTCGGTGTTGAGATCTTGGGTGCCTCTGTGTCTCTGAATATCTGGTTTGGTAGGGGTTGATTATTCTCTGTGTCTATCTCCTTCACCCTTGTGCTGGTTCCCAGTTCACCATGAAAACAGCACTCTGGCATGTCTCCAGAGTTATTCTTAGTTTCTGCTGGGGCCCTTTTGAGGTGAGATGGGGTGGTTCTCTCCTTAGGATCTGTGTCTATGTAAAAAAGAGAAGCAGATTCTCCAACAAAGAGTAAAGTTAGCACCAAGTAGATGTGTTAACCATTGTTTTTTTAGAGATAGTTTAGTGGAGAGTGGGTTCATTTTTGGATATCATTCTGACTTGTTTCCCAGCTCTGGCTATGGGTTCTGCTCCACTGAGCAGATCAGTTAGCCAAATTGAGAGCAGTTGGTTTCCCACCATGGCTGTGCACCATTATTGCACTTGTATGAGCATCACATCAGGTTGTTTGCTGCTAAGTAAGTTAGACCATGAGTTGCTTGGGCCGATGTTGGTCATTATTCCCCATTCGCTCATGTACCTCCTTCCAGCACTAGTCAAGCTGTCTGGGGACTGACCCCCTTCCAGATTCCAACCATGTCGCTCCATGCTACATACCCAGTCACAGAAATATAATTGCCCCAAGTCACCAACATACCTACCAAGCATCTCCAGGATGGGACAATAGGTAGTGTGGGGAAGGTGGGGAGGGTGGGGAGGGAGGGTAGGGTAGGGTAGGGGGGGGGGCAATACACAAAACTGGACCCAAAAGGCAATGGTACTCTACATCTTAAATGACAGACCAAATGGATGAACCTCCACCACACCCTTAGAGGGAATACCAGATTCACAAGGCCCTGGAAAGGGTACAAAAAAAAAAAAAACTGCTCATTACCTAATTTATTTTTTAATTTTTTGTTTTTATTTTTATTTATTTATTTGAGAGCGATAGACAGAGAGAGAAAGAGGCAGAGAGAGAGGGAGAGAGAGAATGGGCATGCCAGGGCCTCCAGCCACTGTGAACGAACTCCAAATACCTGCGCCCCCTTGAGCATCTGGCTAACATGGATCTTGGGGAATCTAGCCTCGAACTAGGGTCCATAGGCTTCACAGGCAAGTGCTTAACCACTAAGCCATCTATCCAGCCCCATCATTACCTAATTTTTAGTACAATATGGAGACATTTTATCCAAGGTGACACAAAGTGCTATGGCCTCTCTGCTTAGCACTCTTCTTATACTAGAGCATTTGGCCTATCATGTGTGCAGTGCTACTTTGAGTGTGTAGGATTTTCCTTGACTGTCATTTAAATGATAGCAGATTCAAATGTTTTTCAAACTGTCACAAAAATGATATCAGACACTCCTGTCCTTTTCAAGGACTATAGATATACCCCTAGGCAAAAGACACAGTACAATTTTAAAATAAAGCAGAATAAATTCAAACTAAGTACCTCACTTCTGACTTTCAGTGGTTAAATTCCCACAGTCTCACAGTAGTTTTTGTTATGTTACAAATGTAATGTTACCTGATACCCAGGAACTGGAATATTTTATGGACAAAAATAAAACACGTAACTTTATATTTTGCATATTTAAGTTCCATTTCCCGCTCCTGCTTTAGGTGGCTGTATTCAACACATTTATTACAATTTGGAATTAGTTAGACCATGTTTTACTATAAAATTCTGACTCTCAAATTAAAATTTCATGTTTATAGATGAATGGCAGATCAAGTCTATCTGATTTGGTTATCTCTGATGCCAGAAACCATGTATAGCCCATAATGGTGCCTCAAAAACGATATGAAGGATAATGAGTAAATAAATGAGTCCAAACTCAGAGGGCAAGCCTTATGTGAAGGTAAAGTAAGTAATCAGGCCTATTGCATTATTATGACGCAGCCATGGCCACAAATCAAACTGGGAAAAATTTTGCCCACCATTAAGGTATTCTGTTTAACTTAGGTTCAAAACACATCACTTTTCTCTCCCTGGTATTCTACTTTTTACTGTGTATAGATTTTCTAAAGGCATGCAAATTTACCTAAGATGGCTCATTTTGTTATCAATTCCCCAACTGCTAGCTCCCTAATCATTAACTAATTGTCTCTGTGCTCTATTGACAAACTGGCCACCCTCTTGCTAATTTTTGCTGACACATTGGAGGCCCCCAAGTACTGGGCAACCTTTGTCCATTCTCTCAAGAACCACAGGTGGGAACACCATTGATTACAATGGCCTTTATGTTAAGGAAATCCTCATCAGTGTTCCAAGTGATTTGTCTAATGAGACATCATTAATTGATAACAAGCACATGGATGAAGAAGCTTTATTTTACTAAGATTACAATTTGGCTAAAGTGGACTACAGACTTAGGGAGAAGCATTCCATGGAAGCGTGAGTCATTAAGTTGAGTAAAGATAAAAAACTGAGGCTGCTGACAATATTCACTACAGAATGCATTGCAGTGTGGGGGATGTGGACATTGGTTTATTGTCTTTAAAATGTAACCAGAACATGATGGGTTTACAAATGTACCACTGGATGACAAGAGCTGATCCTGAAGTTTGAATGTAATATGGCCATCTGGGCCAATCTAAAATGTATATCAGCCAGTAGTTACACTCATTCATCAAATTAATATGTTCTGGGTGTCTATTATAGTTCAGGGCTTTTGGGGAGTACATAGAAAATTCAGATGTTAGTGTTACACGTCTGATGGATAAGCATCAGTTAATATTAAAGATTAAAGAACGTATGCCTGTGAGAAGCTTATCTTGCAAAGGTGGTAAAGAAAAGGAAAACAGGACAGATAAATGAGAGAACTACATAATGTTATGAGGTAATATTTGTTCATTATTGAAAAAAAAAGGCAAAAGAACCAGTGGGGTTAAGGGGATCATGACTTGGGTGGGTGGAGAAGGTTAATAAATTTAGAGAGGTTAATTAAGGGAGTAAGAACTGACCTCAAAGAAACTTAAAAGAACCTGATGAAATTAGAAGCTGAGCAAAGAGTGGGGCATGCAATGGGGGTGAGCAGCTGAAGACTAAATGTAAGCAAATAGGAAGAGCTGGAAGAACATGGTGGGGGCAGTGTGGTGAGGGAGGACTCAGCACGTAGGAGAAGCAGGGAGCCAAGCTCCAAGGTCTAGATGACTGGCATGAAGAAAGGGGCAGAAGAGCACTTTCTATCATTATAATCACCTGGACTTTTGAGTAAAGACATTACAAATCATAGATCAGTCAATAAACTGATCTAAAAAAAATAAGACTAAGGGTTGGAGATATGGCTTACTGGTTGGTTAATCACTTGCCTATGAAGCCTAAGGACCCTGGTTTGAGGCTCGATTCCCCAGTAACCATGTAAGCCAGATGCACAAGGTGGCACATGCATTTGGAGTTCATTTGCAGTGGCAGGAGGCCCTGGTGCACCCATTCTCTCTCTCTCTTTCTTTCTCTCTTTCTGTACGTCTCTTTCAAATAAATAAAAATAAAACAAAAAATTAAATATATGTAAGACTAAGAAGTTTTTCTGTTGAAAATAGGGGATACAGAAATCAGTACATGATTTTAAACATCACAAAGATGGCAAGATACGCATTTACTGTATGTTTATTAATTTTAACTGACTTGGAATTCCTGGAATTCCTCTCATTGCTTGTTTCTGGGGATTTGATGTGAAAAGGCTCTTTTTGTTGGTTATAATACAGGCTCGTTGTATATCTCAAGTGGTGGTGTCAATGAGGCAGCATGGGTGAGGAACACACTAACAGGTTCCCTATTTGAGGGAGCTGAATTATGGGTAAGTGGTGTGAAATGCCATGGATCAGCAGGAACAGTGGGAAAATTGCCATCCATTTTGGTTGAGCTATTATCCAACAAAGAAATAAACTTAATGTGCATTTGAGTTTTATGTGACTTTTTCTGTCCTGAACACCCAGTCCATCATGGGGCAGCATCAAGATGCTTATGACTTCTGAGGAATTCATCTACCTATTTATTGTTGTGAGCTCCTAGAACATGTGGAAACAGAAAAAAGAAATCATTACAGAAACATTTTCATGTCTCTTTGAAGACATGTCATCAGTAGTTGAGTATGATGTGCTCAGTTTAAAAGTACCATGAATTAAATAAGCATTAAGCCAACACTGACTCAATAGACTTGTTGTATATCATGTTATTTTTCCAGTGCCCCATTCCTCATTGATCGAGTTATTAGAAGCTGTAGGATCCTGGAAAATTGCAGGAGTTATTAATGTTATGTGAGCACTTATTTGGTCCTCAGCTGTATTTTTCAGTCTGATCTATACTTATGAAGTTCTGAGGAATATAAAGTACCATTAAATGGTCCTTTGAAGAGTGACTAAGATCAGTGTCATTCTCATCAGATTGTTGACCCTTGTTGTCCTACTTTAGATTTGTACTTTTGCATTTGCCATGACTTCATTGGGGTTTTCTCAGTTATTCAAAGATTTAGGTTAAATTAATTTAGACAATCAATCAACATGGAATTAATGAGTAAATTCATAAAATAGTTATTTCACTAAACTGCTGTCTTTTTGGTAGACTTAGCATGAACATGGTAATAGATATAAAATCCTGTTAGAATTTTGTAAGTATTTAACTTTATAAAGACTGAATTAAAATGTAAGCATGAAAGGTAAGATAGTTCATATATGAGATTTTTATAGTTTGAAACAATGCTCATAGCATTATTGAAGGTGAATAGATATATAGATATGAATAGTTTTTTTTTTTCTTCTATTCCTTTTCCTCCTCCTGTCTTCCTTTCTCACTCCATCTTCTTCTATTGAAGTGCTAGAGATAGAACCCAGGGCCTTGAATATGCTAGACAAGTGCATACAAAACTATATTCCCAGTCTAGGATTTGAAGTTTTAAACAATTCCTTTTGGGGACCAACATATTAAGTAATTCGTTTTCTGATTCAAAATGTGGTACTCACTGTGACCATTTAAAATGTATGGTCCCATCAGATGTTGTATTAAAGTTGAGTTTGCAGCTTCAGCTTCCAGCAGGCAGATTTCTGCTACAGTGGGCAAGTGACTGGGAATGACATGATTTAAGTCCAAAGGTGTGGATAGAACAGTTTCAATGCAGGTGGTTTTGTTCTAGCTTTTAATATTTGCTGGCTGTGTGATGGTTTCTCTCTGCTTGGATCTGTGAAAGTAGCCAGCTTCTTCTACCAGTGATGGAATTTCCCTTGGGTTTGTAAGCCTGAAATAAACCCATTCCTCCCATAAACTGTATCTGGTTGGATGTTTGTGCCAGCAATGTAGCACTAACTATAACACTTACTTAAGAGTAGCTCTAATAATTAAAGTGAGAAAATAAGTATAAATGATTCTAAACAGTGAAATCACCTGAAACTCAAATTCATTTTTAATTTGTTTTACTAAGTATATGTCAACTCTATCATTGCTATAAATGTTACTGATGATTGTCATAATGGAAAACCCATGCAGTTTAGTAATCTCTTTCATAAAAACTCTATTGAATTTTGGCCTCTTGACAATGGGCTATAAATAGGTTATAGTGGTTCTTACTATCAATTTACTGTTGAGTCAAATTTATTTTCTGCTTCTTATATGTATACAAAAATATGAGAAATATTCCTTTCCTAGGTAGATATATCTCATTTTACTGCTCTTCTGGCAACTCATTTTCTAACAGCCTGAAAACTCGAAGTCACAGTATTGATTATTTAATTATAAAATGGTTGCAATGCAATATCTTGAACAAAATGTAAATGAAATTTCCTCTGTTTCCCTTTTTTTGTTGTGCTAAGAGGATATCTAGGTGACCATAAAACTAATTTATTATGCTTGTTAAAGATGGACAACAACGTGCTTTTAAAAAGAGGATAATGTAGAAAATTCTTACTGAAAAAGAGTGAGTGTATCATAGTCTTTGGAATCCTAATTTTATGATGGGTTCAATGACATTCCAGTTCAATTATGGCCACTTTTAGCATTAAAATGTACTAAGTGTTTCCAAGAATATTTCAAGATCAAATCCATTTTTAAAAATCTCCCTGGTTTTTGTTAATTTCCTAATAATTTTAATGTTTCAGAATACACATAATGAGGAAAAAGTACACCAAATTGACATTATATTGACTTCTATATTTAAAGTAGAGAATGCTCATTCTTACAACACAGGGTTGTTTAATTTCACCACTCTGGGAAAGATTGTACATGTTTCTGACTTCACAGTATAGAGATTTTTTTTTATCTTACTGGATAAAAATTACATACATTAATATCTTATAAACTATAAATCAGACCATAACTAAATGAACACACAGATACATACAACATGGTTACATTGGGGGATCAGCTTATTTCTCTTTTAAATAATATTTGCTTCATAAATTATTATTGGACAGAATTCAGCTAGCTATCTTTGAATAGACCAGCTAATACCTACACCCTGACTACATATATGTATGTATGTATGTATGTTTGTATGTATATATGTGTGTATGTATATATTTACATGTGTGTAATCATAAAATTTCTAGATATATTTAATAACTCTAATTTCCATTCCATATATATATATATATATATGACAACTCTAATTTCCATTCTTTTCAAGACAAGGTCTCTCTGTGTGGCTCAAGGCAGCTTGAACTCAAGATCTTTCTGACTCTACCTTCAAAATGTTGTATTTCAAGAGTGTGAAAACCTTCCTAGGAAAAACTACTTTTTCCTCTCTTCTTTCCTTCCTTCCTTCCTTCCTTCCTTCCTTCTATACTTCCTTCCTTCTTTCCTTTATGGCTTTCTTTCTTTTTGGTGGAAGGTTGTTCACACATGTAGCCAAGCTAGTATCTCACTCACTATATAGATGAGAATGACCTTGAAGTCCCAATCCTCCTACCTGTCTCCCAAGTATGTGTTACAGACAAGCACTACCACACCAGAATTTGTGCTTTTAACTTTTAATATACTGTTTTTGTAAGTTTGTTAAGAAGATTCATTCTTAGAGGTGGTGTTATAATTGTTTTTAGTTATGTGTCAATAGTTGTAAAGTGCACTAAAATTAAAAATCATGTGGCTAGGATATTTTGTCTTGGAATATTTCTTTTTATTTTAAAATTTTGTTATATTTTTATTTATTTATTTGAGAGTGACAGACAGAGAAAAAGTGGGAGAGAGAGAGAGAGAGAGAGAGAGAGAGAGAGAGAGGTTAGAGAATGGGCTAGCCAGGGCCTCTAGCCACTGCAAATGAACTCTAGATGCGTGTGCCCTCTTGTGCATCTAGCTAACGTGGGTCCTGGAGAATTGAGCCTCAAACTGGGGTCCTTAGGCTTCACAGGTAAACACTCAACTGCTAAGCCCTTGGAATATTTCTTGAGTAATTTGTGAAAACAGATGTAGCACAGGTGCTTACTCAGAGAATATCCTCACTCAGAGCATTGTTCTTTTTCTGCAGAAAAATGTAAACAAGTAGAATTTCCTTAGAGTTTGCTCCATATCATATAGTGGTACCTACTTTACAATGTGCCCACCATTAAGCAATATAAATTAAATTTTAAAACACTGTCCTTTGGGGAAACTGATAGTAAGGCAGTATAACCCACAAAAACTAGTTCACTCAATACTGTCTTTTTTTTATAAACAGACTTCTATAACCCATAAAATCCAAAATCCTGACAAACTAGGGAGATTGTCCACCAAATAGCCTACTTAGAAGTTCTACCTGTATGTTGATGTATTATCTATCTATCTATCTATCTATCTATCTATCTATCTATCTATCATTGTCATCTAACTTTTATATATAGGAATGATTACTGTGATACTGTGCTTATCTTTGTTTTGTATAAAAATATTTGTAACAGTGACATAAAAGACATCAATCTAAAATATGTCAAGTATGACACTATAGAGTTCAGGCTGAACTTCTATTAAGGCAACATGCCTGAAAAGAGCATCCTTTAAAAGCATGGTTTGAAAATAGCTCACCTCCTGCTCACTGCCTTTCAGAGTTCTTGGCAGGTTCTGTGGGTGGCCAAGCCAGAGAAAAGCTCAGTGCAGGGCATGGATGCCATCCCTCCACCCCTGTAACCTGAAGATGGAGCTCTATGCCAATCATGATGGTCCCTCCACACAGATTGAGTTCCTCAGGGTTGATGATGATTGATTATGGTGGTTTCTTCATTAGTTTAAACCTAATCAGTGCTTAGAGTAATTTGAGTAATGATTGCTCATTATTGGCAATTGTGAAGTTTAAGTCTTTCCCTGGTTTTGTTTATGAGGCAGCCAGTTGAAAAATAGTAAGAATATCCCAGTTCATACATATTTTCAAGGAGAAAGTGGGAATAAATGATTCACAGAGCCTGTGATGGACAGGAAGACATGGAGGTTTTACACAAGTTATATTACATATTTTCTTGGCAGGAAATAGAGATAGTCCCCACTAGATCAAATGTGATCATCAAAGAGACAGTTCTTACTGGATTTGAAAGCCATTCAGCTTTTTACTGAAATTCCCAAGTTCAATAAATCATGCTATTTCATATCATATTGTCATTCCACTCTGTCTTATAAATGAAGATCTATGATTCCCCAACCAATGTGCTATTGTTCAAAAAGATAATTAATGATGCCAGCATAAAAACCAATGCTGTTTTTACATTAAAACTTATTAGAAGGTGTGTATTGAGGGTGTTTCCCAGGCTATTTAGTTAAATTAAATTTAAAACTAAGTTTTCCTGTAGAGTTGATTGATTCACAGCTTTTAAGGGAGCTACACAGAGATACATTTTAAGCTGTTCAGCAAATGAATAATTTACAAAGTCATTAGATACCTATGGATATTACATATAGTAGGTTTCCTAAATTAAGTTACAGTACTTGAACAACCCTGAATTCAGAAATAAAAACAAAATTAAAAGTGTTATTTGTGTGTGGTATGTGTGTATATATTATGACTACAATTGTCAGTTGAAGCTTTAACCACTTTAAGCCCCTATAAAGAAAGCAATTATTTATTAGGAAGTTTCTAATTTGATGTTCATGTATAAGGTGTTTAAGTTTTTATATCTATCCAAAGTCTACATTTGGAAAAATAAATGCATTTAAAGATATAAAAATATATCTAAATCATATTTATGATTCATATCAGTTCCTCCAAACTGACTTTGTTGAAACTTTTATAGTAAAAATTAGAAAAGAAAAGAGAAGGGAGATAAGGTTTCCCAGGCTCTAAGACATAATGTAAAACCAGGTTAGAATCAAAGCAGTATAGAAGTGTTAGGTGTTATACTAACAAATAGACAACTGAGTAGGAGAATAGAAAGTCATGATTGAGGCATAATTGCATTTGGAACTTTATTGAAGAATCAGATGTGCAATCAATTTTAAGTAGAGGGAAAATGGACTTTTTCAAAAATAATATTGGAAAAGCCTTTTGGAATTTATGCCAGGGTAAATTTCAACTGAGCAATAAATGCATGTTCACCCTTCAGAATCTGGGTGGAAGGGGATAGTGCACAATGTGTCTCAACGCAAGTTGTAAACTTACTGAAAACCTTATGAGACTATTTTGCAGTTTATCTTGCCTAACTTGTTGGTGTGGCTTGTGAGTGTGAATTTTATAGATGAAAACATCGTGTCACACTGTACAAAGGCTGAACACATATCTGTGACTTTAATCTGAAATTGATGAATAAAAGGACTAATAAACTTGATTACTACGTGCTAGTTTGCATGCACAGACAAAAAGTAAAGCATTAGGGCTGAGGTGATGGCTCAGCATTGAAGACAAGTTGCTGCTTAAGCATGAGGGCCTGAGACCACCCAAGTTTGGTTACCCAGTAACCACATAAAAAGGGGGGCATGGCCATTAATGTCTATAACACCAGTCTATGGATGGCAGAGCCTGGAGAGTGACTACTGCAGACTGACTGAAATGACAACCTAGCAGCTCTGGGTTGAGAGAGAGAGAGAAAAAGAGAGAGAGAGAGAGAGATACCCTCTCAAGGAAGGATGCAAATGAGCGACAGAGGAAGGCACCAAAAGTTGCCCTCTGGCCTACACAAGAATAAACACAGGGTGGGCACATCTGCACATAGACATACATGAACTACACTTAATACATAACATCACATGTACTCTACAGACATGTGCACCTGCCAAAAAAATTCCATAAGCATAATGAAAATAGATAAAAGCAACAGAGTTTATTTCCCTAGCATAGTAATAATTTGTAAAACTAGACAGGTAAGAAACCAGTTATTCGGATGGGTTGTAAATATGAATAAAAGGGTCACATAATGAGGAATGCAAAATGCCCTTGAGTATATCAAAATATTTTCTCTAAAAGTGAATATTAATGTCGAGATTTTTTCCACCTCTAACATTAGAGAACATTTTAAAATGACATGACTGCAGGAAAGGCTATTGATAAATTGTTACTTTCTTCTTTCGATACTATGAATGTAAAATAATCAGTTTGTATGAAGGATCATTGGCAACATCTACTAGAATTGCATCTGAGTAACAATCCCATTCCCTAGAATATACATATGCATATATATATATATACACATACATATATATATATATATATATATATATATATATATGTATGTATGTATGTATATGGCAAAGAAAACAAACAAATACAAGCTCAGCATTATTTGCACAACAGGATGCAGAAATGTCTTCAGGTGTCTTTGCTATAATGTGCAGATACTTGCATTTTACACTATCTTTAATTTTTGACAGTTTCAAATCCACATACAATGTATCTTGGTCTTATTCCTTCCCAGTTACCCTCCTTTATCCCCTCTCCCTCCCACTGAAACCTTTCTTCTTCCTAATTAATTCCCACCATACATTCATGCCCTTTAAGGCACTAGTCACTTTTTTACCACTATAGCCAAATATGAATTTGCAATAATCTACTACCCTCTCCAAAAAGGAAGCTTCTCTGACTAAACCTAAGAACAGCATTAACCTATATGTATAAACATATACTTAAAAGGAATTTGACATATGCATCGCATTTACTGGAATAACAGTAGCAATTTCACCACTAGGGCCTATGACTTCCCCAACCATAGTCATTTGACCAGGTTTGCCATGAATCCCTTCCCATGAAAGAAGCCTCAAATACAACTAGAAAATGGTTGGCTATCCCCATAACAGCAACACCACTATTGCTCCAGGGAACACATTTTGCCTGGTAATTGGCAGGGTCCACAGCTGAATAAGACTGTTAGGAGACATTTTCTTCTGCAGTCTGCATAGCACCTGTCCTGGGGCAGTATGGTAACTAGCCAGCAGGGAGGAGGCTTCCAGCTCAATTCCAACTTGATTTCTCTATATCCTACAACCTTTGCACATAGTGCCTCTAGTACTAATTTCTTACTATGGTACCTATTTTGAAGAAGTTTTGCTGTTTATTGTTTTCTAATATTTCAAAATTATGAATCAAAATAATTTATAGGGATTTTGTGCATTAAACTCAAGGAGTGAATTTAGCTATCATTTTTGCATATGTTACAGTAAAACTTTATTTGTTGCCAAGTGGCCCCACAAGTTAACAAAATTATTTTCATATTTAAAATAATAATTGTAATAACTATGAAACTACAATAATACATTCTTATTGTATGACAATAAATGAACACAAAATATTTAAAGTTGCACAAGGAGTTTAATTATATAAGCTCCTTATATTATATAATATTTATATGTATATATAATGTATATATATATATATTAAAAGTTAAGGCCATATAAAAAGATTAAAATATTGTTTTGTGTTTTCTGATTAAATGTATGTTTAGTGTTTTCTTTTTCCAAACATATAAGATGATAAATTTGTATCCTATAAATTATACTGATTGTGAAAAATCCAGGTACACATTAGGATACTTTAGTCTATCCTAATTCTCAAAAGCAACAAAATATCAATTCATTTTGGAATTGACTCTTACTGGAGCTGGTTCAACCTTTTGGAGAATGTTGTCTAAATTATATCATCCTAGATTCCTAGCCATCCAGTGATGCTAGGAACAGTATCTACTGCTGCAGTGCTATGGAAAGAAATGAGATGAGAAGCTGAGAAAGGAGCATAGCATATTAAGAATACTCATTAAGTATGATCTAAGGGTGATGATAATATTAAAAACAATAGCAATAATAGCAGTGGAAATATTTCTTAAACACATTAACATATTCTCTTGGAATTAAAAAATGACAAGGGCTATTCTAAGCATACTTTCCCTCAAAGATCAACTTATAAAGAAACATTTAGGTGTTGGTGAGATGGATCAGTGATTTAAATAAAAAAAAACTTGCCATGAATACATGAAAAACTCAATAAGGATACCCCAGCATCCAAATAATGTTGGGCATGATGGTGTACACCTATACTCCATGCACTCAGAAGAGAAAGACAGGTGTAACATTGGAAGAATGTGGCTAGCTAGACTGTAGAACTGGTGCTCTCCATGTTTAGTAAGAGATCATATCTTAATAAATGAGATGAAGAGTAATGGAGGGAAACACCTGACGCTTACCTCTGGCTTTCACACTTATGAACACATGTGCATCTACATACAGGTGTGCTCATGCACATATCAACACACACACACATACCTGACAAAAAATAAAGAAGCATATAGCTCCAGTTCCAAAAGCTTTGATTGCAAAAATATAAGAAGAATCAAGTTGCTAAATTAAATTCAACAACCTAACAGCTATTCATTTGATTATCAAAGTTCATATAGACTACGTCAGAGAAAATGTTTTGTGAAATCAATTACTTCATGATGTTTTTTTTTAGGCAGTTCATAAATTTTTTTCAAATTTTTATTAACAACTTCCATGATTATGAAAGATATCCCATGGTAATACCCTTCTCCCCCGCAACTTTCCCCTTTGAAACTCCATCCTCCATCATATCCCCTCCCCATCTCAATCAGTCTCTCTTTTATTTTGATGTCATGATCTTTTCCTCCCCCTATGATGGTCTTGTGTAGGTATTGTTGGGCACTGTGAAGTCATTTTGTGTCTGGGGGGAGCACGTTGTAAGGAGTCCTACCCTTCCTTTGGCTCTTACATTCTTTCCACCACCTCTTCTTCATTAGACCCTGAGCCTTAGAAGGTGTGATAGAGATATCACAATACTGAGCTCTCTGGTCACTTCTTTCCAGCACCATGATGCCTTCTGAGTCATCCCAAGGTTACTGCCATCTGAAAAGAGAAGATTCACTACCAAAAATGAGAGTAGCATTAATATAAGGGTATGAACATTAAGAGAAGTGCTTACTGGGCAGTTTGATAAGCATAGTATGTGCATTTAGCCAGACAGCAGCAAACATTACACCCCCAGGACTCATGACTACCCCTGTTTTAAGTTTTCAGTATCAGGGATGTATTTCCTCCCACGGAATGGGCCTCCAGTCCAATTACAGGGCAGTTGGTTTCCACCATGATAGACATGCCTCTATTGACCTGTTGCATGATGTGGTTTTCATTTGGACTAGACTTTTAATTTTTGGAAGTTATCTATATATGAATTTGTTTCTCCAACAGGTTGCTTTGGACTTGGTAGAATAAAATAAAGTGAATTCACAAACAGTCCATAGACTGTGATTTCAACATTTGTATTTTTTATTTTTTTGTTTTTGTTTGTTTTTTTATTGACAACTTTCATGATTATAAACAATATTCTATGGTAATTCCATTCCTCCACTCATTTTCCACTTTGAAACTCTACTCTCCATCATATCCCCTTCCCCTTTCAATCAGTTTCTCTTTTATTTTGATGTCATCATCTTTTCCTCCCATTATGATGGTCTTGTGTAGGTAGTGTCATCCCATTTGGTGTCTGGAGGAGTGTGTTGTAAGGAGTCCTACCCTTCCTTTGGCTCTTACATTCTTTCCACGACCTCTTTTGCAATGGACCCTGAGCCTTGGAAGGTGTGATAGAGATATTTCAGTGCTGAGAACTCTTCTGTCACTTCTTCTCAGCACCATGGTACCTTCTGAGTCATCCCATGATCACCGCCATCTTAAAAGAGAAGCTTCTCTTACCACAAGGATGAGTAGCCTTAATATATTGGTATGAACATTAAGAGAAGTGCTTACTGGGCAGTTTGGTGAGCACAGTATATACATTTAGCCAAACAGCAGCAGATGTTATACCCCTAGGGCTCACGACTACACCTGTTGTAGGTTTTTTGTATTAGGGTTCTATTCCTTCCCATGGAGTGGGCTTCCAGTCAAATTAGAAGGCAAATGGTTTCCCCAACAGCAGATGTGCCACTATTGCACCAGTTGCCTCATTTTGCCTGGCTGGCCAAATATAAGGCTTGCAGAGTCCACTCTTGAGTATCTTCACTGGTGATTTTTTCTCTCTCCCATTGAACTGCATGCAGTGTGGCTTTTTCTAGCTTTCTGTCAGCTGGTCTACATGTAGGAGGTTTCTAGCTCAGCTACAGAAGGATTTCTTAGTTACCTTGCAACCCAAGTATGTGGAGTCTTCAGCAATAGGGTCTTACATCTATTCCTGGTGGGAAACCAAGGGCCTTGGCAATGGCCTGTAATATTTTGGGGGACGTCAGAGACCTCCCTGGCCAACAACTTACTGGAAGGTATCTCATTTCTGGCACTGGAAATTTTCTAACAATCTGTGGCTCTTGAGTGTTCCATTGTCCAAAAAAGTAGGTGTCCATATGACTTATTTATATCTTCTTAGATTTTGATTAGCCCTCCTTCAACTTTTCTTTTCTTTTAAACTTAAATATTTTATGTTGAAATGAAGTATAGATTGCCAGCCAAAAATTAGTATTTCCTATCTTCCATTAAAGGTTTGTGTAATGTTTCCTTTGATAATCACCAAATTAGGCAACTGTGTACAAATGTAGAACTCTAAACAAAAAAATAATCTAAGTGGTAATATTGTGCCCTTCTGACGCTATTTGGAGGAGTGTCATGATAGTCCCCGTTTTTGCAGGTGGCCCTGGCTGTGACTTCCACACTAACCACTAAAGATCAATAGCTGTACTCAGAGTGCCCATCAGAGTCTGTAAGGATTCATGCCACACAGTGCAAATTTGAACTACTGTGCTTTGGCTTCATCCACAGCCCTGGCCAGGCATCTTATTGTATCTGTTTGTACTACAAAATTATATTGCATGCTGTCTCCCTCTCTATCCTTGCAAATAAATAAAAAAAAACAATATTTTTCAAAGTTATTTCCTGCATGGGCTGCAGGTTATTGAGAAATAAATCTGGAGATGGCCTGGAAACCTCTTCCCAGCTGACTTGCTGTCAGAAAGCTTGAAAGAGCTATGCTGTATGCAGTCTCATGGGAGAGAGAAGTCATCAACAGTGCTAAACAGCAGTGGACACTGCATGCCTTAAGATTGGTCAACCAAGCCAAATGTGCCAACTGGTGTAATAGTGACATGTCAGTTACGGGTGAAAACAATGGCTCTGTAATTGAGCTGGAGGCCCACTCCACAAGAATGAATACATAACTGATACTGAAAACCTAGTCAAAGTCTATGACTGTGGTGGTCATGAACCTTAGAGGAGTAACACCTGTTGATGTCTGGATAAATGCATATATTATGCCAACCAAACTGCCCTGTAAGCACTTTTTAAAATGTTTATACCCCTATAATAATACTACTCTCTTTGGCTAGAGAAACTTCTCTTTTCAGATGACAGTGATTACTGACTGGGGTGGCTCAAAAGTCACCATGGTTCTGAGAAGTGACAGTGGAGTGTTTAACATTGAGACATCACTATCATACCCTCAAAGGCTGAGAGTCCATTGCGAAAAAGCTGACAGAATAAGTGAAAGAGACAAAGGAAGGGCAGGACTGCTCACATTTCAATCTTCCAGACACAAAATGATCTTGAAATTCATGATCTCACAGTACTTAAAACTACCTACACAAAGGACCTTCAAAAAAGCAGGGAAAGCTACCAAAATCCTTTTACGATGCTAGTAACACCCTAATTCCAAAACCAGGCAGAGATGCAACAAGAAAAGAAAACTATGGCCTATTTCCCTTATGAACTTAGATGCAAAGATCCTGAACAAAATCCTTGCAAACCGAATCCAACAACACATCTAAAGCATTATCCACCTTGACCAAATGGGATTCATCCCAGGAACACAGGGGTGGTTCAACATATGGAAACCTGTCAATGTAATACACCATATAAACAACCTTAAACACAAAAACAACATGATCATTTCGATAGATGCAGAAAAGGCCTTTGACAAGATACAACATCACTTCATGATCAAAACATTGGAGAAAATTGGCATGGCTGATTCATAACTTAACATAATAAAGGCAATATACAAAGCTCCTAAGGCCCAAATAATCCTTAATGGAGAGAGACTGTAGGAATTCCCATTGAGATCAGAAACATACAAGGTTGTCCACTCTCACCTCTACTCTTCAATATAGTACTGGATGTCCTAGTTCAAGCAATAATACAGGAGAAAGAAATAAAAGGGATACAATTTGGAAAGGAAGAAGTAAGGTTATCCCTATTCACTGATGACATGATTATATATGTAAGAGACCCGAGAGACTCCAGCCCAAAACTTCTGAAGGTGATTAAATCTTATACCAAAGTAGCAGAATAAAAAATCAATGCACAAAAATCAGTAACCTTTCTATATGCAAAGGACAAAAGTATAGAGAAAGAAATAAGGGACATAGTCCCATTTTCAATAGCACAAAAAATTAAATACCTTGGAATAACATTAACTAAGGAAGTGAAAGATATATACAATGAAAACATAAAAACACTCAAAAAAGAAATTGAGGAGGACTTGAGAAAATGGAAAGACTACCCATGCTCCTGGATAGGAAGAATTAGCATTGTGAAGATGGCAATCCTACCAAAGGCAATATACAGATTTAATGCAATTACAATTAAAATCCTAACAGTATTCTTCACAGAGACAGAAAAAATGATCTCAAATCTCATATGGAAAGGCAGAAGGCCTCACATATCCAAATATATCCTCAGCAAAAGAAATACCTCCAGAGGCATCACCATAGCTGATCTAAAGCTATATTACAAAGTCATAGTAATAAAAACAGCATGGGACTGGCATCAAAACAGGAGGATAGTCCAATGAAATAGACTTGAGGACCCGGACTTTGGGTCAAGCAACTAGAGCTACTTGATATTTGACAAAGGCCCTAACAATATAGGCTGGAAAAAAAGACAGCATCTTCAAGAAATGGTGCTGGACAAACTGTATAACCACATGCAGGAAATTGAAACTTGATCCACACATTTCCCTATGCACTACACTCAAGTCCAAATGGATTAAAAACCTCAATATAGGACCAGAAACTCGTCAACAACTCAAAGAAAATATAGGAAGTACTTTCCATAATATAGGAATGGAAAAAGACTTCCTCAACAAAATCCCAGTAGCTCATGGACTAGAACAGTCACTCACTCAATGGGATCACATGAAGCTGAAGAGTTTCTTTACAGACAAGTGTACAATAAGCAGAGCCAATCCAATTGATTACCCACAGAATGGGAGAAAATATTTGCCAGCTATCCAACTGACAGAGGCCAATCTCTAGAATGTACAAAGAACTCAAAAACCTAAACAGTAAAAAAGTCAAACAACCCACTTACAAAATGGGGCAAAGAGCTGAACAGGAAGTTCACAGAGGAAGAAATACAAATGGCAAACACACACTTAAGAAAATGTTCATCATCCCTAATCATCAGGGAAATGCAAATTAAAACAACTATGAGATTCAACCTTACCCCAATAAGGATAGCAAACATCAAAAAATCAAGTGAAAATATATGCTGGCGAGGATATGGAGAATTAGGAACACTCATCCACTGTTGGTGGGAATGTAAGATGATACAACCACTTTGCCTAGCAATGTGGAGACTCCTGAAAGAGCTGACACCAACACACCCAGTTATTCCTTTACTGGACATATACCGTTAAACTGTTAAACCACAGGCCAGAGAGACTTGCTCAACCATGTTTGTAGCAGCTCAATTCATAATAGCTAAGAGGTGGAATCAACCTAGATGTCCATCACTAGAAGAATGGGTAACGAAGACGTGGTATATGTACACAATGGAATTCTATACAGCAGTAAGAAAAAATGACACAATGAAATTTGAGGAAAAATGGTTGAACCTGGAACAGATCATTCTCAGTGAACTTACCAAATCACAGAAAGAAAATTGTCACATAGTTCACTCATTTACAGCACCTAACCTGAATCTACATAAGATACCTTACATACCCAGCAAGCAGCTCATGGACTATACAATAGGATGGGTGGAGAGGAGGGGAGAGCAAGGGAGGGAATGGGAAACACAAATCTAGACTCAAACGGCAATGGTACTCTAAAAATCTACATCCTAAAAGGCAGACCAAATGGCTGAACCTTTACCAGGCCCTGAGAGGGAACACCTGAGCCACAAGACACTGGAGAGGGTATGATGAAGACTGACCTTAAGCTTCTACAGCTTCTCTCTCTCCCTCTCTCTCTTTCTCTCTCTCTCTTCTCTCTAAATCTTTTATATTAGTTATCTTTTTCTTCCTTTTCTTAGTGGGCACTGACCTGTAACTCCCAGTACCAGCATGTGGCCTTCATCCACGATGAGCTTTTGATCAGACAGACCCACAAGGTTTTCTAAAAGAAAGACAGATTTCTGTCAGAGTACTTGATGACCTACCAAAGGTTAGTGATAAGACCCTACTGCTGAAGACACCTTATGAAGTTGACACATAAGATGACACAGCCATGGTGGGGAACCAACTGCTCTCAATTTAGCTAACTGATCCCCTCACTGGTATGGGACCCATAGCTGCAGCTGGGAAACAAGTCAGAACCATATCCAAACATAAGCCTGCTCCCCATTATCAAGCTACCACCAATCATGGGCTACCAGAGGGCCTACACCTATTAAATTCTCTATAAAAAGTAAGGGTTATCTCATTTGTCTGGTACTAACTTACTCTCCATTGGAAAATCTGCTTCTTCTCTTTTTCAGATAGATGTAGATCCTAAGGAGAGAGCCACTCAATCATACCCCAAAATGGCCCCAGCTGAAACTAAGAACAATTGGCGAAACAAGCAAGGGTGCTGTTTTCTTGGTGAAGCGGGTACCAGCACAAGGGTAAAGTAGATCAACACAGAGAAAAATCAACTCCTACCAAATCAGAGATCCAGAGATCCAGAGACCCAGAGGCCCCCAACCCCTCATCACTGAAGCAGACCAAAAATGAACCCAACGAGGCTCAGGGAAATTTTGCCGAAGAGGGGGCGGAAAGAATGTCAGAGACACATTTTGGGTCATTATATGCACAGACATTTATCCTTCCCATAACTGTGGACTAACTCCAGAATGTATGACCCATATACCTGAACAAGGAGGGGCCAGGTGGAGTGGGTAGGACATGGAGGAGCCTAACAATGGTACCAAATTAACTGTATTCACTGAGTACAAAACTAATTAATTAAAAAATAAATTTGTCAAAAAATAGGAGGAAAGATTTTGACATCAAAACAAAAGAGAGACCAATTGGTAGTGTGTGTGGGGGGGGGAGGATTTGATAGAGAGTAGATCAAGCATTTTTCTCTTCTCCAGTGTGTGTAGGGTGGTTGAAAGGAGAGACCTAACTTACTGTCTAATTGTGATGGCTCTTCTAATATGTTAGAGGAAAGGATTCTATCAAACAGAAGTGGGCATAGGGGACCAAGAGAAAATATCACTGACTTGATAATAGTTACCTCTTAATTGTACTTTTCCTAATTTTTAGCTATTCTAGTTTTAAACAGGAATATTTTATTACATTTATATTAAATACTTAAATAATGAAGAGTACTGATAGTAATTAGTAATGTACTTATGCTATAGTTATTAAACTTTCATTTGTCAGTGATATCAACTTCATCTGCTTTGGTGACACAACTTCTAGGTCTTTAATTCTGAAGCTCATATCCAGGGCCCAGGGTGACTGGATGCGCCTTCAAGTGTTCATGCTTGAGCTGCATAAGCAGGGGTTATAAAAAGGTAATAGCTTAGGGCAGAAGATAAAATTTGGGGTCTAAACTATAGCTATAATCAATTTTTTTTCTTTCCTAAAAGCTAGAATATCTAGTTTTCTTCTACTAATACCATCTTTGCATGCACAAAATATGGAGCATTTTACACAAATAACAATAACTATAGTTACTTATATTTCAGACTTAGAAAATAATTACGCAGTATGAAATAAGTCAGTGTGTTGATTATATCATGGCATAGTCCTCATATTTCCATCACCAACCTGCATACCTAACGCAGTTGAATACTTTCTCCTCCTCTTTCCCTTTACACTCTCATTCCACAAATGAAGAAATAAGTAACAACCTGCACAGAACACACTGAGTTTTGACTCCTGCTTTAAATAAATTAAACCTTGAAACTGTTTGACATTTGTCTATCTCACATCTCAATAAACATAAGCTGTGGGAAGTAAAATTTTTACCTCAGATGGATTTGAGGATGGTGATTCATGCCATTTCTAGCATAATCTTTATCAGCTTTGGATGAAATTAGCTATTAGTGCTTGCTGTGAAGTCAAGGCAATCATTCTGGGAGAGTGACACAATATTGCACAGTATGGCATAGGATGCTAGAGTCGGAGCTATTCTGCTGGTGATATCAAATGGCAACAAGCTGCAGTGTTCAAAAATTGTTTGGATTAGTAAAACAGTTGTTCAGCCTTCATCATTGATTCCAAGTTGATTGACACAGAGATCAGGTTTAAGCCTTGAAGCATTCAGAAATCAGAAGGTAAACAGGCTACCTCCCCAAGAGAATTGAGGCATTTTTGCAAACTGTTTCCAAATGGTGGACCTCCATTAACATTGCTGAAAATGTAACCCCTGTTAGCAGGTGGAAGTGGTTTAGTATAGCCTACCTTTTTATTTTTTTTCAATCAAATGTCAGAAAACAATTTGGAATAACAAGTTCCAAAAAGCACAGTAAACATTACCAATGAGAGAGTCAAATATCAGTCATCAGATATCTGAACATTTTCCAATGGGGGCCCACAGCTTTGCTTGAGTCTTATCATTGGCAAAATGAGACACATATCCATGCTCGATCAGAGTGAGAATTCAGGTTCTATGGTTTATATCCCTGTTCTACAGGCAGTGATTACTAGAAATACTTCATATGATAAGATTGTATTAAAAAGTAGGAAGATTATACTAAAGGACCTGGTAATATAACTAAATGATCATGTATTTAACAAAACACAGTTCTAAAGGCAGAGAGAGACACAATGAATCCATCAGGAGATACATGACATAGATCTATGAGATCACTTTAGATCAGAAATGGAAAAATATATAAATTATTTATAAAATTTGAAGGCTAAATAAAAATTTTAAATGCCAAGCCAATTAATATAGATAAGAAATCTATCTTTATTTCTTTGAAAGACATGTTGGTTGATATAATCAATAAAATATAAATGGAGGATGGGGAGAAGGCATCAAGACCTGAAGACCTGAATTCAGACCTCTGTAATATATGTAAAACTCAATTCAGTAGCACACCTCTGTAATCCAAGCTCTCCTATCAGGAGATGAGAAGTTAAGACAGTAGCTTGTGGGCCAGCCAACCTGATGTAGGCACTGGGAAACAAGAAGACCCTGCCTCACACAAGGTGGAAAACAAAACCCAACATTTGAGGTTTTCCTGATATCCACATGTGCACTGTGTCACATTTGCACCTGGTAACACACATGTGCATGCATGCACGCACACACACACATGCACAAGACACACAAAAGATAAAATAAGAACTAAATTGAACCTTTAAAAATCATGTTATGTAGATGAAACAGTGAATATTAAGATATATAATCTTAAACAAATGTGGATTTTTGTAAAAAAGTTTAAAACAAAATGACAAAGAAGGTCAGTAGGTGAGTAGAAATTAAAGATATAGTATGGACAGCTGAAGAGATGGCTCAGCGGTTAAGGTGCTTGGCTGTAAACCATAACCACCCAAATTCAACTACCCAGTACTCAGGTAAAGCCATGTGCACAAAGTGGCACATGTGTCTCCAGTCCTTTGCAACTGCTAGAGGTCCTTGTGTACCCATTATCTTTCTCTTCTAGGCATGGTGGTGCTTGCCTTTAATCACACACTTAGAAGGCTGAGGCAGGAGGATCTCTGTGAGTTCAAGGCCAGCCTGAGATTACATAGTGAATTCCAAGTCATCCAAGGGTTAGAGCTAGACTCTACCTTGCAAAACATTATATATATATATATGTAATATGACATGTAAAATTGGACAAAGAGTTTTATTTATTTTTTTCAATTTTTTAATTTGATTTATTTACATGAAAGAGAGAGATAAGAAGAGGAAGGAGAGAGAGAAAGAGGCAGATAAATAGATAGAGAGAATGGGTATATCAGGGCCTCTAGCCACTGCAAACAAACTCCAAATATATGAGCCAACTTGTGCAACTATCTTTCGTGGATACTGAGGAGTCAAACCTGGGTCCTTTGGCTTTCCAGGCAAGAGCCTTAATCACTAAGCCATCTCTCCAGCCCAATAACAAGTTTTAACTGCTCTTAAAATATTTAATGAAGTATGAATGGAATATATCAGGGGTAAAAAGTGCTCACATTCATTCTACTATCTTGCTTACTCTTTTTTATTTTTTTCGAGGTAGGGTCTCACTCCAGCCCAAGCTGACCTGGGTGGGATTCACTGTGGAGTCTTAGGGTGGCCTCAAATTTATGGCTATCCTCCTATCTCTGCCTCCCCAGTGCTGGGATTAAAGGCATGCACCACCACGCCTGGCTTGCTTACTCTTTTTCATATTGACTCCTTCATGGCTGATTCTGTCACATTCTTCAGTTAGAAGTAAGTTATTTTTCCTTTCTTGTGGGGAGCTTTAGATGTTTGCAGATGCTGGGAAGGAGGAACAGGAAGCAGAATGGAGCCAGACATAGTGATGTAATCCCAATACTTGGGAAGCAGTGGCCAGAGGGTCAGGGGTTCAAGATCAGCCTTAGCTACATACTGATTTTGAGGCTAGTGAAATTTGTTTATTTTATTTTTGAGTGAGAGAGAGAAAGTGGGAGAGAGAGAGGGAGGGAAAGAATGGTAATTGAGTTGATTTAGGAAGAAGTATTGTCTAGAATATAAAAATTTCAAAACTTTATATTTCTTAATTTTATGAGTAGTACCATATATATATATATATGATGCAGTATTTATAAAAATTAGAACCAATTCACATTTATGGAAATAGAATAAATAGTGAAATAAAATCTATCCAAAAACAAAATGATTACTTTCTCAACATCTAAGCTGTAAAAGCAGAAAGAAAATATACACTCAAAAATGAGGTAGAAAAAGAATAGCTATTTGCTTTACAAAATTAGAATGCAAAGATTTTAGTGGGTTATAGAGTCATATTTTGAGTATATAAGATGGAGCACATGTCAGTAAAAATTAGACATTAATTGACAAAAGTTAAAAAAGGATGTAAACATATGTAATAAAAGGTTACATCCTAAATAGCTATTTTCTAAGAAACTGTTCTAAACAAAATTTGTAATTGGTGTAGGCATAACCGAAGATACCTTAAATACCCAGCAAGCATCTCCTAGATTAGACACTAGGATGGAAGGGGAGGGAGGGGAGGGCATCAAAGGGGTGGGAAACACAAATCTAGACCTAAACGGCAATGGTACCATAATCTTCTACTTACTAAAAGATAGACCAAATGGCTGATCCTTCACCAGGCCCTTACAGGGAACACCTGAACCACAAGACACTGGAGAGGGTAAGATTAAGACTAACCTTAGTCTCCTACATCTTCCCTACCTCACTTCCCCTCTCCCTGTCTCTCTCTCTCTTATCTCTAACTCTTATATATTAGTTATCTTTTTCCTCATTTTCTTAGTGGGCACTGACCTGTAACTCCCAGAACCAGCATGGGGCTATCATCCACAATGAGCTTTTGATCAGAGAGACCTACAAGGTTTCCTAAAAGACAGACAGATTTCTGTCAGAGTACTTGATGACCCACCAAAGGTTAGTGGTAAGACCCTACTGCTGAAGATACCTTATGTGATTGACATGCAAATTAGAATGGCATGGCTGGAAGTTGGATGAGAGTCAGTCCCCAGACAGTCAGCGCATCTAGTGCCAGAAGGTGCTACATGGGCGACTGGGGGAAATTGACCAATATCTATCGAAGCAACGCATGGTCTAACCTACTTAGCAGCAAATAACTTATTGTGATGCCCACACAAGTGCAGTGGTGGCACACAGCCATGGTGGGGAACCAACTGCTCTCAATTTGGCTAACTGATCCCCTCACTGGTATGGGACCCATAGCTGGAGCTGGGAAACAAGTCAGAACCATATCCAAACATAAGCCCACTCTCCAATATCAACCTACTATCAATTGTGGGCTACAAGAGGGCCTACACATATTAAATTCTCTATAAAAAAAAAAAGTAAGGGTTATCTCATTTGTCCTGGTGCTAACTTACTCTCCGTTGGAGAATCTGCTTCTCTTTTTCAGATAGATGTAGACCCTAAGGAGAGAGCCACCCCATCATACCTCAAAAGGGCTCCGGCTGAAACTAAGAAAACTTCGAGAAACAAGCAAGGGGGCTGTTTTTCCTGATGAACCGGACACCAGCACAAGGGGGAAGGAGATCAGCATAGAGAAAAATCAACTCCTACCAAATCAGAGAGCCAGAGCCTCAGAGGCCCTCAACACCTCATCACTGAAGCAGACCAAAAATGAACCCAACATGGCTCAGGGAAATTTTGCGGAAGAGGGGGCGGAAAGAATGTCAGAGTCACATGTTGGGTCATGATATGCAGAGACATTTAGCTTACCCATAACTGTGGGCTAACTCCACAATGCATGACCCGCATACCTCAACAAGGAGGGGCCAAGGGGAGGGGGTAGGTCACGGATGAGCCTAATAATGGTACCAAACTGACTGTATTTGCTGAATACAGAACTGACTAATAAAAAAAAAAAGAATTATAAAAAAAAAAAAAAAGAAAATAGTTTCTGACACAAATGTGTTGTCAATGTGGTACTGACAGGAATGTATTGATTCATTTCTTTGTGTGTTATACAAATGTGGGAAAATGGGAAGATTATACTTAGATGGATGCTATGTAGCATTGGGGAAAATTGGGTGACTAAAAACCACTAAAAAATGCTGATCAGAAAAATCTAAGACACATGAGATCACATTCTGTTTGTCAGCATATGTAAACTTAAGCCATCAAAATTAATTGAAACTACTGGTATACCAGTGTGCGTATCAGTGAACCTGTGATGTGTCTATAAGGAAGTGGGAGGTAGGAAGTTTAGAGGTTAGCAGTCACTAGAAGAGAGAAACATGTGGGGGTTCTGATAAGTTTTTTGTTTTCTAGCTCCTGGCTCGTGACAAAGGTATGTTCACAGGTTTGTTCAGTTTGTAAAATGTAATCAAGCTGTGCTCCTACATTTCACATAACATATAATATTCCTTTCTCTGCATATACACATACCATATATATATATATATATTGGTATGCAGTATTATTAGTCTACTATGGATATTACCACACACACACACACACACACACAATTAGTACTGTCTACATGTCACTAAAATCAAATACAAAAAATTTAACTAGCTTTTAGCATATGAGTCTAGGAATTATTCAAGGTCTAAACTAAGTGTTACAAACTAGAACAGGGTGAAAATGTCAAAAGTGAGAAAAAGTGCCCATTTCCATTGTATTAGGCCATCCCATTTCTTATTCTTACTGTATAATACACTTGATAATTTGTATAGGATATAGGGTCTCCAGATAAAATATGGAAATCCTATTAAATAGAAAATTGTACATAAAGAATACTATAAATATAAACATGTCTATAGAACATGGGAATTCATTACTGCTAATAATGGAAACAGTTAATGTCATTGTACATGTTATTCCATTGCACAATGACTCTTCTATGGTAGAGATAGCATAGTGATTCCATGAAACACAATGAGAAGAATGAGGGCACATTATAAAAATTACCAGAGGCAAATTCACAAAGGCATTTTAAATTAGCCACATACTGGGGATAAACTTAATTCTTAGGTATTACATCTTCCTTTTGAGTCCATGTTTATATGTGTAGGAAAAGTTTTGAGACAGACATGACAGTGCATTTTTTAATCCCAGCACTTGGAAGGCTGAGATCAATTCATGTTAGAGACAACTGTGGTCTACAGAGTGAGTTATAGGTCAGGCATAGTTGTATAGGAAGACCCTTCCTCAAGAAAAATGTGTACAAAATAACAAGACACTTGAGGGAGATACATGCTTCATTAAAACATATAATTACTTCTCTTGATGGAATGGCAATGATTGATAAGTGTGGGCCTGGTTCTGGGGGTCTTGACATAAAGGACACTTGAACATTATTTATAGAAAAATGAATTACATGTTGTTACTTAGCAAAAGCACAGGTAAGTCAAAGCAATAGATTCATAAAGATATGTTTGTAAAGGAAGCCAGACAATATTACATGAACTTTAGATAAACTTATAGTGACAAAGCAGGGTTTGAAAGTGTGATTTCTAACAAAGTGTATAGTGAAGCCATAATCAGAACAGTATTACTTCCCAACATTTCGCCATCTGTGCTTTACATTTCAGGGTGAGAAAACTAGGACATGGCCCATAAAATAATGCACTGCACTGATTGTTTCCTGGAAACTAAAGCTTAACAAGGACAGTTGAATCCACCAGTGTTTCTTGTACTTTTCCCCTATATTTGGTGGCTATAGAAACCAGGGATGGAAAGATGACATAGTCGTTAAGGCATTTGCCTGCAAAGCCAAAGGACCCAGGTTTGATTCCCCAGCACCTACATAATCCAGATGCACAACCTGGCTCATGTGTCTGGAGTTCGTTTGCAGCGGCTAAAGGGTCTGGCATGCCCTTTCTCTCTCTTTTGCTCTCTCTTTCAATAAAAGGCCACTATTTAAAAGAAAGAATAAAGTTAAATACATTAATGCAAACCTATGGCAGTTGTGTACCACTTAATATTTATAATTATAAGTATTGCTTTACAATAGTAATCTGTTTATATAATTTAATTTTAATATATAGTCTAGAAAGTGATATTGAAATTAGTTTTATTTTCTTCATTCAAAATGATTACAACATTTCTCCTCAATTAATTATTCTTTTCAAGTGAAAACAAAGAAGGACAAAAGTCAATGTAGAACTCACCAGAACAGGAGCATTACGGTTTGTCTTGATTTGAGACCATGGGTTCATGACAGCCTGCTGTTGTTGGTGTACAGCCTGGCAAAGTTGAGGGATATTAACATCTTGGTAGAGTTGCTTGATCTTTTCCTAGAACTAAAGAAATGTACTAATGTTTGAGTATTGATTATTCTCTAAAGAATGAGTTTATCTGTATGAAATCAAATGAATTAAAATTACAAAGATAATTATATATACATTATCCCCGATTGACCAAGCAAACACATTTTAATTGATAATTCATAATAAAAGTGACTAAAGAGAACACAATAATTGAAGAAATCATCTGCTTAATTTAGAATTCTAGAGGAAGTAATCTTTCACTTGTTGAGAATGAGAATTAATGTTTGCAGCATGTGACCTTAAGGTATCAATCCTCTTTGCTACTGAAAAGAGAAACTTACTAATTTTCCAGACATATGATTAAAGGGTTATCTCAAGTAAATCAAGTTAAATTTAAAATATTTTTTTTCTGATGCTATAAGTCTACTAAATTTAATTGATTCTTCATTTTTATGCAAAGATAACACTGCATTTATTTATTAGGGTAGTATTCACATATTGTGGTATTAATAGTTAAAAGTAATTATTGTAAATTTGGCATTGAATATTTTTTTTTTAAATTTTTTTTGTTCATTTTTATTTATTTATTTGAGAGCGACAGAGAGAGGAAGAGGCTGATAGAGAGAAAGAGAGAGAATGGGCGCGCCAGGGCTTCCAGCCACTGCAAACGAACTCCAGATGCGTGCACCCCCTTGTGCATCTGGCTAACGTGGGTCCTGGAGAATCGAGCCTCGAACCGGGGTCCTCAGGCTTCACAGGCAAGCGCTTAACCGCTAAGCCATCTCTCCAGCCCAGCATTGAATATTTTTGAGAAGAAATGATGTGGCTATTTGGAAGAGAAAGGCTTGTAAAATGTATTATTTTACTGTAGTAATAAATTGTATGGAAAACTTTAAAAAAAAACTAGGGATTGAGAGATGGCCAGGGGTTAAGTGAGCTTTTTGCTCAATCATGAGGACCTGAAGGACTCCAAGACACCAGTGTTCAAATCTGCAGATCTCATGTAAGCAGCTGGGCATAGCCATAAGCGCCTATATCCCTGTCCCAGAAGGAAACAAAGTTATAAGAATTGTCACAACCTAGGATGCTCCAAAATCAGTAAAGACTGGCAGAACAGCCATGAATCAGGATACCAGATGTTTCAATCAGACCATTATAAGTGAGTCTCCCTATCGAGGCGAGAATATGGTTCACCACACCACACCACACCACAGCTCCCCACGCACATCTTCCCTGGAAAGCCTAGAAGCCAGGTGAGAATGAATTATCACCATTCAAAAGTCAAGCATACAAGAAAGAGAAGATTTACACAGTGTGTCAACTGTAGAAAAGCAAGATAAATGCAAATTATTTATTGATAAACCATCTTGATCCAGTGCCAGTGTTGTAAATAAGCAGGAAGGGAAAGCTTCAAATTCTAAAAGAACAAGCATGATGGTTTGGAGAGCCATCCCTTCCACCTTGAATTAGGAGCATGGACTGGATTATCTCTTATCCTTTCTTTCACATACAATTTATTGACTGTCCACCGTGGAGTGATGGAGACTGTTTGGGATCCTGTAATGAGCAAATTATAGATAAGCACATTTGCGGCTTTCTTAAACTGCTAGTAGTGATACCATGTTTCAAGTGCATAGTAACTATTAATAATTCTGAAGCACTTATTATGAAGCAGGCTAGTGTGCTCCAATAATAGGAAAATTTAAAATATTATTTTTGCTTAAGGTGTCAAAATGAGAAGAGAAAAAGCCATGTCTCAGAGCAGTTCAGCTGAAAGAGTGTTGTTTTTTTCTGAATTTTTATTTATTTATTTGAAAGCAGAGAGGAGAGAGAGAGGGGAGACAGAGAGAGAGAGAGAGAGTGAGCGAGCATGTCAGGGCCTCTAGACACTGCAAACGAACTCCAAACTCATGTGCCCCTTGTGCATCTTGCTTACATGGGTCCTGAGGAAACAAACCTGGGTCCTTTGGCTATACAGACAAATGCCTTAACCACTAAGCCATCTCTCCAGCCACTGAAAGTCAGTTGTTTTTTTTTTTTTTAATGTAATCCACTGTTCACATGGATATAACTTACCACATTGGGATCCTAAGAAATCAGTAATTTAAAAGAAGACTATTCCACCTAAAAGGAAAATAACCAACAATTTACTTCTCTGTGCTTAGTTAGACCCTGCTAACATTAAAATATGACTTGAAGGGTTATTAGGAAATCCAACATGTGATACTGCATGTCAAATTACCATGAAAAACTTGAGTATAAAAACCCATCACATTATTTTGGATGTGCAAGTTTTGATCTTAAATACTTTATTTTTAAATATATACCTACAATAGTCTATGGGTTATACACATAAATATAACTACAGGAAGAAAGATTTATAAAAGGAAGCAGTTACTTAATTTTTTAAAACTTACTAGCTGCAGCAAAACCCCTCTTAAGATGAGGTATCACTTCACCACCAGCTGTGCACTTACATTTAAAAGGACTTTATCTGCCCAGAGGATTGTGGTTACATAAGACATCTCGTGTTTAATGTTTATTTATGGGATCTTGGCAAATTCTCATGGAATCATTTTAATGCCAACTGAAAATTGTTGAACCAATTGCATAA
Organism: Dipus sagitta; assembly: GCA_036346955.1. Taxonomy (NCBI): domain Eukaryota; kingdom Metazoa; phylum Chordata; class Mammalia; order Rodentia; family Dipodidae; genus Dipus; species Dipus sagitta. The sequence goes on along the minus strand of CM070772.1, from coordinate 129,992,669 downwards.
TTTACTGGCATGAACAGGAAAATATCCTATCCAAACTATGTTTTCTTAGCATGAAATATATATTTTTAAATCTCTAAAAGCACTGAACTCATTTTATGAAGAACCTAAAACTTCCTCTCACAAGAAAACCACTACCACATATATCATCCACCAATTTCTGATCCTAAACTCCTGCATAAGTACACTGACAAGGGGCATTACTAGGTAGTGCAAGTGTTTGGTGGTTCAAACTCCCCCCTTGCTCCCTCCACAGAACGTTTATGATGTCTGAGTTAGAGGAGACATATGCACCTTCTGGGTGACAGAGCAGGTGTTTCCCTGCTGAGTCAGGGTACCTCACTCTGAGCTTCAACTTTATAAAGGTGAGTACAGAATTTCCTTCTTTTGCAACATACCAGCAGCTCTTAAAAATTACTTTTCCACAGTAATCTTAGATTTTTGTACTAGGTAAATAGGAATGAGAGTTCTAGGCTATATTTGTGACTTAGAGTACACACAATTAATAGAATCATTAATGGAAGGTGAAATTTCAATCATCTCTTCCTGTTACATGAAAGGGCTCTGAATGTTTACTAGGTAAAAGATGAGTGCAGTCACTTGCTGGTTTATCTAATGCATATTGAGTGCCTCCTAAGTGCTATGGGTCAGGTCCTGAGGGATTGGAAGATAAATGGAAATGAATAAGTAGGAAATAGTGTCCCCAAACAAGCATATCATTAATAAAAATGTGCCTTTGGAATGTAACACCTCTACATTTGATGTAATTGTGACAGGGAATGACCTCCACAAAATTTTTGCTTGTGATGTCATAAATTTCTACTATAGGAAAATACTTTATGGCTTGGAGGAGTTTTTCAAGTCTGTGGAAGTGTACAGACTCAGGAGGGGGCTCCTTCTCTGTGCTTCCAAAAGGTGCAGCACCGCCCCCACCCTTGCAAATTACGTTCATAAGAACACACGTCTCTCTAGCACTATACAAGCAAAGCTTAATTCGTTTGCAGCTTCAATTAGTATTTGTCTTGATGAGTATTTGACATACTATTACTAAACTATTTCCCCTGCCAGGTCTTTGGGAGATTTCTACCCAGTGCCAAACAGTCTGTTAAAATCTTGCTTCACAACGCTGTGCATTCCAACCTGGAGAATACTAGCAGCTGCTTCCCGTGGCTGAGGAGAAAGAGTAGCCTTCTGTGTCCCGGCTGGAGTCTTATGTTGTTTGCATGTATCCCAAAGCCCTCCCATTAGTCCTGTATCCAGTTATTTTCAGAAATCTTAACCTATCTGTAGAATACTAACAGCTTCCTACTCCCTTTCACAGAAATCATCTAACAGCTTCCTACTCACTTTCACAGAAATCATTTCATTAGAGACTCCTTTGGTCTAGTGAAACTCAGTAATGTAGCTGTTGCTATCTTCATTTATAAGCTGAAAGAACTTACACTTGTGGTTATTGAAATCCATGTGCATTAAAACTGAGCTGAAACTCAGTATCTCGCTTTGAGGTCTCAGCTCTAAGGTCCTTCCAGTCTACCACACGACTTAGGGCTACTGTTAAAATGCTAGTTATTCTGTATGTGGTTCCTTGAGATCTGGGCTAAAGGCTGAACACAACAAAATGTTTCAGAGTGAGATTTGAATCATTGTTATATCACAACAAATTCCAAATAGGGATGTGATGTATAACATAAGAAATTATATAGACATAAATAAATACATACATACATACATACATACATATATATACATATATATATATATATACACATACATATATACATATATACATATATATACATATATATATATACACATATATATATATATATACATATATATATATATATATAATTGTATTGTTGATGATTATATTAGTGACAATGATATCACTGTATTTCCATTTGGTCTTCTTCCACATTGCCTCTTGAGTCTGTGGATGTTTAAACAGAGCCAAAAAGCCTTCTAGTATCCATGAAATGCAATGGGGAGAAACATGATGACTTCTGAAATAGTCACTTCACTTTGTTTTGATAGAACAAATTCAAATAGAATTTGGAAATCTATTTTGGTTTGGTGGTTAATTTTTTGCTTTATAACTCATATCTTATTACGTTTTAGTATCCACTATTGAAAATTCACAGATACATAAATTTCAACTATCTCTTTGTGGGATCATGGTGCATTTATGTTATCTGCAAAGGAAAAGATGGAATGATTATCTTCAAGTTCCTCCAATCTTTATATGTATGTGACTATTGTCAAACATTATTCTGTCTCAGAATATCCATATAAATCTTTTTATAGACTAACAAATTATGTATGCTATTGTCAAGTATCAATCATCCAGAAAATCTTGTTTAACATACAACATAGAACATCTATATGAGTGAAAGAAAATAATCAACCCTGCTATTATAAATAATTTCCCAGCATATATATATATATATGTATATACATATATATATATACATATATATATATATATCTGATATACATAGAGTATTTTACTGTCATTATTATTTTAAGCAATTTAACTCATGACAAGTTAAACAGATGATTGCTAAGTAACCTCTGATTAGTTTTTAAAATTGATTCAGGGTTAGAAATTGTCTTTCTCTTGAGATATTTATGTTATATAAATATAATGCATATAAATCTATTCCATTATTCATTTACAATATTTTTCTTGGATTTTAATTTTTACATTATCATCTCTTGAGATGATTTCTTTAATCTTAATCTTTAATTTCTTAATTGATTTCTGGGTTTCAAATCTTCCAAAAAATGAGCCATATTTATTATTGCTATTTATTACATTATGCTAATACTGGGTTCTATCCAATAGGGGAACAAAGTCATGATACCATTTTTTGTAAACAATAAGTGAAAACAAAGAAATAATAGCAACAACTCATAGCAAATAACATTTCAACCTCACTTTGTCAAAGCAAATTCCTAGCCAAATTTAATAACTCAGGTCTCAGCAAATGCCATAGATGTACAAACACATAGCAGAGAATAGTCACATAAGTTTCTTTTTGACAAAAGGATATACAGTGCAAGTTGAGAACTATAACCTATAAACATAATTTACCCTGAATTTATCTGGCTAATATAGAAGAATGCTAAATAAAGATAAAACATATTTTATAATTTGTGTATTTCCAGAAGTTTCCTGTGAAAGGAACTGTTCTAAACTGATGGCAGGTAAAATGACACATCAAGAATATGTACAGCTTCATTAGGAAAAGCGGTTATGCAAATATACCAAAAAGTGTACCAATACTCCATCTTCATTTCAAAGCTTATTATACACATTTCCAGGTAAGTATGACTTGCAATAATTGGCCAAATGTGGATGAGAGCTCTACTACAAATTCGCAGAGAAGGATGTGAGCAGTTTCCATGTCCCTTTGGAAGTGCCTGTCGTGTTATATTTATGCCACCAGGCTTCTCTCGACTATTGTTAGCAATTCATGATAGCATTTTTCCACTTCACCATATTCATAAACCACAATGCATTTTGGTGCCAGGTAGAGGGAATTCCAATCCAAAGTTCCAAGTTGGAATTTTTTTTTTTCTGGCCAGGCCAACAAACTAAAGCAATCTAATCATTTAAGAAGGCGATCTTTTGGATCTGTTTCTTTTAAGAGTGCAGTATATATGATAATGACTTCATTGTCATCAAATAGAATACAATTAATTTTATTTTTTAGTATGTTATCAGCAAGCAAACCACCAGTATTAGCTCGATACCATCTGGGAGTGACAGTTTCCTTATTACAAAATATGTAAAAATATGGATTCCCTTAAGGAATCTGTTGCATTGCATCTGCTCAGATTTTGTTATATGCTAATGGTTTTAACCCAGCATATGAAGCATGCAAAAAAAAAAAAAACCCTGAAAATTTCAGCTGAATTACTTGTTTCACATTTAAAGTGTCTCAAAGATGGAGAAGGCTGCATATGTGCCTTTAGCTACAGGGGATTGAGCAGAAACAAAGAAGGAGGAAGAGAATGTTTCTCTTCCTACCTGAGTTTTAGTCACCCTCATCCTGTCTCCAGAGAGAGTCTGACTGCCCACACAATTACGGCTACTTGATATGTGAGAGAGGTGCACAGAATGGAGCTATGCAGTGCTAAATCCCAAATGAGCACTGTTGATAACAAAGAGATTGTGACTGATAAGACAATTATTATCCTTATACCTCTGTGTTCATAATATATTAAACAATCACGGTGATTAAAACGAGCTATTATAATTATGAAACCATTCTCTGAGACAGTGCTTCTTTTCTTTCCATCATTGGCCTCTCTGCATTTTCTCACCTTTACTTTACTTGAATGTGGAAAATTTATTGGAATGAATTCTGTCTATTGACTAAAAAGAGTGCTTGGGCTTGTGCCAAAAACATGTAGCAGATTTCAAAATCTGGCCTCTGAGTATTTTGGGGAAGGACCTGTTTGTGAAAGAGATCACCGTGACATACCAAATTAGGTTTATAGACTAATTTTAGGGAAGAAATTTTATGTCAGATTGTTGCTTTTCATGTTTTGTTCTGAGGCGCTATTGCTTTAAGATAACAGTATTTGCACATGTGTGAAACAAATTGGTATGAATTGTTTTTCCATACATATAAGTCCTCAGGGTTCAAATATGAAATATGCTTGGTAGTACCATCCCCAAAGCACTGTTATTGCTTTGTAACATATGTATGTATATAATTGCTTTGTAGGAAACTACATAGATATAGACATAAACATAGACATATATGATTCATGATATTTCTCCAGCATTGGTTATATAAATATATACATGCTTTGTAGGAAACTACATAGACATAGACATAAACATAGACATATATGATTCATGATATTTCTCCAGAATTGGTTATATACATATATACATAGGTATGTATGTATCTATACTACAAGAAACAGACATTTTTTGATTATATTGTTAATTCTATTAAACAAGGTAATGATTTTATAAATAAGCATCATTTATATCTTGTTAAATGTATATTTTGTCATTATTATAAGCTCCATGGAATGGACCTCTTGGGGATGGTACTGATAAAACACCCAAGAAGTAAGAAAATCTCCAGACTGAAAAGGCGCTTATAAGGGTCTATTTATACTTTAAAATTACTACCTAAAAACAAAGCATAAGTACATTTATTTCTTCACTGCCAACTATGGAACTTTCTTTCTTTGTGCCCTCACATCTAGTTGCCTCATGGTACCAGCTTTGATTGTGGGGATTATATTAATTGACCTGCACTTATTAATACTTGCGCAGATAAATGTAACAGGAAATAGTGCTGTATGATATACTGCACAGACTAGTATTGCTATTATCCCCTTCCCAAGAAGAGAGTTTTCCTGCATTATGGACATAACTGCTAAAAAGGTAAGGGCTGACATTTAGTTGCAATTTAAATGTAAAATTTGTAGACCATCAGATAAAGTAATAATTACCCAGAAGTATCTGTATGGGTGTAAGGGAGGATCACAGACATTTAACAACAAAGCAGCAAGGACATTCCTTTGGCTCTATTTGGGTCAGCATACAATTCAATGTGATAAACCCTTCCTTAAGGACTGAGCATTGATTCTCTTAAGGAAAAATGGTCACCTGCAAACATTTTTCAAATAGCAACACTGAAACAAATTTCTTAAGTTCCTTTCATGTTACTTTGACTTATTTAGGATTTGTGCATTATGGAAAATTTTGCTGAATTATTTAATGTTCATATCCACTGATTATAATAACTACCTGGAATCAGTCTCCCCTGCCTTTTGTTGAGAATTGGAGAGTTAAAAAAAAGTCTTCTGGTTCAATTATTATTTAAATCCAAATATCTATGTGAATGCATCCGCTCCTGATGATGACAGGGCAGGGGGACTTTGTTGAGTTTTTAAACCAGTTCTCTTTGTGCTATTTGTACATTTATTACAAAAGGGGAATCTGGTCAAGGTCAGTACATGACCATTCATGATTCCATGTGGTAGTCTTCCTCACAGTATTCATTTTATATCATCCCTAGAAGAGATACAGCTTAGGACTTGAAATCATTATACATCACCTTTCATCATATGCCAATCATTCAAGGTTAATGTACTTTTACTGCTCTTACTTAATGTGTTCTGTTTGAGAACCCCCCTTGAATTTTCTTCTGCTCTGTCCTCACCTTGTATGCCAAAGTGCTAAGAAAGTCCAGCATTTTTACTGCGTGGCTCTACCATGTTAATAATCTGTTCTGTTGACTTTAGATGAATGCTAATTGATAGGGATCAGGAAGGAGAATTACCATTCAGCTTTTTAAAAGCTAAGGATTTTTGATGTTACTGCTTGGTGCCTATGTGAAAATAGGGCCAAAGGGGAGTTTGTAATAGATCTCCATGAAGTCAGAGTTAGAATATTCTTCCAGTATATTCTGATGAGGTATTCACTAACAGATTTAAGTGGTACTTAATGTTGTTCCACGGCATGCTGTCAGTAGACTTTAAATAAAATTGACCTAGAGTGTAGCTTTGAACTTGGTGAGTCAGGGGAGCTTAGGAGAACTTTACTGATGAGCTTGCAAATGGTAGTTCAAGTTTGTAAAGATATAATTAAAAACACAGCAGCACAGCACCTGTAAAGTCCCCTATTAAATAATTCAAGAGATGAAACATTACTTTTCTCTCTATCACTTGATGGTACGTCCCTATAGATGCCAAAGCCGTTTGTATTTAAAATTTATTACTGCACTTGTAATGAAAATGTATTCATATGGTACTATAACTTTATTTTTTTGAAAAACTGTTTTAAAAATGAGCAGAATGAGTCACCAAGAAAGTTTAAAAGTCCTCAAAGTGATTTCCTTTAATGTGTAATGTCCATTTGGAAGTTCATTAGAGTCACTTATGTGATGTCCATTGTTGAGGAAGAGTACTTCACATTTTGTTTGAAAAATCACCATGATCAATCTAGTGGGTTCAGGAGAAAGGAGGGAAGGGGTGCTGGCTTTAGTGTATGATCCTGGTTTGACCATATGATGGTTAGTAGTTAGAGACATTATACAACATTCGTTCAATGAGCTAATCCTTCTCTTTCTGGGCACAGAAAGAGAAAGTAGCACAGAAAAGATTCTCTTTTCATGAAGACACAAATTGACAGGTTATCAGTTAATCCTATTGGTCTTACCTTAATGTGTAATCCTTTGGCAAAATATGAAATCAGCATTAAAAATGTAGATTCTCACAATAGAGATGGAACTCTAAATGTCTTGGGTTCTTAACAAAATTTTCTTACGAGCATTTCATTTATATAATTCTAAACAATCTGCTTGTTTCTTATGCCAGATTGGTTTCTGTTGCTTGCAAGGACTTTCATCATGACTACCAAAGCAAGTCATTCCCTTTCTATCATTCTAGCTCCATTTTTTCAGAACAAAATCCAGTCTACACTCCCTTCTTTACATAGCTCTGTTCATATCTTTCTCAATCCTACCTATTCCATTCTCATTTATCATGTGTCCTCCAATAATAAATGTATATTTAGCCATGGGTCCTGAGGTCACCCTATATTATAGTACATTGGCAATGTTTAATTTAGATGTCAACTGGATAGGAGTTACTAGAACATAAGAGATACACCTCTAGGCTTGGTCTATGACAGAACTTCTGGAGAAGCTTGAGGAACAAAGGCCCTGTTAGAAGGTAAGAGACACCACACCTTGAGACAGAATCCCAGACTGAATAACAAGGAGAACCTGATGGAGTGCCAGCATTAACCCTGCTCTTCTTCCTGACTGTATGCAGGGTGAATAGCTGCCTGATGTTCCTACTGCTACTCCTTCTCCACCATGATGTATTGTACCTCAAACTGTGAGCTGACGTCAATCCCTCCTTCATTAAATTGTTTCCATTGATGTTTTGTGACAGGAAGAAAAAAATTATAATGAAGGAATCCTGTCTGGCTGATTGATACTTCAGAGGTACCATGGAAAAACTGACCTCCTCTTGACATCTTTATCTGTGACAGTAGTTTGTTCTGTCCACTTCTCTAAACAATTAACACTGACTGTAGAATACAATTGGCTGCTAAGTATATATACTAACATTCTCCAAGTCAATATTTCATGTAATTATGATTTTGTTGATAATTTTACTGGTCTACTGAAATAGCAAATAGGAATGTTGATTACAGCTGGATTTAAAACTTCAAGTCATCCATTCCGTAGAATAGCTCTGTTTATTTTAATTGTATATGTAAAGGCCATAAATAAATATCAAATTAATAAAAAGATAAAGTAAAGGTAAGAATCTGCATTCGTCTTATTGTGCTATAAGACTATATCTTATCTGTTGAACCAACTTGCATGACTCCTGAGTAATATTTACTGATTTTTGATGAAGTTAATATCTGAAGCCCTTAGCACAATTTACACAAATGTTTATTTTTTCCATTTTTTGCCTCTGCTTTTTCCTCTTTTATCCACATTAACTGAACTGCTTGCTTCAGTTGTAAAAGGCCAGCCATACTTCTGCCCATAATGCATACATATACATGAATCATAAATGTATACATCTAGAGAGATAATTATTCATTCATTTGTGGTGCTGAGGCATGACCACAGGCCTTGCTCATAGGGTCTTAGTACATGATATTTCTTTGGTTGAATGTACTTTCTACATCACTCTGTCCATCACCTTCTCAAATCTGTGATTAAATGTTTCCAACTGTCCTATTTCTAATCCATTTTTTTTCCTCCATAGGACTTTCCACTTCTTTTAGATTATGCAGAGAGCATTAGAGTTTATTCTCTCTCTGCATACTGCACCTTTTGGCATTACTGTAGCCACAATCATACAAAGGAAACTGATAAAATTCACTGAGTCACGGAGAAAGTTTCTATTTAATGAATACAGAAATACCTGAGTTAAGCTTGTGACCTTGCCCCACTTCCCGTCAGAGTAACCTGGTTCCTTCCCAGGTTTCCCCATCTGTCTATGTTACTTCCATGTGGTTATTCAAAGAGTAACTCTTCCTTTGAGGATCCTGACACTCACCTTCATATCACTGTTTTCAGAACTTTATGAATATTTCAGTGTCTTCCCTCTTGTGGGGTTCCCATGGCATTTGTGGTCTGCATCACACCTTTGAGCCTTCTACTACATTGACTTTCACATAACATTTTCTTTTCTACCTTCATGTTTTTCATTCAGCCTTAAATAAAAAAACAATGGGCGATCTGTTCAGTCAGTTGATCTCCTATCACTATGCCTAGGGGTACTGTTTAGCAGATAAAGGACTTGTTGCATAAACATGCAGCCTGAGTGGAGATCTCCAGAACCCATGTAAAAAGGCAGATGATGTTGCAGACATCTGAAATCAAAATATGTCTGCAGGCATAAGGAGGGTAGAAATAGGAGAATCTACCAGAATCTTGTAGGCCAGCAAACCTGGTGAACAGAGCAGTGAATAAGTGACCCCACTTCAAATGAGGTAGAAAGTGAGGACCAACATCCAAAAGTCTTCTTCTTACTTTCACATGTCTATTTTGCCCATGTCCATCACACTAATAATATACATGAACATGCACACACACATATGTACATATATCATACACACATATAAACACACACAAGAGAAAGGTTGCTTCATATTATCCCTTTAACTCTGGTTAAAAAGTAGTTTTAGCATTTTAGTCACAACCTTTTTATTGTTTAAGTCTCTTTTCATGTCATGTTAAGAAAAATGATATGATATTTTTTATAGATATCAATAAATGCCCTTTATATTTTAAAAGAGAAGACAACTAGATCTCAGTTTCTTTAAAACTTACATAAATATTTATATTATCTGTAGAAAACTCAGATTTTTGGACAAAAACTATTAGTTATGTGAAAGAACATTCTTTATCATTTGGCATATATACATTTGACCACTTGGGTAGCTTCCATTGGCCAATGGAGATACTGTCTTGAATATGTAACCACACATGTATTGTTTGCCATCAAATGCATCAAAAAGCTAGTCACAGATGCGTAGAAATAGAATGGTTGATGTCTAGCCTGTTCTCTAATCACTTCCCTACCATCATATTCACCATATCTACCTTGAGCACCACTATCTGAGCTTCAGTTAAAGATAGAAATCAGGAAATCATGTTTAATACTTCCTTTTGTTATTTCTTCCCTGCTTTTAATCAATAAGCACCATTTATTTACATTGCCACAATACAGCTTGTATCTTCCCATTCTTTCTGTTGCTACTGTTGTAATTGAAATTATATATTCTATTAGCTACTGAAGTATTCTTCTAACAGCTCTCCATTTTTAGTTGCTTTCCCTTGATTATTCAATTATTTAATGGCCATTGATAATCAACAATATAAGAATATGTAATCCATAGCTTCATTGTTCTTATAGCACAGTAGTAATATTTACACAATAAAAATAATAAAAATTTAAACTACAAGGAAGTAAGTATTTTTAAAAATGTTTAAAGTCTTAAAAATAGTGATTACAAGTTGAGAACACCAAATGGGTCAGTATAATTAAAAATAGAGTACTCAGGGTAATTCTGGATAGAAAAGTGAGAATTTGATAATAATAACAGCAACAACTGCAGCAACAGCAGTAAAATACTCAAGTGGGCCTCCAATGTCTTGAGCAGAATGAGTGAAAGGAGTGCTGGAAAGGGAGAGCAGAAGCCATGGAACAGAGGGGGTGTTTCAGATGTTTCAGTGGGACTGGACTGCCATGAGTCTTTAGTTTTTCTTCTCTTGAGGGTGGGAGGGAAAGCAATCAGAACTTTCAAATACAAGAGTACTGTCATCTTTCGTAATTAAAATACCCATTTGGCCTATTATTTTGAGAACAGATTTTAAGAAGACTCCAAGGAGAACGATGGGGTGAGCAAACCAAACACAATGCTGGCTACGGCCAGTATGAGACCAATGAATATAGGAAAACCTCACTGGACTCGAATCCTTTATAGACATGTAATCCAACATAATTTCCTGCTGGCTGAGAGCATGAGGCAAAATAACTATGATCAATGGCATGGGCCTGAGTGATGGGAATGACAGTTTTGTCACCAGAGAGATAGAATGGACTTATGGTGGAACAGTTTTAGGAAAAAAGATTTTGACTTAGGTTTTTTTTTTTTTTTAATTTTATGAATTATATAATATTTTTACACAAAGTTCATTATAGGTAATGTTGCTAACTCATTCTCATGGTCAAAATACCACTCATGATCCAATCTCTTTTTTTTTCTGTTGTAGTTTTATGCCATAGTTTAGAAAGAAGGAAAATTACATATAGTAACATAAAGGAATACCCAAGTAGGAACTCTTTCCAGATTTTTACTTTTATAGTAGCAAAAATGTAAATTCATTTGACAATGCAGGAGGAAAATTTGATTGGTTTTGTGTGAGTCAAGCAGGATTTCTAAAAGAAATGGCATTTACCTGATATATAAATGATGGCATTTTCCTGAGAGATAAGTGATAAGCAGCAGTTATCTGAGCAAAGAAGAGGGAAAGATCATCCCAGGTACAAAATGTGACCTGTGCAAACACGCTGATGGAGCAAACTTGTGTGCACCTGAAGAAAGGAAAGTGACACTGGTTGACAGTAGCTGAGTTATTGTTGCATCTTTTATGAGGGATAAGATCATCAAACTAGGGCCTTGTGTACTGGTTGTACCTTGTGGCTTTATCCAGAGTTAACAGAAGCCCATGAAGGGATTTGAACAGAGCATTGACATGATCAATTTTGCATCTGGGTAAGAGTTTTCATATAGTAACTGTATTGTTCCTTATAGTATACTATGAGACACTATGTACAGATTCAGGAAGGCAGCCTTGTGCACTGTGCATTCTTTTTTTAATTTTTATTGCTTATTGACAATTTCTGTACTTACAGACAATAAACCATGATAGTTCCTTCGTCTCCTCCACTTTCCCCTTTACAACTCTGCTCTCCATCATATCCCCTCCCTCTCTGCATTAGTCTCTCTTTTAATTTGATATAATCATCTTTATCTCCTATTATATGGGTCTTGTGTAGGTATTGTGAGGCATTGTGAGGCATTGTGAGGTCTTGGATATGGAGACCAATTTCTGTCTGGACGGTTGCATTGTGAAGAGTGGTATTCTTACTTTGGCTCTTACATTCTTTCTGTCACATATTCTGCAATGGATTCTGAGCCTTGGAGGGTGTGACAGAGATGTTTCCATGCTTGACACTCCTCCTTCCCTTCTTCTCAGCACTATGTGGCCTTTTGTGTCATCCCAGTGGTCATCAACATCCGAAAAGAGAACCTTCTCTAACCAGAAGTGAGAGTAGCATTAATATATGAATATGAACATTAAATGTAGTACTTTCAGGGCAGTCTGTGAGATAAGATATACATATATCCAGACAAGAGCAGGCTTTATACCCCTAAGGCTCATAACCTCCCCTGCTGTAGGCTTTTGATTAGGTTTTCAGTACCAGGCATGTATTACTTCCCATAGAGTGGGCCTTCAGTCCAATTAGGGAGCAGTTGGTTTCCCCCACAGCAGACATGCCACTATTGCACTCCTTCAGTCATTTGGCCTGTCTGGTCAAACTTGAGGCTTCCTGTGCCCACTGTTTCCACTGCTGATGACTTCTGTCTCCTATAAGACTTCATACAATGAAGCTTTTTCCAGATTTCAGTTGGCTGGTCTACAGGGAGAAGTTTTTCTGCTCAATACCAGCTTGATTTCTCAGAGATTTTGTCATTCAGGCATGTGAATTCTTCAGCAATAGGGTCTTATCATCTGTTTCTCAAGGGAAACCAAGGGCCTTGGCAATAGTCTGTAATGTTTTGGAGGAAACAGGGACCTCCCTGGCCAACAACTCACTGGAAGGTATCCCATCCCCAGCACTGAAAATTTTCTAGTAAAATCTATGGTTTCTGAATGTACCATTATTCAAAAAAGTAGGTTTTCATATGACTTTTTCAGAATATCTTGAAGTTTGATTGACCCTCCCCCACTCCCCCACTCCCTGCTTTTACACAATCTCTTCCCCTGACCTCACTTAGGCTTTCCCCCCGCCCCCTGTAATCTTCTTCTACTTACATATATACAATAACATTGATTTAAGTCCTTTCTTATCTTCCCTCCCTTAGTGCCTTTCTTAAGCTTACTGGCCTCTGCTACTGATTTGTGGTTCCAACCCACACACAAGTCTATGCCTTTGTAGCTAGGAGAGGAGGGAGAACATGTGATGTTTGGCTTTCTGGGCCTGGGTTACCTCACTTAGTATATTTCTTTCCAGATCCACCTATTTCCCTGAAAATTTCATAAATTCATTTTTTCTCTTTTTTTTTTTAGTTCTGTACACAGTGTGTACATTCATGTTGTTGCGATCACTAGTCTCCTCCCTGTCCTCCCCCCTCTGCAGGGACTCTCCTCGTTGGGGAATATGGGTCATGCATTGTGGGGTTAGCCATCAGTTATGGGTAGGAGACCATGTCTCTGTGCATAATGACCCAAAGTGTGGCTCTAACATTCTTTCTGCCCCACTTCTGCAAATTTCCCTGAGCCATATTGTATTAATTTTAGGTCTGCTTCAGTGATGAGGTCTTGGGAGCTTCTGTGTCATTGGATATCTGGTTTGGAAGGAGTTGAGTGTTCTCTGTGTCTATCTCCTTCACTCTAGTGCTGGTACCAGGTTCATCAAGAAAGCAGCACTCTTGCTTATTTTCCTGATTACTCTTAGTTTCAGCTGGGGTCCAGATAAGTGGGATAATCCTTATTTTTGTTGTTGTTGTTTTGCTTTGTTTTAGAGAGAATTTAATATATGTAGGCCCTCTTGTAGCCCATGATTGGTGGGAGTTTGATAATGGAGAGCAGGAACATTTTTTGATATGGTTCTGACTTGTTTCCCAGGTCCAGCTATGGTTTCCATTACACTGAGCAGATCAGTTGGCCAAATCAAGAGCAATGGTTTTCCCACCATGGCTGTGTGCCACTATTGCACTTGTGTGAGCACAACATCAAGTTGTTGCTGCTGAGTAGCTTAGACCATGAGTTGCTTGGACATATGTTGGTCATTTTCACCCAGTTGCTCATGTAGTACCTTCTGGCACTAGACAAGCTTACTGTCTTGGGACCAGCTCTCTTCCAGGTTCCAGCAAGATCACTCCATGTTCTGTACCATCAGCATATGATGTCTTCAGCAGTAGGGTCTTACCACTAACCTTTAGTGGGTCATCAAGTACTCTGACAGAAATCTGTCTCCTTTTGGGAAACCTTGTAGGTCTCTCTGATCAAGAACACATTGTGGATGTTAGCCACATGCTGGTAATGGGAGTTACAGGTCAACACCAAAGAAAAGAATGAAGAAAGAGATAGGTGATATGGAAGAGATGGAGAGAAGAGGTAGAGAGATAGAGAGAGAAACAGAAGAAGATTAAGGTCAGTCTTCATCATACCCTCTCCAGGGCCTTGTGATTCAGGTATTCCCTCTAAGGGCCTGATGAAGTTTCAACCATTAGTCTGTCTTTAGAATGTAGAAATTTATGGTACCATTGCAATTTGGGTCCAGTTTTGTGTTCCTCACCCCTACCCTTATTGTCCCCTCCCTCCCCACCCTCCTTGTTGTCCAGTCCTTGAGATGGTTATAAGGTATGTTAGCATCTAGGGTAGATTCAGATTAGGAGCCATAGACTAATGAGACCATGTAACAATTATCTTTCTGTGATTGTGTGACTTTAGTGAGAATGATCTGTTCCAGGATTGACCGTTTTTCTTCAAATTTCATTGTGTCATTTTTCCTTACTGCTGTATAGAATTCCATAATGTAGATATACTACATCTTGGTTAACCATTGTCCAATGAAGGGGACCTGAGTTGATTCCAGCTCTTGGCTATTATGAATTGAGCCGCTATTAGCATGGTTGAGCAAATCTATTTGAGCTGAGGTGTAATGCTTTTAGAGTAAATGCCCAGGAAGGGAATAACTGAGTCTGTTGGTAACTTTATAGTCAACTTTTTTAGGAGTCTCCATATTGCTTTCCAAAGTGGTTGTACCATCTTACATTCCCACCAACAATGGATGAGGATTCCTATTTCTCCACATCCTTGCAAGCATTTTGTTTTCATTTGGACTTTTTATCCTTACTTGGTTGTTTTAATTTGCATTTCCCAGATGATTAGGGATGATGAACTTTTTCTTAAGTGACTGTTTTCCATTTGTATTTCTTCCTCTGAGAACTGCCTAACCAGTTCTTTGCCCCATTTTGTGCATGGGTTGTTTGACTTCTTCTTGTTTAGGTTTTTGAGTTCTTTCCAGATTCTAGAAATTAGTCCTCTGCCAGTTATACAGCTAGCAAATATTTTCTCCCATTCTGTAGTAATCTATTGGTCCTGGTTATTGTATGTTTTTCTGTGAAAAACCTTTTGGCTTCATGAGATCCCAATGGTTAAGTGATTGTTTAAGATTCTGAGCTACTGGGTTTTTGTTCAGGAAGTCTTTTCCAATTCCTATATCATGGAAAGTTCCTTCTGTCTTTTCTTCCATTAGTAGCCAAGTTTCTGGTCTTAGATTGTGGTCATTGATCCATTTAGACTCAATTTTTTGTGCATGGCGAGATGTGTGGATCAAGTTTCAATTTCCTGCATATGGTTATCCAGTTTGTCCAGCACCATTTGTTGAAGATGCTGTCTTTTTTCCAGCCTATATTGTTAGGGCCTTTGTCAAATATCAAGCAGCTATAGTTACTTGACCCAAAGTCTGCGTCCTCGATTGTATTCCATTGGTCTATGCACCTGTTTATTTATTTTTTGCTAGTATCATATTGTTTTTATTACTATGGCTTTGCAATATAGCTTCAGATCAGGTATGGTGATGCCTCCAGTGGTGTATCTTTTGCTAAGGATATCTGAGGCCTTCTACCTTTCCATATGAATTTTGAGATCATTTTTTTTGATCTCTGTGAAGAAAAATATTGGAATTTTGATTGGTATTGCATTAAATCTGTATATGGCCTTTGGTAAGATTGCCATTTTCACAATTTTAATCCTGCCTATCCAAGCATATGGGAGGTCTTTGTATTTTCTCAAGTCCTCCTTAATTTCTTTTTGAGAGTTTTTATGTTTTCATTGTATAGGTCTTTCACATCCTTGGTTAATGTTTATCCAAGGTATTTTCTTTTTTGTTGCTACTAAAAATGGGAAAATGTCACTTATTTTTTTCACTGTATCTTTGTCTTTGACATATAGAAAGTCTAATGACTTTTGTGCATTGATTTTGTATCCTGTTACTTTGTTGAAGGAGTGATTTTTGTCCTTCAGACCATTTATATGATGCATTATATTTATTGATTTGCATATGTTAAACCATCCCTGCAACCCTGGGAAAAAGCCAATTTGGTTGGGGTGATAATCTTTCTGATATATTCTTATATTCTGTTCGGAAATATTTTGTTCAGAATTTTTGCATATATGTTCATGAGGGAAATTGGTCTGTAATTTGTTTTTATTTGTTTTGTCTGTCTGGTTTTGGTATCAGGGTGGTGTTGGCTTCACAGAAAGAGTTTGGTAGAATTTCTTCCTTTTGTATGTTATAGAAAAGTTTGAGAAGCAGTGGTATTAGTTCTTCCATGAAGGTCTGGCCACAAGTGCCTCAGTGGAATTCTGGCCGTGTTCCTCCTTTCTGGTGGATTGTGGTCATCTCTCCTGCTGCTCTGCTCTGTCTAGCAATAACCTATACTACTTCAGTTTTCAGAAGAAGAGTGTATTTTGCTTTGGTTTCACTTCAATCCCTCTCTAGGCTGGTTTGGCATGGTTCCTATGCCATCATCTTACCCACAAGCTCTGCATTCTAGAATGTGCTGTCTGGCAGCATACAGTGGGATCAGGGACACCCAATGGAGTCGTGTATTGAACTTGAGAGGTCTTGATCCCATGAGGTGGTTGCACGACTTGGACTGTTTAGAGTGCTATGAATTTGGTTGTTTTGAATTTTGCCTATGATTTCACCTGAATGAGCTACAGTTTTGGACAATATATGATTCCAAGAATGTTAATCAAAACCATGACTGTCCTTAAAATGGAGGAAATTTTTCTTATAAGCGTACTTTTAAATTTATTCTATACTTGATTTTTGACAGATATCTATCAATTCATTTTATGTTGTTCCTGGATTTCCATTAACAATATTATTAGGCTCCCTAGAAAATACGAATGTTAATAAAGGTAATATTTTAAAATATACTGTATATGAGAAAAAAATTGAAAATAACCTGTCAAGATTTTGAAAATATAAACCTTGTGATTTTTTTATAAGCTGGATCATTGTGATAATGTTTGTCTCCAACAGAGTTATTTTAGAGTTGTGAAATTTGCTTTAATTTATTTGTACTTGTTCTTTTAACTTGTTTTCTGATTTTTTGTCCATATGATTTACTTATATTTAGAATAGTATACTAACTAGATTTTGAGGTGGAGAATGACTTTAGGAAAATGATAAAGTCACACACATCTCCATTCTTAAGTGATACAGATAAATTTCAAAGATAAAATAAAAGCTTATATTATTGTTTAAAAATCCTAATGCTAAAAAGTAATTGCTTTGATTTTTTTTGACAAACTTATGTTCAGTTTCTATTGAACTTTGTGTTAATTTGGAGCATAATTTTGCACAAGTATCTGGTTTATTATCCTTCAGGAAGAACATATGCTTGCTTTCCATATCAGCCGGTAGGTTCAGCTGATCACCCTGAGAATCATCCTTGATGAACCTTTTCAGTATCAGTGATCACAATGCTACTCTTACTGTTTGGGGATTTTAAATAACAGCTCAATCAGGATACATTCCTTTTCATCTTTGGCTCTCATAATTTTCTTTGGTATAGGTCTTGTCAAAAATGCTTGATTTTTTTCTTCCCAATTATAACTCTTCAAAGGAAAGAAAATGAGACTTGGAGCCCAGGTCCACAGCTGCTCCAGCTTTTGAAGTCCCCTCTGCCCAGCTCTTGATGCTATAACCCTCTTAATAGCAGCATTAGCTATTTCAGCTCCATTTTCTGACAGTCTTGGTGGAGAGAGTGAGGAAAAACCTTTTATATAGGACTTTTGCTACTCTGCTACCATGCTTGAAAGACAAAAATAATTTTGATTTATTTAGTGTCAGTACATACATATAGCTTTAGTCTCTTTGCTTAGTGAGCAGCAATGGCTATCATTGAGTGTTTCTTTATTCCACATAATTAGTGGAGGACAAATCCTATGTGCAACAATATAAAAGCTAATTATTCAAGGATATAAATGTGTTGCATACATGTGCTTCAACTAAAAATCTAGATATTTCAAGTAAGTAATCTTTCCTACTTTTAGTCAGAAGTGACTTAAGGGGTGACACGAAAATGTATTAAAATCATTTTTGTCATAATGAGGGAAAAGTATTCTGGATACTTACCCTAAAGTGTAAAATAAAAATAATACAATAAAAGTAACTCAAATTTAGTGGAAAATTATTTTAATGTCCTTAAAATAATTGACATAAATGCAATTAAAGACAATGAAAATATTTTCTCTGCAATTATTAACAATATCATAACACAGGATGGTTAACTTCTTCTCCACAATAAGATAGAGCAGAGTCATAGGCAAGCAGCTCTGCTGTTCAATAAAATGTAAATTAGGGAACTGGCTGATACTATCTTTCATTTGCATTTGTGGATTCTGAAAATTACTCTACTTAAGAAGGTGCCTTGACATATATAGAACACCAACTTACTTAATAAAAACTAGTAAACTAAGTCATTCTCAAAATTTTCTGACCTTTATATTTAATGTATTTTGACTTTTTAATTTTTTTTTTATTTTTGTAGTCAGTGAATACATTCAAGTTGGTACCATTGTTAGCCTACTCCCTGTCTTCCCCCCTCCACCACGAGCCTCCTTGTTGGGGTATATGGGTCATGCATTGTAGGGTTAGCCTTTAGTTTCAGGTAGGAGGAAATGTCTCTTTGTATCATGACCCAATGTGTGGTTCTGACATTCTTTCTGCCCCCTCTTCTGCAAATTTCCCTGAGCCATGCTGGGTTCACATTAGGTCTGCTTCCATGTTGAGATCTTGGGTGCTTCTGTGTCTCTGGATATCTGGTTTGGTAGCCATAAAACTCTACATCCTAAAAGACAGACCAAATGGATGAACCTCCACCAGGCCCTTAGAGGGAACACCAGATTCACAAAGCCCTGGAGAGGATATATACTTGACTTTGGATGGAGAGGACAGGAAAAACAAAAAATTTTGAAGAAGAGAAAACTTGTTTTCCATTTCTTTACATGCTATAGAATAAAATTAAGTGCAACACACATTCTGAAAACAGAAGGGATTCAATTGTTTATGTCTGGAATGAACGTTAATTATTTGGTACTATCAATTTAAATTAATTTGGTGCCTACTTTAATAAACACATGTAGGCTGTTTCTGGTGTACTTATGATCCAAAGAACACTTGCCAATGATATCTTGCATTTGTTCTTTGAGTTAATTAATAACTGTATTTCAAATAATCATTATAAACATTTGAATGGTTGGAGATAGAGGTTTAGATAAATATACTGCATTAGTAAATACTGAAAAATAAAAGAGTTAGTTACCAGTTAGGATGATGGTTAGTCTTAAATATCAACTTGACTAGACTGAAGTCTGTCCAGGTAGTTAGTATAATACTACTTTGGTATGTCTGTGATGATATTTCCTGAAAGGACTAGGTCTTGAAAGTTCTGAAGTACTAGGATTAATTCATTGAAGAATTCATAGCAGGATGGTATTCTGAGGAGGTGCTGAGAACTAAGAGCTGGGGCCTTGTTATATGAAGTAGGTTACTGAGGCAATATCCTTAAAGGCGGTATTTTGTCTTGACCTCTGCCTGTATCTCTTCTTCCTTCTTCCTCTCTGCCATGTAGTGAACAGTTCTCTTCTGCTTTGTGTTCTCAGACCCTGATATTCTTTCTAAGGTCAGAGTCAAGTGGCCATGGCATGAACAATAAAACTGTAAGACAAAATCAGTCATTTTTCCTTTAAATTGTTCTCTCAGGTTTTTGTAATTGTCAAGATGAAACTGATTCATGTATGCATGATGATATGTTTTTATTAATTTTATTTTATTTTTAATCATCTGACAAAGAAAGAGGGGGAGGGAGAGAAAGAGAGGGAGAGAAGAGAGAGAGAGAGAGAGAGAGAGAACGGGCATGCCATGGCTTCCAGCCATTGCAAACGAACTCCAGACGCTTGTGCCCCCTTGTGCATCTGGCTAACATGGGTGCTGGGGAATTGAACCTGGGTCCTTTGGCTTTGCAGGCAAGTACCTTCATTGCTAAGCCATCCTTCCAGCCCTGATGTGGTTTTTTAATGAGGTTATTTGACAGTGTTGTCTAGATAACCTATGATGAGTCTCCTTAGGAAACATCCACCTTGAGGTAGTTACAGTTTTGATGTTGAAGGAAGATTCAGTGTGACTTTGGGAGGTGATACATAAGATGTATTATTAATTAAAACATTTCCCTCTTGTTCTGGATAATTCAGTTTCCCACTGTATGCCAAGGCAATGAGATTCACAATGCTTCCCAGCTGTTGGTGAATGACATGTGTGACAGCTAGAATTATTCTGAGAATTCTAAAAATGATTTTTTTAATAATAATTTATTTTATTTTATAGAGAGAAAGAGGCAGAGAGGGAGAGAGAGAGAGAATGAACACATCAGGGCATCTAGACACTGCAAATGAACTCCAAACACATGTCCCACCTTGTGTATCTGGCTTAAATGGGTCCTTGGAAATCTGAGGTTGGTTGGCTTTGCATGCCAATGCCTTAACCTCTAAGCCATCTCTCTATGCCTAAGAAAGAGTTTTATGCAACCTTCTATCTTTATACAACCTTGATTTGTCCTATGTCAAACTTCAGAGAACAGACACCTGTACCATCATACTGGCCTACCCCATACTTTCACAGTAAATGGATGGTGATAGAGAAAATATGAAGAAAACTCTGATGTGTAGGCCCTCATCTTCGAAGTCTTATCCACATCTACAGAGAGGCATGGTAAATAGCTGAAGCTGAGGGGATCCAGGGAGCCTACTCTTGGCCATCTTTCAGAAGAATGTCGTAAAAGGTTGTGACATATTGAACAGAAGAAAAGTATTAAAAAATAAAAACTTCAAGTCAAAAATGATAGCATAATACAATCTCCTGAATATCCGTGTTTGAAAATTCATAAAAAATTAAAATACATAACAGATATTTTGTCAACAAAGATTAAATATATAAAACATTTTGCCTATATTATAAAAGTTTTAATGTTACAGTCAACGTACAACATGTGACTAATTTGAATTCATCTGTCCAAGATATGACAATGAAGGTCAGTGGGAC
Source organism: Dipus sagitta (assembly GCA_036346955.1). NCBI lineage: Eukaryota > Metazoa > Chordata > Mammalia > Rodentia > Dipodidae > Dipus > Dipus sagitta. The sequence goes on along the minus strand of CM070772.1, from coordinate 129,971,255 downwards.
ATCAAAATTCTGAGATTTCTTATTCATAATCCATAGTATGGTACTATCTAACAAAGGATGTTCATTTCAATTCTAGGAAAAAGCAAACTATGATTCTAATTATAATTGAAGGCCCAACTACTCTCATAGTATGTGTGTGAAAGATAAAGGGATTCAGAGTATTTCTTGATTCTGAGGTGAATTAAGGCAACTGAATTTTATAGCATTTGCTCCATTAAATAAGTAATAGCCACAGTAAGGTGGAAGAAAAGTTTCTGGAAAGGACTAAACCATTTCATGGACACTGGAGTTAATAGGGCCATCAATGCTATAATCCTATGTATTTTTTTTTTTCATTTAGAATTGATTTATAGGAGTACTATGGGAGGATTTAGAACTGAGGACTTCAGAAGCCTTTCAAGGCAGTAAGTACAGTGTGTGGACCATTCTGGTGCTAATTTGAAAGACATAATGGCAGGAATAAATGTGTACTGTGGAGGCTCAGGTTACTAGGATTCAGGTGGGAAAAAGAGAACTTTGTCAAAACTGAGCTAGAGGCAGATTATATGACATTCAGGCTGCATTCTGACTGTATCCTGAGAACTTGAGCAAAGTTTACTTTCATATAATGGATTTCTGTGGTTGATGAACATAAATCATAGAGAAGATGGATATGAAAGGTACAAAGTCGACAGGAACATAAATGAATGTTCTAGACTATAGATTTGCTACAGTAATTTGAGAGAATACCACATTTGATAATATGCCAGCTGCTCTGCATTGGTAGAGTAAGAAGTTTCTATTTTGAAAGAAGAGGGCCTGAAGGAGTGTACCAGTGTAATGCTCCTCAAAGTTAGCTTTATTTCCCTCAGGATTAACAAATTTTGGTAGCCTCACCCATCTGGTACTGGTTTTAGTATAACAAATGTAGGAAAGAGAGGGTCATTGAATTTATACCAGGTTCTTTTTTTTTTTGAGCTTGCCATGGGGCCATATAAGGCAGAGTTAATTCCCTGCATAAATACCCTGTGAGGCCATAGCATAGAACCATAAAGACAAACCATGAGTTTGAGTATATACCCCAGGATTTGGAGATACTAGTACTACGGGGTTGCTGCTATGAAAATCTGTGTGTGCTGGCTTGGGTGGACCTTCCTTGAAAGCAAGTAGCTAATCAGGAGGGACAGAATTTGTTGTCCAGAGAAATAATTGTGGATCTCAAATGTCAAATATGGAGCTATAGGATTTGATGTTTGTCCTGCTTATTTTTGATCATGCATTGGTCCAATCTTTGCTATGCTTTCTTTTTGCAAAATTTTGTAATATTTTTATTGTGTGCCTTTATGTATTGAAGTATTTAACTTGTGTTCTGATTTTACTGACTTATAGTAAGGAGGCTGTCTTGAGTCTTAGATGAGACATTAGAACTTGAAGAGTGCTGGGATTGGTAGAGTATGGAGACTTCAAAGTTGGACTGAATGCATTTTGTATCATGAGATGATTATAATTCTACAGGGGGACAGTAGTAGAATGTTAGTTTGAATAGACAATGGTCCCCATAGCCTCATGTATTTGTGATTAAGATTTATTCAATACCCAGCTGGTAGAAGTTTTGGGAGGCTGAGCCTTGCTGGAGAAGGTGTGCAACTTTGGGCAGGCCTTGAATTTTACTAGCCAAGCTCCAAGCTCAATTCTTAAACAAATTCCGTCCAAATGATATGATGCTCAGCCTCTGCTTTCCATGTTTTCTGCCATGATGAAACTTTTTCTTGACATTGTTAGCTGAAATACTTTTCTCCGCTAAGAAGCTTCTAGTAAAGTGTTCTAGCCCAGCAATGAGAAGATGTCTAGAGCAACACAACAGTCAATGGAATTTTATTATTCAAAATATAATTAAAACAATAATGCAGACGTTCTAATATAATGATAAATGTAGCATTCATCTCCAAGAAGAGAATTATATTGTCTTTAGTGTCCCTGAGGAAAATGTAAATGTAACTTGTGGTAATTCAAGCACATATACACAGGGTATGCAAGGTATGCACTGGGACCAAAATACCTTATAGAAATGACTTAAGGAAGGAAAAAAAATTGTTTTTCATGGTTTCACGGGGTTTCAGTACATCAGCAAGAAAGCATGAGAAAGTAGTTCAGTCTTCAGTGGCAGATATGGTTTCAACAATGCCAGAAAGTCTTAGTTCAAATCTTTTTACTACTAATCTCAGTTGTAAGCCAATATAAAAATTTTAAATATATGTTTCCAAGATAAAATGATACAGAGTTAGCACTCTGATTCCAAAATGAACGAATGTGGACATCGGAAAGAGACAATTAAATGAATACTGAAAATTATCAGGATAAAATCATGTAATGTATGATGAGGGCAAAAAATGCCTTGGTGTCCCTGGAAGCAAAGGCTTTCTTAATCTTGTCAACAGGGCCTCTCTTAGGTTGGCTTTGATCATTACATGTAGTTCTGACAGAAGTTGCATGTTCCTGGCATTTCCAGTCTGCAAGGGTTCCTACTTCAGCTTGGTATTCACTCTCACAATTTACACATTACGGAGCTTCCACAAGGAATAGGAGTTTATTAAACATTGTTTGGCTTCCTAGGCCTTCCTTCTTCTTGCGGCAAGCCTTTATATCCCTATTACTCTATAATTTTGTATGCCTACAAAAGCTGCACCCTGAGAATAAAAGAATATCTACCACTAGTTTGAACAGTAACTGGACCCACTTGGACCCCTGCTTAATGGCCTCTGAATGTTTAGACCACTGAACCTAGCAAAAAAAATTCTCCTGGTGTTCTGTGGCAGCACACTGTCCAAGCAGCTTTGTATTCTCAATGGAAAGTGCTTAAACAGAGTTTAGAGTTGTTGTTTTTTTTAAAAAATTTAGGGTCTCACTCTAGCCCAAGCTGACCTGGAATTTACTATGTAGTCTCAGGCCTTGAACTCATGGTGATCCACCTACCTCTGCCTCCCAAGTGCTGGAATTAAAGGTGTGTGTAACCATGCTCGGCATGAGTTTAAAGTTTTTCTTCCTGGATCCTGTCATAACTTGAATCTGGCTAGTGGGATGTGATTGGTTCCTCTCTAATGGAACCGATCTATTCAACAACTACAGCCATCTTATTCTTTGTCCACAGCTTCTAGGCCTCTCTCTCTCTCTCTCTCTCTCTCTCTCTATATATATATATATATATATATATATATATATATATATATATATATTTCATATGCTTTGCTTTTTGTTTATGATTCTTGGAGTAAATCTGACTGAAAGAAGCCAGCCATAACCATGTCACAGTTTGAATACTGCACAGTTTTAAAATGTCAAATTATTAGTCCACTACATTTAAGCTCATCTTCAAACACAGTTTCAGGAGACAGATAAAATGTAGACAAATTCCTTGCCAGAATGGATCATGAAAAGCCTTCAGTCCAATTCTAGACAGAGTCCTTGTTTCCATTTGAAACCTTACAGCTAGATTTTACTCTCCACATTTCTTACATCATTCTTCTCATCTCAGATTGTACTAGAATCACTAATTTGCTTAGAATATTCTACAGATTCTCTAACTTCCATCTCCTAACCTTCCCTAATTTCTTCTGCAAACCAGGTCCCAAGACTTAAGAACCTCATGTTCAGAGTCAGAGCACCAATGACGCTTTGGCACTAATTTCTGCTACTAATTATCACTGTGACTATAATACCCAACAGAAGCAAATAATGGAGGAAGGCTTTATTTCGTTCATTCAGGAGATCCTGTCTTCCATGGTGGGGAGGACATGGCAGAACAGAGCAGTTCAAGTCACAATAATCAAAGAACCAGAGAAGGAAAATGCTGTGGCTCTATTAGCTTTCCTCGTTTTACCCTTTTATTCTTTTTGAATATCTAGCCCATTCAATGGTGTCACTCACATGCAGGATAGTCAGTGAGTCTATCTCAGTAAATCTCTGGACATGTTCTAATGAACACACGCAGAGGAATACTTTAAACTTGCCAGTGATTATAAATCTAGTCAAGTTGGCAACAAAGATTCGCCATCATGGCCTGGAGAGATGGCTTAGCGATTAAGTGCTTGCTTGTGAAGCCTAAGGACCCCAATTCAAGGCTGGATTCACCAGGACCCACGTTAGCCAGAATCACAATGGGGTGCACACATCTGGAGTTCATTTGCAGTGATTGGAAGCCCTGGTGTGCCCATTCTCTCTCTCTCTCTCTCTCTCCCTCTTTCTTTCTCTGTTGCTCTCAAATAAATAAACAAAAATTAAAGAAAAAAGATTCACCATCACACAGGGTTTCCTGCTGCATGGCAGGCAAAACACGCAAGAATATATGCATAAAAAGAAGCTACTTTATCTAGAAAACTAAATAAAATGCATAAATATTTAAAAAAAAACAGAAAGAAATACACAATCACAGAAATATTAAAGCAGTCAAAGCCAAAAGAAGCATCATTAAGATTATAAATTCAGAAAAGTATTTGCCATAATAAAAATAACTGTTGATGGTGATTGTAGTAATTATTGAAGTAAATGACTAGATATAGTATATAATAATAAATATTATAAAACTTGAAGAATAAAATGAAGTGTTTATGCAAGGAAATTATATGTGAAAGAATATTCCTAATGTCATGTTTCTAATATCTCAAGTTTTAGGGTCAGTAAAGATTAGCTAAAATTTTGTTGCTTTGCTTCATACATTTAACTTTTATAATCATCTATTTTCTTGATTCAAATGCATTTAGGAATGTATAGTTTTGTGGGGATAAAATATTTACCCAAAGTTGAGTGATCATATTATTTCATCACAATTTCCACTTATACACTTCATTAACATGAAATTCTCAAGCTTAAAATTCCACAAATGTAATTCATATTATCATTTATATCCATAAATCAAGTACATTTATCTATATATTAATTATCTTTCTCTTTCTGTCTCTAGTACTAATACTTATGCCTATGTTTATAGTTTTCATTTAGATAGATATACATGAATTGAATTATACATAGTATGATTTCTATAATGTCAGCAAAAGCTATTTGTATGGAGCCATATTTTAGAAAAAATATTTACCTTTTTATTTCTTTGTTATATATTTCAGTATTTATTTTTTTAAATGATGAGCAAAAATTCATGGTTCAAACAAAAATGTGAATGAATATATTGTTTATAAGCCCTAATAGCATTTAGTTTATATATATGAAAATATAGAAAGTTCTGAAAGATCTAACATATTATTAAAATCCAGAGTTATGAATTTTAGAATTAAAATAACTTTAATACAGAATACTGTAGATTTGTCTGTCTTAACATAATAAAGTTGACAATGTATATCTTTCTTTTATACATTTTTCTTTTGTGTTTCTAGATCTGGGGATAGAATAGATTTAAAAACATGTTCTTTGGATCATACCTAGCGTAAACCTAGGGCATTCATCACACAATGTGGTTAACTTTTTCCAAGAAAAGAGTTATAATTTTTTAGGGCTGGAGCAGTGTCTTAGCTCTTAAGTCACTCACCTGCAAAGCCAATGGACCTCAGGTCAATTCCCCAGGACCCACGTAAGCTAGATGTGCAAGGTAGCACATGCATCTGGAGTTTATTTGCAATGGCTGGAGGCCCTGGCACTTCCATTCTCTCTCCCTATTTCTCTCTCTCTCCATCCCTCTTTCTCTGTCAAATAAATAAATAAATAAAACTAAAAATTTTAAGAAAGAGTTATAATTTTCTTGGCATGTCCAGTGCCATATTCTAAGAAATTTCTACGAAGGTATTGCTCACTGACCTCATTTCCTAAATTACACTTTCTGGTAACACCATTCAAATGAACTAATGAATAATTCTACATAAATAGGAGAGATCACTTGATACTCAGACACGAGAAACAAAAGTTCAGTTATCTAGTACCCACATAAAATACTGGATGGGCAATATAGTCTGGCGAGGAGCCAGAGTCAAGGATTCCTCATAAGAACTGCTTCGTTAAACTAACTGAATAGGCAAGCTGTAGGTTTAAGTGAGAGATCTTGCCTCAGTTAAAAAAAAAAAAAAGTGGGAAATTATGGAGAAAGATAACCAGCATCAACTTCTGGCCTCAGCAAGTACTCTTGTACACATGGTATAATCACCTGTATGCATTGGTGCTCACATGGACACACACACACTCATGAACATAAAAAAAAATGGAGAGAATATCTGCAGAAAAAAAAGTACACCATACTTACAGCTTTTCAAATGTCCCATCCTTTCTGCTGATGAAAATCAGAAAAGTTGGTCTAATTGAAAATCCGTATAGCAACTGTCTTATTTTTCCATTATGCCTAAGTAAACATTGAGCTACGTGTTATTTACTTTAAAATGTCAAATAAGTAAAGGTCATACTGTAAACAGCTTGGAAAATATCCAAGGACAGAATACCTGAATAAGTGGATGATTGTCAAAAAAAATCCTTTGTTTTGGTCTTTGAAAAAAATGAGATTGACTTTTCTGATTAACCATAGCCATAAATACTTGATGCATATTTATTCCTCCTTGAATATTGCCATATTCTCTTATGATAATCCAAACAGATAATCATAAATACCGGCAGTGACATTGGGAGGGCCTAACAGTGCCCAAGGCCCAGACAGTGAGCAAAGCGCGGTTGGATATCCAGTTGTGTTCAACTTTCAAAAACACCGTGTGTTTCTTGTTAGGCCAGCTTCTCTCTCCTTTCCTTTTGGCTCCGCATGTCACAGTTCAAAGTAGAAGTTATCCAGAGTGTCACTTCATTCTTGAGCTCTTTTACTTTTACCCAGTGTTCCTTGCACACTGTTAACAAAGGAAGACACAGAGCTTGATGCTGTTTTGTCATTAGCTGAGAAGTAGTACAGTTTGAAAACCATCCTAATACACATAGATGCATGAGGAGGTGATGTATCAGCGTAAAACACTCAAATGTATTTGGTGAACCATTTGGATGCCATTATCAAGCAGGTGTTAAACACATTCAGAATAACAATTGCATGGCCATTGTGAAAGAAGCAGTCCCAGACCACTTCTGATCTATGGCGCTGGATTTCCAGGCTCCTGTACTTTGGTCCAAAGACTTCTGCACTCATTGACACAGAAGTGGTCATGGGCCTCCATTTCCTGTCCACTCTTCTGTACTCTAAACCCTCCAAAAGCCACAAGTGGATAAACTATTTTTGTGCCAGAGGCTGTTTATCCTGTTTAATAGACACCTCTTGCCCCTCACATTTTTCTTTCTAGATTGTAGGCAGGCACCAAGCAAATTAGTGCAAAGTGCTTTCACTCAAGTGTCAGGTAAAATCATGGTGATGGGCTCTCCTCTGCTGCGCTTCCTAGATCTCCGGGTGTTGTGCTGACAGCATTGTCTCCCTCAATTATGGCTTTCAGTACGTGTTCCTCAAGTCCTTATGGGATGCCAAAGCCAGTCCTGTGACTTGAGAAGGGTCTGTTCCAATAAAGACTTTTGAGGTCACTGTGGTAAAAAGTGTGTGTGCGTGTGTGTGTGTGTGTGTGTGTGTGTGTGTATGAGAGAGAGAGAGAGGGGCCTGGAGTTTTGTAAAGATTAAAAAAAATACTTTTCTTAATTGCACTATCTGAGGTTTCCTTGGAAGTGCTAAAGTATATGGCATATTCAGATGGCGGGGTTCAGTCCGTAGCACAAAAATCAGTAGTGATCTTGTCTTTTTAATTTATCTTTTATTTATTTATTACAGAAAGAGAGAGAGAGAGAGAGATTGAGAATGGGTGTACCAGGGCCTCTAGCCAATGGAAACAGGCATATAATCTTGGTTTTAAACAAACCTATGGAATCTCCCAGGATATGCTTCACTGACTTTCCTTCATCAAAGGTATCCAATCAAGCACATATTGATATGTAATAGAAACTTTAATATTCAACAAAACTATTTTTATTCAGTGACAATTTTTTGTATTTTTCAACTCACCATAGAAATGGGCATATTGAAACTCACACATTTAACTTCCAGATTTGTCATTTGAACTGTCATTATTTTAGGAAATTATTTTAGAAAATTTCCTCCTCTCTCTTCCTTTTTCACCTGCCTTTCACTCCTCCATCTTTTTTTCTTTCTTTCTTCCTTTCTTCTTTGCTTCTGTCTCTTGTGTGTTTGATCTGGCAGATTATTACAATCTTCAGAATATAATCTTGAACTTTATTATCAATCAATGCTACTAAGAGTTATAAACATATATGAATTTACTAAGCTATATAGAAAAAAGCCAGGCGTGGTGGTGCACGCCTTTAATCCCAGCACTTGGGAGGCAGAGGTAGGTGGATCGCCGTGAGTTTGAGCCACCCTGATACTACATAGTGAATTACAGGTCAGCCTGGGCTAGAGTGAGATCCTACCTTGGAAAAAAAAAAAGAAAATAAGAAAATAATCTTCTTAAGAACTCAAAATAGGGGCTGGAGGGACGGCTTAATGATTAAGGTGTTTGCATGCAAAGCCAAAGGACCCAGGTTCAATTCCCCAGGGCCCACATTAGCTAGATGCACAAGGGGCACATGAGTCTGGAGTTCATTTGCAGTGGCTGGAGGCCCTGGCATGCCTATTCATTCTCTCCCTCGCTCTCTCTCTCTCTCTCTCTCTCTCTCTGTTAAATAAATAAATAAATAAAGTATTAAGAAAAGAACTCAAAAATATAGGAAATATAGTTGCATATTTAATGAAAACATAGAATATATTAGAAGAGTCCAGTTACTTCTAGCACAGACCATATCAACTAAAAAAATAACTGGTGGGTTAAAATTTCAGTAAAATTGTTAACATTGTTCAACTTTCACCTGTAAAGTAGGCTTCTGGAAGTCATTTTTACAATGAGACCTTGCCTGTTGGAAAATTAGTCCCATGGAAGACACAAAGTTAATATGAAGCAATCAGATCCTGGACACATTAATCAGAAGGCCCTAGCAGGTGAATGGAACATCTACAGAGACATTATTGAGGTTCCAAGACTTGTTTTCATTCTTCAATTTGCTCTAGTTGTTCAACCATACCTATAACCCTTAATGATAATCATCAATGTTGTTTGAATTGAAAATGATCATAATGTACAAAGCAGTTTATATAAGTGAGCATGGGCAAACACTAAACGAGGTTTGGCATAAATCTATAGTCAGTTTTCATCACAGTGCCCTCTATAAGGCATGTCATGGCCAAAAAGTAAGGATTTAGGCATAGACTTTTCTTTTGTCATTGTTTTCCATTTTTTAAAATTTTGTGTACATTTTAACATTTACAGCACTGAACTGATTGCACTTGGAATACAGAAAACTAATTCCAAGTAATATCGCATTTAGATGATTATAAAACACATTCAGATGAGAAAATTTCCACTCAAATATCTTCCAACAACCAGCAGCTTTAGAAAAATTGTAATGCCTTTTGAGGTATGGATTTTCAGTGACTCAATATTTTAATAGTAATCTCACTTTATAACGTATCTATTTCTCCATGCTTAGAGTACTTACTTCACATATTTGGAGCTGGGAATTATATAACAAGTTTAATTTTTACTAAAATAGCTTGCTGTCTATTCCATTTTGCAAACTATAATGAATCGCATAGCACATGAATTCCTAAAGTTTAGATGTTTCATGACTTTTGATTTACTTTCCACCCTAATTCAGTATCATAAATCTTATACTCTAAATATGTAGTGTTGCAAATCAGGGTTAGATTTTACTAAACCAATATTGTATCATAAATATAAAATAAATGAAAAATAAGAAGCAATTTAAGCTTTGTAGAAAGTACACAAAAATTTAGTGAACATAATCACCAAAGCTTTATTTTTTTAGAGGGGGCATATTTTTAGCATGAGGTGAACTTGCTGAAGATGTACAGAACAGGTACCTTATAAATACAATTCTTCTTTTCTATGGCTTTTCCCCCTCTGGTAGGTAGCTTTTCTTTTAACTTCAAAAAGGTCCAGCTGCATTCAAAAGTGAGATCATTTTTTGCATCTATTCATAGGCACAAAGTTCTATGGAGAATATCCATCCTTTGTTAATGTACATTTGCTTTACTTTGATTAGAATCTACATTATTGGGCTGCAGAGATGGCTTAGCGGTTAAGCACTTGCCTGTGAAGCCTAAGGACCCCGGTTCGAGGCTCAATTCCCCAGGACCCACGTTAGCCAGATGCAGAAGGGAGCGCACGCATCTGGAGTTCGTTTACAGAGGCTGGAAGCTCTGGCGCGCCCATGCTCGCTCTCTCTCTCTCTCTCTCTCTCTCTCTCTCTCTCTCTCTGCCTCCTTCTCTCTGTCGCTCTCAAATAAATAATATAAAAATAAAACAAAAAAATTTAAAAAAAAGAATCTACATTATTTAATAACTTGTTTAAATATAATCCAAACATATCATTATACCTAAGAAAGTATATGAGGACAAATAGGAGATGTTAGCAAAAACATGAATTAATGTGCAAAACATGGTTAGTCTTTGTCTACAAGCAAATTTAGTGCCACACTAATTTTTCTAACATGCATAAAAATTATAATAAAAAGAAAAGTAAGTAGATTTTATTTTTTGCTCAGTCAATAAAATAAAATATTTTGAAATTTTTCAGATGATAGCATAAAGACAAATTCACACACACACACACACACACACACACACACACACATATATATATATATATGTATGTATGTAAAGAGAGAGAGAGAGATTATATATGGATATAGATGTAGATGAAACACAGTAATTTCAAAGGAAAAGCCAGTAGAATAAAGCAATTGGAAGCTGTGAATATTTTACATGCTAAGTAATCTATATTTTACTTACATTGAGCTGTAGTTTGGTATGCTACCATAGTGCCTATTTTACAAAAGCCTCAGAAATATTTGATAAATTGTCCAAATATCTAGTAGGTATTAAAGCCAATATTTGAACTTTGGCTAGTATGAGTCCAAAACCTTGGGCTACATATATTATGGCATGTTCTTATTCTTAAATCACATAATCAGAGGAGAAATGAGATCATGAAGGTAGGTATTTTTCTTTAATGTAACCAATCCTAGCCATTAACTTGAATATGTATTGGAAAGTGGTACTTGCTCTTTTCATTTTTGAAGTTTCCCTTGTCCTATAGAGTAAAATGCATGATGCACAATATAAAGATATTAAGATACAAAATAGCTTGACTTATCTTCATTAGCTAATAAGAATGTTTATGTTAAAGCAGTTCCATTAACTCAAAAGTGTAAATGAGGGTAACAAATAATTGAGGAAAGAATTATTATTCCCTAGTTCATTACAAAAGGTAATACATTTTGAGTGGTCACAATGCATATGAAAAATCAATAAATAATAACACAGTAAATTGAACCCGGTGATATTTATTACATTTTAAATATGATTTTTCATGAAACACAATCTTTGTATTGATTACAGGTGATGGATGCATATGTGGAGACCTTCAAAGACTTTCAGGTCCTAACTCAAATAATTTTTCCCCATCCCAGACTTTTATTTTAATGTGGTGGGTAACTTCATTTCCATAGATACCACCAGTAGGAAAGCCTCTCTTATGGCTTCTAGGACTTCCAAAACTTTTCATGCAACAGGGACTTTTCAGAGGTGAAGTTAGACATAAACATGACTTTCCTTGAATGTCTGATTGGCTGTATGTGATCAAAATTTTCCTCAGCAGAGTTTTAAACAAGAGCATGAAAACCAAATAAAAGGGAGGTTTGGTGACATTTCAGGCTTTGTAGGTGGAAGGATTCACAATGGATGGCAGGTACCTTCTACAAAGTAAAAGAAACAAGTAGATTTCCCAGACAGCCTTCAGAAGGCCCTGTGTTCTGAAGACCTGAATCATTTGGGACATCTGACAGGTTTGGGATAATACTGTGTATTGCTTTATGGTAATTTGTTTTAACAGCAATAACTAGTACAAAAGGTGAACTGAAAAGGTATAACTAGGCTGGAGAGATGACTCAGCAGTTAAGGCATTTGCCTGCAAAGCCTGACGACCCTGTCTGATTCCCCAGTGCCCACTTAAAGGCTGATGCACAAAGTCGTGCATGTATCTGGAGTTTGTTTGTCGTAACTAGAGGCCCTGGTGTGTCCACACTCTGTATTTCTCTCTCTGTGTCTTTGAAATTAAATTAAATTAAATTAAATTAAATTAAATTAAATTGGAATGTATAACTGTTATTCATAATTCTTCTAGTTAAAATATACAATTTAGTATGAAGAATGCAACATATCTATAGGATAATTGCTGCAGTTACTTTTTAAAGATTTTTTTTTAATGTGAGTAAGAGTGAGAGACAGACAGACAGAGAGAAAGAGAGAGAGAGAAAGTGAGAGAAAATCAGCATACTATGGCCTTCAGCCCCTGCAGTTGAATTCCAGACATGGGAGCTTCCTTGTGTGCATGTACAACTTTGTGCATCATTTTGAGTATCTGGCTTACTTGGGACCTGGAGAGTCTAAGATGAGTCCTTAGGCTTTCCAGGCAAGTGCCTTAACTGCTAAGCCATCTTTCCATCCTGTGCAGTTACTTTTTAATAATTGGGACAAAAATACCCAACCAGAAGCAGCATATTGAATGAGAGGGTTTATGTCCAGTTTACAGGTTCTAGGGAATGTTTCATCATGCTGGGGAAATCATGGTAGAAGCAGATAGTGGGACATCATATCTTCATATCAGCAGAGAGGGAGAAGAGAGTAACAGCTGGGTGTGGCAAGGGAATCTAAGCTATTAACACCCTATACATGCCTGCAGTGACACACCTCCCCTAGTAAGGCTCCATACCTTCCCAAAATAGCACCACCAATTAGGAATTAAGTCTTCAAACATATGTGTCTATGAGAGATATTCCATATCCAAAAACCATAGTAATATTATCTTACAAGGCATTTAGACATTTAATTTTGCTGATATGTATGTCAGTGACTGGGGATAAATTCTCATTTGAAGACCATTTAAAATTAAAAATCAAAAATGTACATGAACAAGCCTTCATATTAACGCTTTTTATTTAATAATCCCTGCCAAATGGATTTAAAATACATAATTCTTAAGAAAGTAGCTTATCTCTCATTATTTTCAATTCCACTTTCCTATTTTACTATGTGAAACTTTTTAATATTTTAGTTTTATTTATTTGTGAGAGAGAGAGGGAGGAAGGGAGAAAGAAGTAGCTAGAGAGAAAGAATGGGCATGGAAGGGCCTCTAGCCAAAGCATAAAGAACTCCAGATGCATGTGCTGCCATGTGCATCTGGCTTACGTGAATACTGTGGAATTGCACGTGGGTCCTTAGGCTTCTCAAGTCAGCACCGTAACCATTAAACCATCTCACCAGCCCCTAAATGTAAGTTTTACACCCGGTCTCTGATTCATTTCATGTGGTTCACATGGTCCTCTAAGATATGAATATCTTTTATCAGTACTTCCAATCTGAATGTAGAGGACCACAATATTCCTGGGACATGCTAGGCATGGAGCAAATACTTCTTTAAAGTGTGTAAACTGAAACTGAAAAGCTGCTTTTTTCCATTGAATTAAGGTTAATATCTCTGCATATCATGACCCAGATATAATGGTTTAAAAGTAACTTATAGTGAGAGTTATTGCTTCCATTCATTTCAGTTATCATTTAAAAATATTAAAAGCAATGAGGTGACTGAGTGGTTAAGGTGATGGACTGATAAAATATTAAAAGTTTCTTAAAAACAATTTAACAACACACTCCAAAATCTCAAAATTTTTATATTCTCTTTCCTTGTCATACCAAATTGGGGACTTTATCATGAAAATTTATAATCATATTTTATGAGAATACTTGTGATATTATGATAGTTAACAATAATAAATGTAGAGACATTAACTATTATGCTAATTAAAATAATTTTTGAAAAAGGTCACTATCTTAGAAAATAGGATACAAAATTATATCTAGAATAACATCCTTTTTGCTTTTCAGCTAAGTTTGTTTTAATTTATAATGTTTGGATAATTTTGCCTATCTTATGAGTAAAATATTACACAAAATTATATTGCCAAAATCAAATCAATTCCTTTATTTAAAGCTCAAGTGAAATGCTTGTTTGGATGTCAGAAGCTAATTGTTGACTAACATGAGTCAAATATGGTATGTAACTCTATTTCCTCCCTGCACCTGGGTATTAGCAACAAGAGGCACATCATGGCACAATAGGTAGCTCTTCTTTTTCAAGCATCCACATAAACGTTAAATGTACCTTGGCATGGGGCACCTATGTCATTATTTTAATTGTTTTTTAGTGTGTTTTTATGTTTATGTGTATGTGGATACACACTTGTGGTGGCCACAGGACAAACTTAGGTGTTGTACTTTAGGAATGCCAATAACCTCTTTAGAGACATTATCTCCCATTGATTGGAACTCACCAAGTGGACTTGACTGGATGGACACGGAGCCCCAGGGATATCTGTTTCTACCTTTACAGAGATGAGATTACAAGTATATGACATCATGTCTGCATTTAACTGTTTTGAACTAAGTTGATTCATCTGTAAAAACACATAAAAATGGCCTTACAATGTATATTAGTAGATATTTTACTAAAGTTTCTAAATCAACAAGTAGCACCATAGATTACCATTTTCTTCAGTAATCAAATTATAGAAAACAATATGCATTCTAGGATGGTATCTAGAGCCTGGCATACCAGACGGCTCACACTGTCTTTGAAGACATAATTGTCAAGTCAATAAATTTTCAGGGCTATTTCTTGTGTACTTTTTACTATTTAGACTATTTTTTTGAATTTTTTTATTAGTCAGTTTTATACTCAGTGAATACAGTCAATTTGGTACCATTGTTAGGCTCATCCATGTCCTACCCCCTCCCCCTGGCCCCTCCTTGTTGAGGTATATGGGTCATGCATTCTGGAGTTAGCCCACATTTATGGGTAGGATAAATGTCTCTGCCTGTCATGACCCAACATGTGGCTCTGACATTCTTTCCACCTCCTCTTCCGCAAAATTTCCCTGAGCCATGTTGAGTTCATTTTTGGTCTGCTTCAGTGATGAGGTGTTGGGGGCCTCTGAGGCTCTGGCTCTCTGGTATGGTAGGATTTGATTTTTCTCTGTGTTGGTCTCCTTCCCCCTTGTTCTGGTATCCGGTTCATCAGGAAAACAGCCCCCTTGCTTGTTTCACCAATTTTTCTTAGTTTCAGCTGGGCCCTTTTGAGGTATGATGGGGGGCTCTCTCCATTGGATCCACATCTATCTGAAAAAGAGAAGCAGATTCTCCAATGAAGAGTAAGTTAGCACCAGGACAAATGAGATAACCCTTACTTTTTTATAGATAATTTAATAGGTGTAGGCCCTCTTGTAGCCCACAATTGATGGTAGCTTGATATTGGAGAGTGGGCTTATGTTTGGATATGGTTCTGACTTGTATCCCAGCTCTAGCTATGGGTCCCTTACCACTGAGGAGATAAGTTAGCCAAATCAAGAGCAGTTGGTTTACCACCATGACTGTGTGCCACTATTGCACTTGTGTGAGCATCACGACAGGTTATTTGCTGCTAAGTAGATTAGACCATGAGTTGCTTGGACAGATATTGCTCATTTTCTCCCCAGTCACCCACGTAGCACCTTCTGGCATTTGATGGGCTGACTGTCTGGCCACTGACTCTCTTCCAGCTTCCACCCATGCATTCAATTTTGTCTCAAATGCAAAAGGTGTCCTCAGCAGTAGGGTCTTATCAATAACCTTTGGTGGGTCATCAAGTACTCTGACACAAATCTGTCTTTTATTTAGGAAACCTTGTAGGTCTCTCTGATCAAAAGCTCATTGTGGATGATACCCACATATTGGTACTGGGAGTTACAGGTCACTGCCCACTAAGAAATGGAAGAAAAAGATAACTAATATAAAAGAGTTAGAAAGAAGAGAGAGAGAGAGAGAGAGAGAGAGAGAGAGAGAGAGAGAGATTGAGAGAAGCTATAGAAGATTAAGGTCAGTCTTCATCAAACTCTCTCCATTGTCTTGTGGCTCAGGTGTTCCCTCTAAGGGCCTAGGGAAAGTTCAGCCATTTGGTCTGCCTTTTAAGATATAGCATTTTAGGGTACCATTGCCATTTAGGTCTAGATTTGTGTTACTCAACCCATCCCTTCTCCTCCCTCCCCACCCAACCTATTGTCTAGTACACAAACTGCTTGCTGGGTACGTAAGGCCTCTTGGGTAGATTCAGGTTAGGTACTGTATATAAGTGAGAATATGTTGCGATTTTCTTGCTGTGATTGGGTAAGTTCACTGAGAATGATCTGTTTCACGTTCAACTATTTTTCCTCAAATTTCATTGTGACATTTTTTCTTACTGCTGCATAGGATTCAATTGTGTAGATATACCACATCTTAGTTATCCATTCTTCTAGTGATGGACATCTGGGTTGATTCCAGCTCTTCTCTATTACGAATTCAGCCACTACAAACATGGTTGAGCAAATGTCAATGGCCTGTGGTTTGAAGGTTTTAGGGTAGGTGGCCAGTAAGGGAATAACTGGGTCTGTTGGGATCGCTATAGTCAGCTGTTACAAGAGTCTCCATATTGCTTTCCAAAGTGGTTGTACTACCTTACATTCCCACCAACAGTGGATGAGTGTTCCTAATTCTCCACATCCTCACCAGCATTTATTTTCACTTGATTTTTTGATGTTTGCTATCCTTACTGGGGTAAGGTGGAATCTCATAGTTGCTTTAATTTGCATTTCCCTGATGATTAGGGATGATGAACATTTTCTTAACTGTGTGTTTGCCATTTGTATTTCTTTCTCTGTGAACTGCCTGTTCAGCTCTTTGCCCAATTTTGTGAATGGGGTGTTTGACTTTTTACTGTTTACCTTTTTGAGTTCTTTGTATATTCTAGAGATTAGGCCTCTGTCTGTTGGATAGCCAGCAAATATTTTCTCCCATTCTGTGGGTAATTTATTGGCTTTTCTTATTGTATGCTTGTGTGTAAAGAAACTCTTCAGCTTCGTGTGATCCAATTTGTTGAGTGACTGTTTAAGTTCGTGAGCTACTCGGGTTTTGTTCAGGAAGTCTTTTTCCATTTCTATATCATGGAAAGTAATTCGTATATTTTCTTTGAGTAGTAGTCGAGTTTCTGGTCTTATATTGAGGTCTTGATCCATTTTTACTTGAGTATAGTGCATGGGGACATGTGTGGATCAAGTTTCAATTTCTTGCATATGGTTATCCAGTTTGTCCAGGACCATTTGTTGAAGATGCTGTCTTTCTTCCAGCCTATAATGTTAGGGCCTTTGTCAAATATCAAGTAGCTCTAGTTGCTTGACCCAAAGTCTGGGTCTTCAAGTCTATTCCATTGATCTATACTCCTGTTTTGATGCCATTACCATGCTGTTTTAATCACTATGGCTTTGTAATATAGCTTTAGATCAGGTATGATGTAGCCTCCAGAGGTATTTTTTTTCTTTACTGAGGGTATGTTTGGATATGTGAGGCCTTCTGCCTTTCCATGTGAAATTTGAGATGATTTTTTTTCTATCTCTGTGAAGAACACTGTAGGGATTTTAATTGGAATTGCATTAAATCTGTATATTGCCTTTGGCAGGATTGCCATCTTCACAATGTTAATTCTGCCTATCCACAAACATGGGAGGTCCTTCCATTTTCTCAAGTCTTCCTTAATTTCTTTTTTGAGTGTTTTTTATGTTTTCATTGTATAGATCTTTCACTTTCTTGGTTAACGCTATTCCACGGTATTTTATTATTTTTTTTTGTTGCTATTGAAAATGGGACTATGTCCCTTATTTCTTTCTCTATGACTTTGTCATTTGCATATAGAAAGGCTACTGATTTTTGTGCATTGATTTTGTATCCTGCTACTTTTCTGTAGAAGTTAATCACCTTCAGGAGTTTTGGGATGGAGTCACTCGGGTGTCTTACATATACAATCATGTCACCAGTGAATAGGGCTAACTTAACTTCTTCCTTTCCAAATTGCATTCCTTTTATTTCCTTCTTCTGTCTTATTGCTTGAGCTAGGACTTGCAGGACTATATTGAAGAGCAGAGGTGAGAGTGGACAACTCTGTCTTGTTCCTGATCTCAAGGGAATTCCTCCATTCTCTCCATTAAGTATTATTCGGGCCTTAGGAGCTTTGTATATTGCCTTTATTTTGTTAAGACATGAGCCAACCATGCCAATTCTCTCCAATGTTTTGATCATGAAGTGATGTTGTATCTTGTCAAAGGCTTTTTATGCATCTATCAAAATGATCATGTGGTTTTTGTGTTTAACCTTGTATATATGATGTATTATATTAACAGATTTCTGTATGTTGAACCACCCCTGTGCTCCTGGGATGAATCCCACTTGATCAAGATTGATAATGCTTTTTATGTGTTGTTGGATTCCATTTGTGAGGATTTTCTTCAGGATCTTTGCATCTAAGTTCATCAGGGAAATAGGCCAGTAGTTTTCTTTTCTTGTGGCATCTGTGCCTGGTTTTGGAATTAGGGTGATGCTAGCTTCATAAATGGAGTTGGGTAGCTTTACCTGTTCTCTAATTGTGTGGCACAGTTTGAGGAAGATTGGTTTGATAGAATTCAGCTGAGAAGCCATCTGGTCCTGGAGACTTCTTTTGGGGGAGGTTTTTTTTTTATTACTTTTTCAGTTTCAATGAGTGTGATAAGTTTGTTTAGGAGATTAATCTGCTCTGAGTTTAGCTTTGATAGATGGTATGCATCCAGGAATTTATCCATCTCCTCCACATTATCCAGTTTTGTGGAGTAGAGGTTTTTGAAATAAGTACTGATGATTCTCCCAATTCCAATTTCACTTATGTGTGTTGTGATCTCTCCTTTCTCATTTTGAATTTTGTTACTTTGAAGCATCTCTTTTTTTTTTTTTTTTCTTGATCAAATTGGCCAGGGGTTTGTCCATCTTGTTTAGTTTTTCAAAGAACCAGCTCTTTGTTTTGTCAATTATTTTAATTGTTTTTTTAGTTCCCAATTCATTAATTTCTGCTCTGATTTTAATTATTTCTTTCCTTCTGGAGCTGTTTGGGTTGGATTTTTCTTGGTTTTCCAGTGCCTTCAGGTGGATGGTTAGGTTATTGGTTTGGGATCTCTCTGTCTTTGCTATGAAGGCATTGAGTGCTATGAATTTTCCTCTGAGGACCGCCTTCATTGTGTCCCATAAGTTTTGGTAGGATGTGTTCTCATTGTCACTTATTCCTAAAAATTTTGCAATTTCATTTTTTATTTCATCCACTATCCATTTATTGTTTTAAAGTGTGCTGTTCAGTTTCCAGGTGCTGTTGGGATTCTTGGTGGGTCCTTTGTTGTTAATTTCTAGCAATATAGCATTGTGATCTGATGTCATGCAGGGAATTATGTCAATCTTCCTAAAGATGTGGAGGCAGGCTTTGTGACCCAGTATATAATCTATTTTAGAGAATGTTCCATGGGCTGCTGAGAAGAATGTGTAGTCTGTGGGTTTGGGATAGAAAGTTCTGTAGATGTCCATTAGGTCTAAATAATCTATGGTTTTGTTGAGCTCTCTTACTTCCCTGTTGAGTTTCTGTTTGGATGATCTGTGTATTACTGATAATGGTATATTGAAGTCCCCAACTATATGGTGTTGGTGTTTATTTCTGTTTTATTGTCGAGAAGGTTTTGGTTTATGAACTGTGGTGCCCTGTATTTGGTGCATACAGATTTATGATTGTAATACCCTCTTGATTGATCATTCCCTTGACAAGTAGGAAGTGGCCTTCTTTGTGTTTTTTGATTATTTTTGGTTTGAAGTCTATTTTATCCCATATTAATATATCTACAAGCTGGGCGTGGTGGCGCATGCCTTTAATCCCAGCACTCGGGAGGCAGAGGTAGGAGGATCGCCGTGAGTTCGAGGCCACCCTGAGACTCCATAGTGAATTCCAGGTCAGCCTGGGCTAGAGTGAAACCCTACCTCGAAAAACCAATATATATATATATATATATATATATATATATATATATATATATATATATCTACACCTGCTTTTTTCTTATTTCAGTTTTTTTTGGAATATTGTTTGCCACCCTTTCACCCTGAGGAGGTGTCTGTCTTTAGTGGTGAGGTGGGTTTCTTGAGGTCAAGCGATTGAAGGGTCTAATTTATTGATCCATCTGGTTAGCTTGTGTCTCTTGATGGGTGAATTAAGGCCATTAATATTTAGGGTAATGACTGTGAGATTTAATTTGATCCTTGCCATATTGTGATGGTATAGTTGGTTTGGTGTTTTCATGGACTTTAAGTTTTTTCTTCCTTCTCTGAGTTTGGGTATTGTGTTCTGATTCTTGTGGGCATTTGAGTTTGATTATTTGATTCTTCTCTGTGGAGAATTTCCTGAAATACTCTCTGGAAGCTTGGTTTTGTGTTCATATAATTGTAAAGTTGAGTTTTGTCATGGAAAGTGTTTCTTTCACCATCTATTATGAGGGATACTTTTGCTGGGTAGAGTAGTTTCAGTTGGAAGCCATAGGTTCTTCGACTTTGCAGTGTTTCATTCAAGGCCCTTCTAGCTCTCAGGGTTTCCATTGAGAAGTCTGGAGTAATTCTGATGGGGTTACCTTTAAAAGTGGTGTGCTGTTTTTCCCTAGCTACTTTTAGGATTTTCTCTTTGGTGTCAATGTTTAGAGTCTTAATGACAATATGTCTTGGAGAGTTTCTCCTTTGGTCCAGTCTGTTTGGAGTTCTGTTAGCTTCTTGTATCTTGACGGGCCTTTCTTTTAAGAGACTGGGGAAGTTTTCTTCAATTATTTTGTTAAATAAGTTCTCCATGCCTTTGGTCTGAATTTCTTCTCCTTCTGGTATTCCAATGATCCTGATATTAGGACGTCTAAGTTTATCCCACAATTCCTTCATGTT
The DNA here is from genome assembly GCA_036346955.1 of Dipus sagitta. Classification (NCBI taxonomy): domain Eukaryota; kingdom Metazoa; phylum Chordata; class Mammalia; order Rodentia; family Dipodidae; genus Dipus; species Dipus sagitta. The sequence goes on along the minus strand of CM070772.1, from coordinate 129,950,343 downwards.
CTGTTCACAGAAACTTTTGAACTTTCTGAAATTTTTAAACTCTCTAACTGTTCCTTCCATCTTATAAATCAGAGTTTATATCCTCCACATGGCTGACTCTATTCTTGAGAGCTTCTAGAGAGTTTTGGACTTGTTCAATTAGGTTTGCATTTTCCACCACTTTTCTATGTATGATTTCCATCCGTCATCAAGCTCCCTTTTCACATCATTTTCTGATTTTTTTTTTTTTTTTTTTTTTTTTTGGTCTTTCAAAGTAGGGTCTCACTCTAGCCAAGGCTGACCTGGAATTTACTATGTAGTCTCTGGGTGGCCTTGAACTCACTGTTATCCTCCTACCTCTGCCTCCCAAGTGCTAGGATTAAAGGCATGCATCACCACACCTGGGTTATCTTCTGATTTTCTTGATGCTTTTTGGAATTCATCCTTGCCTTTCTTTATGTCTTCATTTAGCATCACCAGCTGATATTTGAGGTCCTCTTTTTGGTCACTGTCCCTCATATCTCTTAAGTGTCTTTGAACTCCTTCCATTTTCTTATTTATTAGGTGTAGTCTAGTGATGGCAGCATCCACACAATTATTGGTCCTTTTTTGCTTTTCTGCAAGTTATTCCAGTAACCTGGTCAGGGTTGCATTGCTCATAGATTCATTTTGGTGTTCTGATCCTAATGTTTCTTCTATGTTTGTTTGTTTTTTTCTTTTTGGTTTTTCGAGATAGGGTCTCACTCTAGCCCAGGCTGACCTGAAATTCACTATGGAGTCTCAGGTTGGCCTCGAACTCATGGTGATCCTCCTACCTCTACCTCCAAACCCTGGGATTAAAAGCCACCACACCTGGCTCTTCTGTGTTTTGACTAGAGATGCTCATTGTAGGACTTGGTGATCTAAATGGATTTTCTTGCATTTGATTTTTCATGTTATTTGTTTTGTGCTGTGGTCTGCCCATCACAGTGTATGGGCAAGTAGGTGGGTGGATCAGCCTGGGCTCAAGCACAGAGGGAAGCTGAACAGCCTGAGGCAGTTGACAAGCAGTCTGGGCTTTGGCTCTCACTTGCCAAAGCTGCCTAGCTCCTGCCTGGCTGGGGCGCCAAAGTTTCCTAAGTTCACATGCCATAATGTGGCAAACCTAGGAGGGACACTGAGGCACAAAGCACTGAAGCAGCCCAAACTCTGTTGTGGCGGACCACTGGGACCTGGAATCAGTCTGAGCTCCCATGCAACAGGACAATGGCAGTCGGCTGGCATGGCAGACAGGGAGGGGCTGGTGCCTGAGCGGGTGCAAGCAAAGACAAGACAGTCTGAGCTCATGTGGGCAGTTGCAATGGGCCTCAGCTCGCGGGTGGATGTGTGGCTGCCGGAGCAATAAGTGAGCAAATGGGCTGAGCAGGCTAAGTTTGCACAAGCAAGGATTCATCAAAGGAGCTGAGCTCCAATGGGCTAGCAGGCATAGCCTGTCCAAGGTCACTCGTGGGCAGGGGTAGCAGGGCAATTGCCCCATTGCAGTGAGGCAAGTGGAACTATGTTGGCCTGGGACCCTTTTCCTACAGTAAGTGTGGGAGTTTCCTGAAGCTGGGACTGTGGATAAGGCAGCTGCTTGGGGGGAGGTGTGGGCTACCCACAGGCAAGGGAATCAGCAATTCTGTTTTTCCCCTCTGTGCCCTCCCACTGGCAGTCTACTGGTTATTGCTCTCCCCTAAAAGAACCAGTGATCCCTTAATGTCTTGCCTTTCTTTCCCAGGGATGTGAGGCACAGTTAGATGGTTGCCTTCTTGGCTGGAAGTCCTATTTAGACTTTTTGGTAAGTACCCACAATGTTAAAACTTCTTAATCTTGATGCCTTTTATATTACGGGATGATACACATTTTGTTCACATTTGTTTGTTATTAGAGTTATGAATGAATGAAGTACAAATTAGTAGAACACAAAGATAAGAGTTTCCATATTGTTTGAACCTTATGTATTCACAGGTTTTCATTTCTCTACAAAGATCATGTCTGTACAAACTTTGATGTGAAAATCTAGGCACACTTTACTCCTAAATGTTGCTGACTCTCTTCAGCAGCGGTTACAAAGCTTTCAGTGAGTACCTGGCGCATTGTGCTGCATTGTTCTTAGAACAAATAATGATGTTTACATCATCTTTATTAAAGCAATGGTAGCCTCTGGCTAGCCTGGAACTCATAGTGATCCTCCTAAGAACTGGGATTTGAGGCATGCATTACCCTCGCTGTCCTTTTTAGTTATTATGTATTAGCTTTACATGTTTGTAAAATCCATCATATTATGTAAGCATAAAGTTATCTAAAATATCTAAGCATAGCTCTACATATATGATTATACATATACATATATCTATATCTATATATATATATATATAGATATATATATACATACAATATCTATATCTATATCTATATCTATATCTATATCTATATCTATATCTATATCTATATCTATATCTATATCTATATCTATATCTATATCTATATCTATATCTATATCTATATCTATATCTATATCTATATCTATATCTATATCTATATCTATATCTATATCTATATCTATATCTATATCTATATCTATATCTATATCTATATCTATATCTATATCTATATCTATATCTATATCTATATCTATATCTATATCTATATCTATATCTATATCTATATCTATATCTATATCTATATCTATATCTATATCTATATCTATATCTATATCTATATCTATATCTATATCTATATCTATATCTATATCTATATCTATATCTATATCTATATCTATATCTATATCTATATCTATATATATATATATTATATATATATATATATATTATATATATATATATATATTATATATATATATATATATATATATATATTATATATATATATATTATATATATATATATATATATATATATATATATAGATATATGTATGTATATCTATCTATCCATATATATTACTTGTAAATAAAATCTGTTTTGTTTCTCCTTAACCATGTGAATTCCTTTCAGCAATTTCATTTTTTATGGTACTGGATAGAGACTTCACTAAAATGTTGTCGGGAAGTGTGAGAGTGAGCATGGAAGCCATGCTTGTTTCATCATCATTTAAAGGGAATCCTATTCTTTCAATAATGAATTAGTGGCTTTTATACCCCCATATCTGTTGACTATAATCACATTATAATTTCTGCTATTCCAAATGTGTTCCACTTCAATAAGAGTACTGTTTTTTATGTCTCTTAATTATCATAATTTCATGTTATGTTTTGAAATAAGTTTTAATGCCTTCTACATTTTTTCTTTCAAAATTGGTTTGCTTTTTTGAGTCCTTTACATTTTCATATTAGGATTAGCTCCTCATGTTCTGCCAAATGTAAAAGTCCTGCTAGAATTTCATTTTGGATTATGACTGAATTGCTGCATTTGGAAAGAAAGACCACTTGAAAAATATTTACTTTTCTAATAAAGGCACTTGGATTGTATTTCCATTTATTTTTACTCTTTTAAAATTTTATAAGCAATGTTGTTATTGTGTTAAATTTATTACTAGGAATTTGAATTTGATAGCATAGGGGCAGTGTAGAAGGAATCATTTCTTGTTTGTGTATGTGGTGGATTTGAGCATGTGCACGATTGGGGAGGAGGAGTAGAGGCATGCTGACATTAGTTGTCTTCCTAAATCTCTCTCCACATTGTTTTTGAGTCATAGACTTTCAATGAACCTGGAACTCATCCATTTATCTATACCAGCCTTCCAGTGAGTTCCAGGGACCCTACTGTTTCCACTTTCTCATCACTATAGTCAGAGATTTGAACTTTATACATGAATTCTGGGGATGTGCACTCAGGTCCTTATATTTGTCAGCAAGTGTTTCATTGACTGAGCTATTTCCTAAATTCTAAATTATTTCTTCATTGTAATTTCATTCATATATATATATATATATATATATATATATATATATAGTATGTCCTTAATCAATATGTTTTTGACATTTTCCTCACTATATTCAAGGGAAAATATATAAGTGTTAGTTCTATCAATTCCTTACTACTACATAAGTATAAATTTTCTAAATATAATATTATTTAAAGGTACACTTTATTATTTACAATTAAGGCAGTTTTATTTTCTTCTGTGAAGTGTGAACTCCTTTCAATAAAGTTATTTATCTTACAGCAATGGGTAGAAACTATATTAAAATGTTAAATAGAAGTGTGACAATGACATCTAGCCTTGTTTCTAATTATAAGGGCATAGACTTTAGCATTTAAGTATTATCTATGATAGTGAGATTAATGTAGTTCCTTTCTTTGTTTCATTTTTGGAATTTTATCATATCAAATAATACATTTTCTCAAATATATTTTTTTCTATTTAACAACACCCATGTGAATCCCTTTTACTATTATTAGATTTTTACAACTAAATTTATGAAGAATATTGGTTTGACATATTTTATTTTTATTTTTGTTATTATGGATTATGTTACAGTCTAATATTGATTTCATAGGATGAGTTGGGAGATGATCACACCTGTATTTTCTGAAAGAATTGATTATGAATGCTTTTATTAATCATCTCTTCTTTAAATATTTTACATACTCTTCCAGAAGTCCTTATTGCTAGAGACACTGCACACTTTGTTGCAGGTCATAAAGTAATCAAGCTGGATCTATACTGGAAGTTTCTTACTTTCTAGTTTTAGAATGTTAGAAAAGGACTATACAGGCGGCTGGTGAAGAAAAGACATCAATGTCTTACATAGATATGGGCATTGATGCTACAATACTGACCTGCCAGGAAAAATGTGCCAGTGGTGAAATAGTGGCATGACTGTAATTGTAAAACTAATAGTTCTTTGATTGGATTAGAAAAAACGCTCCATGGGAAAGCATTCACGCCTAGTACTACTAACCTGATGCTAAACTCCATGGCTTAGGATGCTGTCGCCCTAAGGGGGAATCTACTACTATTGTTTTGTTAAGTGTAAGTGTTGGAAAGTGCATCCTAACATTTATGTTCATATCCACAGACTAGTTCTACACTCAGACATTATCTTTTTGTTATAATTTTCACATAAAATGATCTATTTATGGTTGTAGTTTTGTGCCTCCTTATACAGATTTTTTAATTAAAAAGAAATGAAAAACTATGACTTTTACATTACCACACATACTGATAATTTTGACATTATTTATTTCCTCATGTGAATCTGTATGTGTCTGATGTCACTTCCATTTAAAAATAATTTTCTTTTGTGTTTGCTTTTAGGCACGTCAGGTAGCAAACAGTTAGCTATTCAGTCTTCATCTGTCCATTGATGTATTCACTTTAGCCTCATTTTGTAGGACAATTTTCTTTAAAACTGAACTCATGGTTTTTGTAATTTTGTTTCAACACGTGGTATATGATGTTCCATTATCTCTAACCTTCATTGTGTCTGACAAGAAGTCAAAGACACTGTGTTAAGATGGGAATGCTTTCATAGTTGGACCTTTTACAAATATATTCTAGTTTCCATTACATCCTTCTGCATACTATTATGTAGCACTATTGTGACTTGGATATCTTTGACCAAACATGCATGGGTTGCAGTTTTGCCTGTATACAAGTCTTCAGTCAACCCAGGTTTCATGATTCCTTACCAAATACTGTTTGTCTCTTTTTCAGAACTCTCTATTAAATCCCTGAGTAGTTTTCTATTCTGTTGTTCAATTCAAATAGGTCTGATGTCTTGTGAATATGGAGCCTCTGTTCCTTGATTTATTGCTATTTTACCAGATCACCCTCAGGTATAGGTATTCCCCTTCACCACTAGTAGAGAATTTTCCCTTTCCAGTTATGCCACACCTGGCTGAAGCACAGCACTGGGAGAGGTTGGAAGTGGGATTGCGAGTGGGAACTGTCCCAGACAGAAATATCTCAGAATGACTCATCTCTTGGCAGAAATTTGGTCATTTGAATAAAGAACATTATTCTATATCTTAAGTCATGATTGTTTGAAACATTTTTCTTTTTACTGTCTCCTCTACACTCTAACTATTTTAGGGGTAGTAAAATTTGGTGATATTTTCATTCTATTACAATAGAAATTGCTTTCTGAAAGAGCATTATTATTAATAACAATAGTTCTTAAAATGCAATCCAACATAAAGATTTTAAGAGATTCCAGAAAAAAGAATTTCCCATTTCTTGATGCACAAAGTCTAAACTTACATGCCAAGTATAAGACCCACCTCCCTGGTTGCATCTTGTCGTCTCTAAAGACTGTCAATGCTCTTGAGTTTGGCTTGACAGATTGAAATTCTCAACATTTTTATTTTCTCTCCAGATACATTTCTTATTGCTTAAGGATCTAGATAGCAATCTATCACAGAATATTGAAGCTTGTTAGCAATTCCTCTATTAAAGGTAACTGCCACACAGGACAAATCCCAAAATTATCACCTTCTGAGCAGCAGCTATGCACCATATATCTTTTTGCCAAGTTAGTCTAACCATAAACTTCACCAGGGGAAATATTACTGTATAAATGTTTTCTGCACCAAATAATGAAAAAAATACATTTTCTTTAAGGGAAAGAAAGTGAGTATTGCTGTATCAAGAGGACTAAAGGAAATGCTCTTTTTCTAAAAAAAAGATATTTTAAGGAAGAAATTCAATGAACTTTCACCAGCCCCTTAGAGGGAACACCTGAGTCACAAGACACTGGAGAGGGTATGATGAAGACTGACCTTAATCTTCTACAGCTTTTCTCTCTCCCTCTTCTCTCTAACTATTACATTAGTTAACTTTTTCTTCCTTTTCTTAGTTGGCATTGACCTGCAACTCCCAGTACAGCATGTGGCTATCATCCACAATGAGCTTTTGGTCAGAGAGACCTACAAGGTTTCTAAAAGAAAGACAGATTTCTGTCAGAATACTTGATGACCTACCAAAGGTTAGTGGTAAGACCCTACAGCTGAAGACACCTTATGTGGGTGACATGCAAAATGGAATGGCATGGCTGGAAGTTGGAAGAGAGTTAGTCCCCAGACAGTCAGCATGTCAAGTGCCAGAAAGTGCTACATGGGCGACTGGGGGAAAATGACCAATATCTGTCCAAGCAACTCATGGTCTAACCTACTTAGCAGCAGATAACCTGTCGTGACGCTCATACAAGTGCAACAGTGGTGCACAGCCATGGTGGGAAACCAACTGCTGTTGATTTGGCTAACTGATCCCCTCAGTGCTTCAGTACCCATAGCTGGATCTGGGAAACAAGTCAGAACCATATCCAAACATAAGCCCGCTCTCCATTAACAAGCTTCCACCAATCGTGGGCTATAAGAGGGCCTACACCTATTAAATTCTCTATAAAAAAGTAAGGGTTATCTCATTTGTCTGGTGCTAACTTACTCTCTGTTGGAGAATCTGCTTCTCATTTTCAGATAGATGTAGATCCTAAGGAGAAAGCCAACCCATCATACCTCAAAAGGGCCCCGGCTGAAACTAAGAACAATTGGCGAAACAAGCAACAGTGCTGTTTTCATGGTGGACCAGGTACAAGCACAAGGGGGAAGGAGATCAACACAGAGAAAAATCAACTCCTACCAAATCAGAGATCCAGAGACCCAGAGGCCCCCAACACCTCATCACTGAAGCAGACCAAAAATGAACCCAACATGGCTCAGGGAAATTTTGCGGAAGAGGGGGTGGAAAGAATGTCAGAGCCACATGTTGGGTCATGATATGCAGAGACATTTATCCTTCCCATAACTGTGGGCTAACTCCAGAATGCATGACCCATATACCTCAACAAGGAGGGGCCAGGGGGAGGGGGTAGGACATGGATGAGCCTAACAATGGTACCAAATTGACTGTATTTGCTGAGTACAAAACTAATTAATAAAAAATTAAAAGATATTAAAAATAAAAATAAAAAAAGAAAAAAAGAAATTCAAGATGACTAATAGTTGTTACTCTAAGGGAAAAAAGTGCTAACATCATTAGTTCTAAGAATGAAGAAGAAGGGTTTGGGATCAATACTAAAAGGTATTTAAGACATTTACTACCTTGATGTTTTAGGTACCCAGATTTTAGGAAAGCAGATTGTCTCTGCATACAACAGAGACAAAGCTTTGGGTTTTAGATGGCCTTGAGGAAGGGAGGAGCTCTTTGCCAGAAGATGTCTCTGGCCTTTTCCACCTTAACATGAGGGTGTGGCAAAATCCTTAACTTCTTCACCAAGGTACAGCTTTAATTACCTTTGTCCAGATATTGAAAGTAAGAATATTGTAGAACATAGATGTTTATGATATAGCCAGTGGTGGCTCATGACCTTTATGGTTCAAATTTTTTTTTTTTTGTTTATTTATTTATTTGAGAGCCACAGAGAGAAGGAGGCAGAGAGAGAAAGAGAGAGAGAGAGAGAGAGAATGGGCGCGCCAGAGCTTCCAGCCTCTGTAAACGAACTCCAGATGCGTGAGCCCCCTTGTGCATCTGGCTAACGTGGGTCCTGGGGAACTGAGCCTTGAACCGGGGTCCTTAGGCTTCACAGGCAAGCGCCTAACCGCTAAGCCATCTCCCCAGCCCATGGTTCAAATTTTTACACAAACATAAGGTCTTGTAAGACAGTAGGTCTCTCTCTCTCTCTCTCTCATATCAATAAACAATATGTTTCTATCTCAGGTACTTTTCCAACTCAAAATAGTTCACATTTTTACTATTCTCAGAAAATGTATGCCTTAGGTAAATTCTCTCATTCTCATTTTTAAACAAATTCACATTATTAGTCAATAGCTTCACTGTTAATAAAGCTAAAAAAATTTAGTGTAGTTCCATGTTGTTGAATTACTTTGAACTTTGTTTTCTTACCTCAAAGAGCAGGTCTGTATTGTGGAGAACATTCTCTGGCTTACTACTAAGCATGCACTAATGCTTTGTCTATTTTATAGTACTATGAACAAATTATATGACTCACTGTGCTGAAAATGTATCCATGGATATGAAGCACCCTTTTACACAGGCCTAAGTAAATCAGGGTGAAGGCAGCACATTACTTTGTTCCACTGTAAGGCAAAGCAAAAGTCCATTTAATTACCAAAACACTTGTTTCAATGTTATTTGTCCCCCATAAGAGGAAAATGTAGACTTTAGTATCCAATACATCGCTCTCCCAGTTTATGGCTAGCATAATTTTTTTTCCATTTTCTTATACTATTTTAAAGTAGTCAAGCTAAAGATCCCACCAGCCTGTATAATTCATGTTTGCAGCTTATTGTTGAAAATAATAAACCACAAGTGGCCACAAAAGCCAATGACATATACCTCTTAAAGATTAAAATATTATCAACAAAATGCCTTGTCCTTTGCTAGCATCATCCCTTCCTGTTATCTCTAAAATCCTTATTTTTCCTCTCTATAAGCCTTATTTTGATGTCTGTTAAGATTTGGATAATCTTTCATTTCGGTTAACACTCTCTAGGTAAGATGAAATAGGTTTTTCAGGGTACAATTTCCTGAAGAGTAAAAGAAAGGATTTTTGGAGGAATCTTACCTATGACTTAGAAACAAAACTTTAATAAGACTTCCTTATTATTTTGGAAAAGTGACACAGCATCTTGTAGTAGGCCATGAGGGGCCAGAGAGAATACTGGCAGAGCCTGAGGTTGGTGTTAATTTCAAGAGCAGGGGTTATTTCTAATGCTCCAGCTTCATTTGTGAGACATTGTACAGATAATTTGTACTCACAGTAACGAGCATGTTCTCCAAGGAAACATTAAAATAAATAGCTTCTTTAACTCTTTTGTACCTTGATCATATCTTAGTTTGATGAACCAATAAAAAGGGAAGCTAAGATTGATGTTGGACAGATCAGTAGGGCAATCATGTAGTTTATTACATATTTATGACTCTGAAAGACCAAAGAATGTTTCATGCACATAGCTTGGCAAATGTATTTTGCCACACTCAGATATGTTCCAAGTGACTTCAGTGGAGAAGTGAAAAGATCTGGCATTATGCCTGTAATGCTATTTGGCAAGACATTGAATAATGGTGAGATTCGAGAACACAGTAACATACTGTGCTCCATGTATATATACACACACTCTATATATGTATGCACACATTCACTGTTATATAGGAAATGTGTGACTGGATACATACTGTACCTAAATATGCTAAACTATTACATAATCAGGGTAATTAGATTAAATAGTCATGTCTGGATGTATCAGTAACTCTTTATACTTGGAAGGTCTGTGATATTCTTCCATAGCATAACAATTTCAGGGAAACTAAAGAAAAATATTGCCATAAATACAGTATAGACTTCAAAATATGTTAATACATCGCTGTGCCTTTATGTTAACAATGTAAAGTTTTGAATGAGGTATAATTTGAGTACCGGTAAACAATAATAGAAAGGATTAGAAATGACTTCATGAAACATAAACTGAGGCCTATAGCTCAGGATCTCAAGACCACCCTAACCCTAACTTAGTAATTATTTGATCTATAGAACATGTGTGTGTTGGGGATGTAATTCAGTCTGAATATTCCTCTACTATTAAGAATTCAATTATTTGGATTGCCCGCATGGTCTACCATTCTATTAATGGAAATACTTTCAGTTTGAATTAAAATTTTGAAAAGCTTGCTTTTTAAAATTTATGTAATTGACAATGTTGCATATTTGAACATAATATTTTTTGATCATACTTACCTCTCAATACTTTTTGTCACCCTCCCCCGCTTTGTCCTGGTCCCTTACACTGAATTCCTCCTGTTGAAGTGGTTCCTCTTTTATTTTGGGAAAATTTTTGGTGACCACCTCCATCTTCCATATTATAATGATGAGTTCAATATTGTGGAAATCTTGTGGAAGCAATAACCACTGTTTTAGGGTCATTAAGTGATGAACTTGAAATCAACTTTAATATTATTTTTCCTATATTGAAATCATTGCTTTCCTCTTACTTAAGTAATATCAGATTTTAATTTTCATGATTTCATTCTTGATTATATATCCCAATAATATTAAATCTGGTACCAAAAGTCTGCACACCCATGTTTATCATTTCAATATCTAAGATACAGAACCAGCCTAGGCAGCAAGGGCAGATGACTGGGTAATCCATCTGTGTAGGTGTCAAATACAAAACACAAAAGGAAATATCTTTCAGCCATACGCAATAATTACATATTGTCATTCCCCCAAAATAGACGGATTTGGAATGCATTATACTAAATGAGATAAGCCAGACACATATACACAGATACTCAATTTTTCTCATTTGTGGTTTTTAAAAAATGTAGATATGAATCTAGAATAGTGCTCACTACAGTAGAGATTGAATGAAAGGATGGAGAGAAGTACATAAAAGAGGACAACAAGAACAATGTAGGCTTGTAATAAAATAGGTCAAATCCCATTAATATGTATAATTACACAAGTTAAAAAATTAGAGCATTTGAGAATTCTCAGTGTGGTCCAGAATATATCAATCATTTGGGTCATTGGTGGGATTTACTTCAGAAATGACTCTGTAAGTCATATTTAAAGAATGTTGGTACAACAATTTTATATGGGTTGGTATAATTTAGATGTTGTGGTGTTAGCACTCTGTAAGAGGCTTTTCTAAAATTCTTCACGATGTTCAAATTCAAGAATTCCTTTGTGAGTTGCACCAGGAGCATGGTGCCAAACTGATGCTGGCCATCCTTCCCTGACCGGATGTAACCGCCATTATAACAATAATGATGATTCTATTTCTGCCCACTCTTGAGTTCTCACACCCTCCCATATTTGAATGTCCAGTAGTCACATTTCTTTTGTTAAATCCTTATCTCATTCTACAGATGTGGAAAGTGAGACTCAGTGGGGTTTCCCAAACTGATTGGGAGCACAGGCCTGGCAATGGGTCAGGATTTGAACAATATATACACAGTGTTAAGTGTTTTTTATTTTAAAAATTGCATACATATAATTTTTCCAAGTTAGACTAATTTTATTCAAGTGTGGATCTTCCTTGTGATACTGTGATGAGAAGGAGCCATCACAGGCAAGATCTTGTCACTATTATGACTAACTTATTTTGTCAAAACCAAGGGCTTCTATCTTTTGATATGCTATTTGAAAAGTTGATTTGTTTTATATGTTAGCGTATGTTTTCAAAACATTAAGGCTAAAATGTTTGAAGGATAAATATTAAGTCATGACCATGAAGAAAGAAGTTTTATTCTATGTAGAAAAGAATTGAGAAGTGTTAACTTTAGAACTTGACTGAAGGCAACTATTATAATGTTCCTTTCTCAGTTCAATTTGATGAAAAGCAGAGATTACCAGTTTGTCTAATTTTTATGAGATTTCTAATTATCTTCTCTGTATGCATAATTTGAATGTAAATGTCCCCCATTGCCTCAAGTGTTGGTGTTTAACCTTCCTACTTAGTCCTCAGCCGGTAGAACTTTTGTTAGGTGGAGCCTTGCTGAAGGAGGTGAATCACTGAAGATGAAACTTGGGATTGATTAATGTAGCTCACTGTGTGTTCAGAGTCAGCTCACTCTTGCCTTTTTAACTACTGTGGATGTGTAATGAAATGAGCCAGCTTCCTTTGCCATGATGAAGCTCCCCTCAAAACTGCAATCCTGAAATAAACCCTTTCCTCCCATATGCAATTTCTGGTGGCCTGTTTGTCTCAGCAACAATAAGGTAACTACTACAGAAGACATGGTGCAAGAGCTGGTCACATTCAATCCAATAGTAGGAAGTAAAACACAGCAATGAATGTGGAATACTCACTAGCTTCCTCCTTCTTATACAGTCACAGAATCCAGTCCATGAGACGCTTCTGTCCACAGTTAAGGTGAATCCTCCCATCTCAGTTTATCTAATCTAAAAAAAAAAAAAAAATCCCTCATAGATATAACTAGGGATTTCTTCCATGGTAATTCCAAGTTGTCAAGTTGGCAACCAGAGATTAACCACGACAAGGTAGAAATGTGATATCAAATGTTCAACAAAATAAGTATATGAGAACAATTTGTTCCAAAAGGCAAATTGTTTTCACAAAATTAGGAACTAGTCTATATATGAAAGTCTGAATTAGTATTTTTGGTTGGTGTTGTGGTGGTGGTAGTGTGTGTGTGTGTGTATGTGTGTGTGTGTGTGTTTGGGTATGATATGAGCTTCTATGTATGGGATGTGTGTGTGTGGGTGTGTGTGTTTGGGTATGATATGAGCTTGTATGAATGGGATGGTATGTATGATTGCATAGGTGTGAAGGTCAAAAAGCAACCTTGGGACCTTGGGGTGTTCTCCACTTGACAAGTTATTTAAGAGAAGATTTTTTTATTTGTTTTGTTTCTCTTATTTGCTCCTGAGACCACAAGACTCACTGACCCACAAGCTACAGGGTTCTCCTGACTCTGCCTTTCATTGCCATAGCTGTGTTGAGATCATAAATGTGAGCTAATAGCTTTACATGGATTCTTTTGAATCTGAACTCTAGTCATCAGTTTTACACAACAAGCACTTTTAATTACTAAGCAATCTCACTAAGCAATCTCCCTAGACTCCTGTCCTAGTTTTATTAATAAAACCTTCCTTTTCAAAATGGAAAAGGAAAAGTTAAATTAACTCTATTTACAAATGACATGATTCTAGACCTAAGTGACTATAAACTCTACCAGAAAAAATTAGATTTAATAAACATTTTTCAGCAAAGTAACAGAATACAAAAATCAATATGCAATAATCAGTAGTGTTTAAAGATTGCAATAATGAACTTTCTGAAATAGAAATTAGGAATGATAACGTACCTATAATTGCTCAGCCCTAAACTAAATCCTATAGACACAAACCTTACCAAGAATGTAAAAGAACTCTACAAAGGCAGCCTTAAGACACCAAAGAAAGAAAAAAAGAACATACAAGATATTGAAAGGACTATTTTGCTCCTGAATTAACAAATCAATATATAAATGGATATAATATTAAAATTGATACACAGATTTAATGCTAATGCCATCAAGGTTCCAATTACTTCCTTGTCAGCAATAGAAAAAGTAATTCAACAATTCATTTGAGGAAACCCAAAAGACCACACAAGGCAAAGTAAACCTAAATAAAAAGAACACTGCTTCAAGTATAACAATTCTGTTTCTAAAATTATTCTATAGAACCACAGTGACAAAGACAGCCTGGTACTGACATAAAAATATACAGAACAGTGGAACTGAATTCTGGAAATAAACCCACAAAGCTATGGTAACAATTTTTGACATAGGTGTCAAAAACATATAATGGAAAAAAGTCTATTTAATAAATTATTCCAGTAAAACTGGATATCCACCTCCAGAAGCATGACACTAAATCCACATCCCTCACACTGCACAAAGATCAATTAAAAATGTACCAAAGGCCTTAATTTAAAACCAGAATTGCTAAAACCACTGGAGGAAAACATCAGGAATGTACTGGGAGTTTCAATTGTAGGTCAAAACTTTCTGGTTAGGAGTCTGAGAACATGGAAAAATAGTTCCAAGAATCGACAAATAAGATTATATTAAATTGAAAAGTTTCTGATCAGCAAAGGCAGAACATCAGTGGAGCAAACAGAAAGCATACAACATAGGAAAAAAAAATCTCTGTTAGCTGTTAAAAAAGAGATGCTACTTAGAACATAAATATCTCCAAAATTTAAACAACAAATAGCCAAACCACCAATTATTGAACAGGCTAATGCAATGAACAGATAGTTCAAAAAATAAGAAACACAAATGCCCACAGACATTTATAAGCATGTTAAAAATCTTCAGCAATTAGGGACATGCAAACTGAAGCCACTTTGAGATTCCACTTCACCCCAGTCAGAATGGTTGCCATCAAGAGAACTAATGACAACAAATTCTGGAAGCCTGTGGGAAATAAGGAACCATTATTTGTTGTTAGTAGGAATGTAAACTAGCATAGCCACTGTGGAAACCAATGTGGCAGATTCTTAAAAACTAACAATGGAATTACCATATGACTGGGCTATACCACTCTGAGGCATATACCCCAAAGTCATATGGTACCACAGAGATCCATACCCATTGATGCTCTATTCACAATAGCTGAAAATGGAGCAAACTGAGATGCCCATCAACTGCCAACTGGATAAAGAAAATGTGGTGATAGATGTGATGGGACTTTACTCAGCTATAAAGAATAGATAAATTATAAAAACTTCAGGAAATTGAACTGGAAAAATTATACCAAGTGAGGTAACCTAGGCTCAGAAAGACAAAATTTGCATGTTCTCATTTGCATGTATGTATATATATGACATAATTTGTTTATATAGGCTATGTATTGAGATAGGAGACAATACAATAAGATGTGCAAAAGAGGTGTTGACAAAGCTGGAGAGTAACAAAGACACATGTAGTAGGAAAGTGGAAAGGAAGCTATGATAGGGCAAAACGGAGAGGGGCCATAATAAGGTTAGAGGTAAAGGAAACACAAAGCAAAATTTGTTTGAAAAACACCATAATGATACATAAGTATCCACATCTGCTCACATATATGTATATTTGCAGATGATACAATCTAAGGTCTATGATAAAGCCTGTAAAGATAGAACGGGAACCAAAAGTATATCAAAAGAGGGCTGGAGAGATTGCTTAGTGTTTAAGGTGCTTGCCTGTAAAGCCTATGGACTCATGTTTTACTTTCCAGATCCCATGTAAGCCACATGCACAATGACACAAGTGTGCAAGGTTGCACATGCACCCAAGGGGGGACACATGTCTGGAGTTCAATTGCAGTGGCTGGAGGCCCTGGCAAAACAAATCTCTCTCTCTATATCTATCTATCTATCTATCTATCTATCTATCTCTATCTTGCATAAAAAGGCAGCCTGTTGGGCTTGCCTCAAAAAAATGTATATAAAGAAATTAGCTGGAAGATGGAATAGGTCTGGGCGGTGGAATACATGTGGCATGTAAACAGAAGGAGGGGAAACACAGGGTGGAGATTGAGAAGAGGGGATAAGGGAGCTGGAGAGATCGCTTAGTAGTTACTGCGCTTTCCTGTGAAACCTAAGGACCCAGATTTGATATCCCAGAACTCACGTTAGCCAGATGAAGAAGGTGGCTCATGTGTTTGGATTTCATTTGCAGTGGCTGGAGGCCCTGGTGAACTATTCTTTCTCTCTCTTTTCTTCTCTCTCTTTCTCTCTCTCTTTCTGTCTCTGTCTATATATCTCTATCTTCTGCCTCTTTCTTTCACTGAAATAATGTTTTTTTTTTTAAAGAGAGAAATGAGGGATGGTAGGGGGATGAAAATCAACAAAAACAAATCATATCTGAAAATTTCCCCAAAATGAAATTTAATTCTTTGTATGGTGCTAAATAAATTAACTATAAAAGTATATGAAGCTGAGTGTGTCGGCATATGCCTTTAATCTCAGCACTTTGGGAGGCAGATGTGGGAGGGTTGCTCTGAGTTTGAGGTCAGCTTGGAACTACATAGTGAGTTCCAGGTCAGCCTGGGCTAGAGTGAAACCCTACCTCAAAATAAAATAACATGAAATAAAATTATATGAACAAAATATATGAGATATTTTACTAGATAATCTTTATGTATTTAGTACTACATACTTTTAAAAACTGCATAAATAGGGGCGGGAGAGATTGCTCAGTGTTTAGGGCACTTGCCTGCAAAGCCTAATGAGCAGAGTTTGATTTGCCAATCCCACATAAAGCCAGGTGCACAAAATGAAGCATGTATACTGAGTTTTTTGCAGTGACTAGAGGGTCTGACATGGCAATTCTGTCTCCTTTGCTCTATCTCTCTCTGTTTATGTATGAATAAATAAAAATATTTTTATAATTGCATAATTAAAATTAAGATAATTGATAGAAGTCAAGCTAAAATATAGATGATTCTAAAACTGAGTTAGAGGGAGAGTTTATTAAAAAGAATGTCAAAAATTAAAAAAAATTAATACACAATCTTCCTCTTAAAGAAAACTTATCTGGTCCCATATTTGACAAATTCCAATTAGATTTTCCCAGTAGAGGAACTCTCATGAATCATGTGAAGTTTGATTTTACTTCTAAGTGGCACATAATAATTGTTCATATGTGTATGGAGTGGTAAGATATAATGATACCTCATCTATCACCTCAAATATTGGTTATTTCTTTGTGATGAGAAGACTCAAAAACATTTCTTTCACTTGTTTTGAAACATCACAAAAGGGTATAGAATACACTTACCCTGTGGTAGAAAATAAACCCAGGATCTTCTTTTCTACCTAATTGGAGTTGTGTACTCACTAACCTGATTCTTTTCCATCCTCCCTACGTCTTATCTTTCCATTGTGATATCTATCTTTATTTTCTATTATGAACTTTACTGTATGGATACATTGCATGTTGATCATATTCCCATTGGGTTATATTCTTATATCCCCTCTCCCCACCTTCATTCCACTGAGAGCCTCCTCACAGGGGTTATTGGTATTTATTTACCAAAGGATCATGAGAGCATTAGTCAGTCTCTGTGGCGGTCAGGGTGGGGGTGGTGTCAATTCCTCAGGACACTCCTTCCCACCCTGTGGCACTTAAAAACCACTCAGCCCCTCTTCTGCAATATTCCTTGAGCTTTGGCAGGTGTGCTGTAAGTCTACTTTAGTGTCAAGCTCTTTGAAACCTCTATGTTTCTGCCTTGGTGAGTTTTGAGGGCAAAGAAGATAAATACAGGCTTCACTGAGGAAACATCTGATTAATTTATTTAAGTATCTTCTTGATTCGTCATGGATTACAGTGCATTAACACAAAAACAAACCAAGTTTTACATCTATATTTCCCATCTTCTATGCAGTAAAAAGTTTCCCATAAAAGATCCTCTCTATCTATGACTTGAGATTTATAATCTTCCCTAAAGAGAATCATCCAGACTCCCAACCTTTGCTAAGGATGGTATACTTGCCCCAGTGTTTAACAGCTTGTGCTCCAGCCAAGCTGCCTGGATTTCATCATGTGCAATCACAACTGAGTTATTGAGCCTGGTATGCCTCAGCTTCTTTGTCTATGATCAAATTGCTGCTTCAGATGGTTTCTGTGAGAAGGAAATGAAGAACTTACGGAAAATACCAAGAGCTGAGTTGAATAAAAAATTAATGCTTTGTTAGCCGGGCGTGGTGGCGCACGCCTTTAATCCCAGCACTGGGGAGGCAGAGGTAGGAGGATCGCCGTGAGTTCGAGGCCACCCTGAGACTCCATAGTGAATTCCAGGTCAGCCTGGGCTAGAGTGAGACCCTACCTCGAAAAACCAAAAAAAAAAAAAAAAAAAAATTAATGCTTTGTAGTAATTGTTGAAAGTGAATGGAGAAACTCATGTTGCTCAAGGTATGACATGACTTTTCTCTCTTGGATATATTAAGCATTTATGGAGTGGCTTATGTATGCATGGAATTTAATTGTCTCCTAGGAACCTTATACTCTGGGATACTGCCATGTCAAACTCTCCTTCTGGTATATGGAACTCATGACTCTTAGCAATGTGTCTTCTCAAACAAGCCAAGAGACTAACAAAATGATATTTCAGTGACAAAAGCTGAAAAACACTACCTGGGTCAAGTTGTTAAGGTTTTAATTATAAGCCCTCATTCATTCTTGATGTCCGGTAAAGTGATTGAGACTCTATCCTTTATCGAACTGTTCCTAAAAGCCTTAATCAAATCATCAGACAAAAATATACAAGCATATTATCTGCCTAGTATCTTCCAAAACTGAAAATCATCATGAAAAGAAAAAGTCATGGCTGGAGAGATGGCTTAGTGGTTAAGGCATTTGCCTGCAAAGCCAAAGGACCCAGGTTCAATTCCTCAGGACCCACGTTAGCCAGACACAACGTGGCATATGTGTCTGGAGTTTGTTTGCAGTGGCTGGAGGTCCTAGCATGCCCATTTTCTTTCTCTTTCTCTTTCTCTTTCTCTTTCTCCTTCTTTCTCTGTCAAATAAATAAAAATTGAATATTTAAAAAATTTAAAAATAGAAAAATCTAAGAAACTGCCAACAGGAGCTTAAAGAAAATGCAATATCTAATTTTTTAAGAAGAAGGGGTTATATCAGTCAGTGCTTGTCTACTATTAATGAGGCCCTGAGTTTGATATCCACAACCCATGTAAAAATTCCAATTATGGTGGAACACGCCTGTAGTCCCAGTTGTGAGGAGGCAGAGTGAGAAAGATCCCTGGGACTTGTTCACCAGCGATTGTAGCCTAATTGATGAGCTCCAGGGCAGTAAGAGATCCTGTCTCAAGAAGAAGAATTTAGATGTCATTCCTGAGGAATGACATCTGAGATTGTCTCCTTGCTTATACACACACACTCACACACACACACACAGGCACCTGCACACAAACATATAACTCTTGCACATATATCAAACATGAATACTTGCCAAAAAAAAAAAAAAGAAAACTGGGAAGTGGGTCAGTGGATGAAGTTCTTGCCGCACAAGCATGAGTACCTGAGTAAGGATCCCCAGGACCCAAATTTTATAAAAATCAGGTAAAATACAGGAAATCTCAATTAAATATTGTGGTTATTATTGGTCTGTCAGTATTGGTTCTTAATTTTAAATAATGTGCCTACAATAATGTAAGATTTTAAGAATAAGAGAGAGTAGGTACCGAGGGTATAAAGATTTCCTGTATTAAATATGCAATTTCTCTGTAAATATAGAACTTTTTTAACTTTTAAAATTAATTTAAAATGTTCTTTCTTATGCCAAAGTCAGGGTGATTAAATTATCTGAATATCCAGGGACCACTAAATGACCAAATACCCAGAAAAGCAAATAATCCATTTTGGATTCATGGACTTTGCAGGTGGGACAGCTTGATCCAAAGACAAATCACAGCCATTGGCAGAATTTCAGCCTCCTCTTATGCATTTTAATGGAAATGTGAATGGCTTAGTATATTCAGGACAAACATGTCAGAATAATAATACAAATTTATGTTGAGTCAGCCCATATTTCTACTAGTTCAGTGGTAACTTCTTCCAAGAATCAGCTCTCAGAAAGCTGTTCACCATCATGCAGTAGAGGCACCCATCACCCCAGATGGGCAGAGCCTTTTCACTGTATGATGGGGCAGTACCAGCAACAGAGCATATTTCATTCAGCTCCATGCATGAAGCTGACTCTGGATTCCCTGGAACTGAATGTTCTAATGCAGGTGGCTAATTATTCAATGGTGCCTCCACTGAGCTTTCTGGCACAAACTGTGTCACTGCAACATTTTACAAGAACCTAGAGGAATATTCTGCCTCCAGAGAAGAACCTCAGTCTTAAGTCTGGAGGAAAGAGTTCCTTGCTCTCTGTTGTCATTCCCCACTGTCCAAGTAAAGCATTGTTTGCATTCCCACAGTATATAAATGAGGTGGATGGCCTTTCACACAATGGTATTATTTTAAAGTGCACTAGAAACAAATATATACATTAGTTGTTTTTGTTAATTAGTCTCATAATCACTCTTACTTAGGTAGTCAGAAAAAATGAGCAAAAATGACTAGATTTAGTCAATGATTTATTTATTTAGTTGGTTAGTTAGTTTGCATATAGAGATTTAGGTACCATTTTTTTTCTGGCATTTTAAAATAAATTTTAGTTGCATATCAGTCCTCTCCCTTCTATCACCAAACCTTTTCTTCCCCTTCCCAATTACCCTACCACCACCTAATGTAGGGGGAAGGTAATCGCTGATCTATTAGAAGCTGTACAATTGCACAAGGGCCCTTACTTCAGTAGTTCTTATGCTTTAACTAAAAGTCTGCTCTCACCATCTTGGAATTCTTAATACTCTTTGAACAAGGTACTCTACTTCATTTGTACTGTGGTCTATTAATTCTGTAGCAACAAATGTTCATAAATTTTATGTTTGCTTGTCTCAGATGAAATTATGTTATTGATGTAAGCACACACATTTATGCTAGCTAAGTCTCTCTATTGAATATAGAGCAGATGTTTAGAATGCCAGTTTATCCCAGTTTCTCACAGAAAAATGTCCTCAGTCCCTTTAGATAAGTAATAGGACTCAATTCCTACCTTCTTGTTTCTCTATCACCTGTTTGTAAACACTGACTTCAAAGCCTGTCCAACTAGAAGCAATGGACTGTGCTGAGATTTCAATCACAGATATAGCCACTGTCAAACAACCTGGGAGGAAGATATCACAATACTACTCTTTTCCTATCCAAGCTAGTCTAGAAATTGAACAGATAAGAGGTTTGCCAACAATCACTCTGTACAATTCTGGACAGGAAAGAGGTCTAACAGAAAGGATATCATAGAATCCTGTGGCAGAGACATTTAGACCTATTTATTTGCATGTGACTTTATACTTACCTGAGCCAGTCAAGCTCTGATCTCCAAGCCTTGCAAGCAAATGAGAAGAAATTCCCTTTAGTAAAGAGAAGCTGTGTGCAAGCATTTGTAAAACACAGCAGATAGAAATCACACCTGGGATATTCCTCGCTGAAGGGCCTGATACTGGTAATTTTTGATTATACCAGAAACATTTTCATCATATTCATGAAAGTGGTTTTGTTTTGTATTCCTGTGGGGAAATAAAATGAAAACTTTTAGCATCACCCATTGAGGCCCATGAGAAAGTAACAGCGTCTGCTGAAATATCACAAGTTAAATTTCTTAAGTATGGTAGTTTTCTGATTTCTGCTGATAATTCATATTATGTAAATAACTCATGATTTTGGACACATCAACCTCATGAAAAGATTTCATTGCAAAAGCCACTTTAAATCAAACTAACAAAAGAACATTTTATAACTCCTTTTTTCTATATCCCTACCACCTTCTTGGGACTTCTCTTCATATGCATATTGTATCCTCCTGGGGTCTCACCTCTCCATGGGAAATCGATGGGGCTAGTCTTTCTTAGGTGGCTGAAGGCCTCTAATGAGGGTGACATTTCAGCCACTCTTGGTCAAATAGTCTCCTTGGAGCATGTTTTTAGGGTTGTCTTCTCACCCCTGTCAAACTCTTTGGTTAAGTTCAAAACCTTATTATAATTAGAATGAAAAAGCTTTGCTGGGTTATTTAGTTGGTATCTCTGCCTATGGGGGGGGGAGGGGGAAACAACAACAACAACAAAATTAAAACCCTCTGCAACATAGCCTGTAAAGTTTCTTCTGAATTCCAGTTAATTGGTAGAGATTTTGCTGGCAATCTGGAGAAAATGGTAGGGTACTGTCAAAAGCTTTTCTTGGAGCTTGCAATGGAATAATTAAAACCTTCTTCCCCCTCTATTATTTTTAACTCTCACTTCTTTGTCACTGATTCCCACCTGTATGAAAAGAATTGCAGTACTCACCCAGACTGGAAATCCATTATCTTAATTTATAAAAATAGCCATCTAGTGTTATGTAGTATATGTGTCCATGTATCTACCTAGTTTAATTTTTACTTCTAACTTAAAGTATCACACTCTAGTCCAAACAGAGAATCCTCTTTAATCGTTTCTGCAGAAGTGGAAGATGGCCACTGTTTGGATCATTTTTTCCTAATAGAGCCAATTAGTATGAATGAAAAGGACTCAAAGAGGAGAATGGTGTCAGTCTAATTTTCCTTCTTGAGAGCCTAAATTAAATGATGTAAAAAAAAAAGTTAAATTTATAGTGGATCACCTCGTCTCAGTAGAATTGGGGCTGATTTCCATATGTAAGAAAAAAGTAGTGACAAGCTGTGTAGATGTGGGGAGAAAATCAGAAATGTGAAAAACTATGGGTCATATTGTCTCATAGAAGTCTGAGCCTAATCAGTTTTTTCTTTTATATTCAGTGAAAAAAGCTCACCTTCAACTTGAACATTTTGATTTGGTCAACTGGACTTCTCTTTTTATATAACCACTTTACTGGGACACAAGAAGCTAGGTGGCAGTGGAATCTATGCCCTCTTTTCTTTAAATAGGAAGACAATGGAGGAAAAATTTGTTTTCTTAATTAAGAAACATGATGCATATCTTGGCACCATCAAGTTTATGCATCATATAACTTCAGAAAGGGTCATCTCTAAAATTGAAATTAGAAAGTCAACTAACATTCATATTAATTGTAGAACCTAAGATTTGAACAAAAGTTTCTAGAGATTTAATATTACATTATTTTCATTATTCAATGCCATTTGGTAAGAATATTAGTAAGAGTAATATCAAAAAAAGTAGAGAGAGAGAAAAAAAAACATATTAGAAATGATTGGGTTACTCCTATATGAAGTAAGATATTCGTGCTGAGATCATTCAGTTTTCAAAGAAGGACTGATATTTCTGGTTTTATATGAAAGAAAGAAATATGAGATCATATAGTAAGGCTGTGGAGTTCAGTTTGTATTAAGCTAAATTGACTCCAACACTTCAACTCTACTCAACCATGGTTTTATCTAAAGAATCATTAATGCATGAATAGCTATGCATATGAACAAACAATTGTATATGAATAATTCTTGATATTTAACATAATCATAATAATACACAATACAAATTAAAAGCATAAATTTGGGGCTGGAGAGATGGTTTAGTGGTTAAGGCGTTTGCCTGCAAAGCCAAAGGATCCTGGTTGAACTCTCCAGGACCCATGTAAGCCAGATGCACAAGGTAATACATCCGTCTGGAGTTCATTAGCAGTGGCTGGAGGCCCTGACCCACCCATTCTCTCTCTCTCTCTCTCTCTGCCTTTTTTTCTCTTGCTCTCTCAAATAAATAAATAAAATAAAATAAACCCATAAATTTGGAGGCGGTATCATCAGACATAGAATTTCAATAAACTTGTTTTGTGTGGCAGTAAGTGACACATGCCGAGGCACAGGACAAAGATTTCATTCAGAAGGCATTGCCATGAACCAGAAGTCACTGAGCTCAGCAGGTCCCCAGATCTTTGGATACAGAGTGGAAAAGTACAGTGATAACGAGTGTATAGGTGCTCATTTCTTACTTCCATATGCTTTTATCTTTGGGATTTCTTTTAAAGAAAGCATGCTTTATGTATTCTATGTATAATCAAATTTTTCTTTGACAATTAATCTGTTTACATTTACTAATAAATGCTATGAAAAAAATTCATATCTGTTGTATGTTTTGATTCACTAAGGTCTTTGTTTAGGCTTTGGATACAGATTCATGATAGATTGTTTAGTGCATACAAAGCCCAGGGTTCAATCTACAACATCACAAAACACCTACCAGCCCCCACAATGCACACATGCACACTTACTTTAACTTATGTTTATCATAATTCAGTAACATGTTGATGCTATCATATATCTAGGACCCTTACATGAATACATATTTCTTTGAAAGATAATTCCCACATAGCCAGATGTGATGTCCATCACAGTTAGTTCCTCAACTTAGCTTAGCTCCTCAGCTGTTTTATATGCCACCTAATATTTTCCTAATGAGGGAAGTTTCCTCTCTTCTGTAAGGTATTTGGTACTGACAATTACATCGAGGAGTTTTGTATGCCTGGGATTATAACAGCACCATAGTTTCACTCTATAACATCTAATTATGCAAATAAATCTGTGTGTATGTGTAAAAAACATATTTAGTAGCTGCTTGCAAGGCATTTGGAACATAGTGGAGAAATAATAATTACTTGTTGAGTAAATTTATGAACAATTGAAAGATATCTTGATCAAATGTTTAATTCTTCTGTCACCTTGCCTATGCTGCATAGTGCAGAAGATTTTGAGCAAATTATTAATGTTGCAAATGAGTTCAAGAACCATTGCTTTTGAAAGCAAAGAATAAAGTCACCCTAGTATAAAATAAAGCCTTTTGTCCCTCTGCAACTAGTGTATTATTGAGCTTACTGATTATCTCATTAGTAATTAATTGATTAATAATTCTATTTGCATACTTGGATTAAGCTGACTCAGTGCCCTCCCCATTCCTTTGTATCATAAAATTAGTGGGTTAAGAAGTGAAATGATAAGTGACAAAGTAATCTACAATGTGCATACAGCAAACACATGTGGATGACTTATAATGAGGGTTAAACAAAGAAAGACAAGCCTTCATGAAAGCTGCATAAAGTCCCTGTGTGGAACTTGGAAACTTTGAGGTAGAGGTTATGTCTAAATGCATATCTGTATACAATTTATTACAAAACATAGACATGTGGAAACTTAATCATACATTCAGCATACACAGCTGCTGGGTGAATCTAACATGTGCCTGTGATTCCCATGGCAGTTGGTGGCAATAGGGGAGGGTTGGTTGAAGAATTTTTTTTTTTTTTTTTAGCAGCTTTGTGCTCAATTTTGTTAAACCTGAAATTGCACTGAAGAAAAAAAATAACAGCTCTGTATTCCAACTAAAAATTAACATGCATTTTTTCAGAAAGAACAAAAAAGGTATAAATTATGTCTGATTGAACAAACACAACCCCACTGTTGAAGAGCCAGTCAATGGAGAGGGCAGGGAAAGGCAATGGAGCACGGTAATGTGTAATCTCACCAGTCAATGGACTGTGGGCAGGCCTGGGCGGCCCATCGCTGGAGGTGTCAGAGAGATAAATAGCAGGGTGTCCTCCTCAAAAATATGATTAATACCCTCCTCGGTCCACTGCTGAAGATGTAGTGGGTGCAGCTGGTCTGGACATCAGTTGCATAGAAGGAAAATCCAGGAGAATGGCAACGGAGCAGAGAGGGCAAAGAGGAGGACAAATGGCCACTAGAGTGGGGGTGCTGAGGCCTGATGGGCATGGGGGCCTCTGTGCTGGCCAGAGGTCTTCTTAAGCTGCAGCTTAACTAATGCTTCAAAGCCTCTGGTGCCCATGCACCTGAGCCTCAGTGGCCATGACCTTGAAGGGAACAGACAAGCAGAAGTTGAATCTTCATGGAATATAGATGCCTCTTGGAAACAGTGGGTGATCTTGAAGAATTGTGGTGTTTATGGTGTGACTGCTGTGTGACTAGCACACTGCCTTCACACTTTATTTAATTCCCACAGATCAGTATGTGGTAATGGGGTTAATCTCCTCTTCTACAGATGAGTAGGTTGAGGTCCAGAGAAGGTAAGTAACTTGCTCAGCATTACATATTAATACATGGCATAGGACTTAAGGATGTTCTGTTGTCCTTTCTTCCCATGAATCCAAACTGACTCTCCAGTGATGGGGGGAAATGCTGAGGTCAGACTCATTTTGATTATTTTCTCTTGGTTCCAGTCATCATCTTTTCTAATTTTTCCTTTAAAGTTTTGGCACTATTTTCTCCCCTGACTCTTAGCTTTCTTTTGACTTATGTGTAAGGTTATCAAGAAATAACTTCTAAAAATCCCTGGTTATGGTAGCTGTTACACACCATGACTACCTAGAGAAAAGCAAATTGATAGGTTTTCCCTTTCACTCACAGAAGGTAGTGGAATTTCCTATCTTTGTGTGATGCAATTTTCACATTTTCTTTATCAGCTGATTCATCGTGAATTATCAAGTAACTACAATAGTTACAATGTAAACAAATAACAACAAAAAAAATGACTCTCACTTGCTACAGATGTAAGATATTGTTAGACAGAATTCAAATGCAAGCAACAATGAAGAACAATATTTAAAGTCTATGTTTATGGGTTGGGGAGTTGGGTCAGTGGTAGATGGACTTGTTTACAAAGCCTGTTGATCTAGGTTCAATTCCTTAGTACACATACAAAGCTAGAAGTCAAGCCTGCCAAGCCTAAGGACCCAGGACCCAGGTTCCACTCCCTAGTAGCCATGTACACCAGAAGCACAAGTTAGAGCATATGTCTGAAGTTCACAGTGGTTGAAGGTCCTGGTGTGACTATTATCTCTCTGCATCTCTCTCTCTCAAATAAATGAGATAAATAAAATATTTTTTAAAAAGTAGAAGAGGAGAAGGAAGAGGGCCCTACTTGCTGTGAAAATAATATGATTAAAAACAGATATATTTCTAACCTTATAAAATATCACTACCTAGGAAAACTATGCTATAAAAATCCATTTTACTAAGCATTGATGTCTTCTGAAACTTTGAATAATTGTATCATAGTAGAAAATTTTATTAAAATATAATTAAGAAAAAAAAGCTAGAAGTCAGATGAACAAAGTAGCACATGCATCTGGAAGTTGTTTCCAGTAGCCAAGAGGCCTGGTAAACCTCTCTCTCTCTCTCTCTCTCTGTCTCTTTCCCTTTCCTCACAAATAAATAAACAGAAACATTTAAAGTTCATGTTTACTATTCAAACATCCAAAATTATACTCCTTAAGGATATGGTGAACCTCCAAAACAATGAGTACAGTACCAAAAGTGAAACAGAGCAGGAATGCTAACAGGCAAAGTTCACATGCACATCTCAAAGATAGTTGTCATGGTATCCTGCTTCAGAGCCAGTGAAAAGATGCTGAAAGGAAAAGCTCACTTCAAAATTCAAATGACTTAAATGATCTCATCTTAGTAATCGTCACCATTGCACTGATATATTTATTTCTGTGTGAAAGATATACTTCTCATGGTCCTTCCATAAATGATCTCCAGATTACATTCTTCCATCATCTACATTAGAACTTTCTCAACTGTTATGTGAGCCTGAACCACTTGTGACCTTGTTAGAAACATTGTGTCTTTAAGTAGGTATATGGGAAGTCTGAGAGTGTGCACATCAGGTCCTAGAAGAAGGTGATAATGTCACTGGTCCATGAATCAATCATATAACAGATGCTATGATTAGTCAGCTACACAAGTTGTAGGTGGTAGAGCCAGGATTTGGATGCAGGATGCTTGACCACAACACTGGTACCTCCCTAGTCTGCCCATGTTCCTCAGATGAAGACATGCCTCTCAACATCAAAACAAGCTGAGGCATCACCTAAGGAAGTAGGAATTAAGAAGGTGGAAATTAAGTTTTTGATGTGAAATCAATTGATTTCTTAAAGTTCACAAGGATCTAAGACTCTGATGATTAAAAACCAAAAATAAGCCTTAATTTCTTTTAACATGACATTTCTAACAGGTGTTTGAGTGTTTTGATGTTAATTTGTTCTAATGTAGCCAACAGAACACCAATATATATGTAGCACACAGTTTCTTAAGAATTAAGTCTTTTTCCATTGATTTTATTTCTAGCTTATGGTGGATGTGGATTAGTTAGTGGACAAGCTTGATTTTGGTTTTGATAATCCATAATCTTCTAGATCTTTGCTGTCGTGAAATATGTCACTCATCAAAGCATCAAAGCTTGTTCTATTCATGTATAATATTACTAATAATTATTATAATATAAAATATGCTAACTATAGGGTCAAGTAACTGCACTTCTCAACACAGAGGTTCTCTCTATAGCTACTTATCCATAAACACATCATCCAAGTGTACGAAAGACATGTTGACCATTACACTAAAAGTCACTATTTTGGAGATGCAAGAAATTCTTATTTATTATGAGTTGAGATATAATATGAGAGAATTATGCAAAAATTATCATCAAAATTTTCATTAAATCCAATATAGTAATGTTTCAGATAGTGTTCCATTGTTTAGCTTAAGGTTTTGGTTCCTGAGTTTGTAAAATCAGAAGTGACACTCTCACTATCACAGAGCTGGAATGTTAAGGAACTCATCAATTGCTTCTCTTTGGACATCAAGAGCAGAGCTCTATCTACTTGGTTCCTGACAATGAGCAAACATTTGCTTCTTATGTCATTTCTCTGCAGGCTTTGTGATCTTATGAAGACCCCAAACTTCACTGGAAAGTGAAATATTAAACTAGTGTGACAATTGGATAAGACACACATGGTCATTTAGCACAAATGCGAACTTGATGATTTCTCAGCATACAGTCAGAATGAAGTAGAACAGTATGATCTGTTGAAATAGAGATGGCAGCAGTTTGAGTTCAGTTAATAAAAAAGTGATCTATTTGAGTTGTACAAATCATTCCTTTGATTCATTATCTAAATAAACCCTCTATATTAAATGGGCATGCTGTGTCAATTTGATTTTATATTTTAGGGCTTCGGGAGGGGACTCAGAATTGAGAGGTACCACCACGGACTTAAAGACATAGTTCATTCTATAGCGAGCAGAAATATCTGACATCATCACTGCACTCTCTCCTGCTGAATACACAATTTATTTTTAAGTAAAAAAAAAAAAAAAACACTAAATAAATTCATGGACTTTGGACCTCTGCTAAAACGAGATTCTTTCAAAGGCCTTGGTTAATGAAGAATCTTTTAAATGTCACATCTACAGTGCAAATTAACTAATATTGCATAGTAAAAATCCCTCACAAGAAATCTGGTCAATGGTTTATGACAAAAAAATTAATGCTTTCTGTCAAGAAGAAGGGTTAAGTTTAGTATTAATCATAAAATGACCTTTAATTGCCAAACAGAAGCACTTTGTTATTTCACTACAATCCCGAACTCACCCTGAGCATTGAAAAAAAGTCATAATTTGCTTAGTATAAATATATTAAAGTATTAAGCCTGCTCTGCTACTCAATTAGTAAACATGTCAAGGGGTGGGTGAGTTATTCATGGTTCAGAGGGCCAGCCCCTTTTCACAGGGAACTTTTTTCACTCTAATGAAATGATGGATAATCTGGAAGTGGATGCTTTAAGAAGATATTAATCATTCTCTGAAGTAATGTTAATCATGCATTCCATCATCTGCAGATGCCATGGATCACCTTCCTCTGAGACAAAGGGCACCTAAACCAGGAGAGTCCTTTTGATCACCTTTCTACAGAAACCCTCACATGCAGCTGACATAAAGACAGTTGAGTTTCCAGGACATTCTTAAGGTAAAAATGGCAAGTATGGAATCAGACTATCTCAACTAGTGCTGAGTGATTTACCAATGCTCCTTGGGGGTGGACTTTCAGTCATGTCTCCTCCAAAGTCTTCTCACCAGGACTGACTTGACTTGTTACATTACTGAGCTATAACTAGAAATTGTTGGAAACACATAATATTCATATCTAGTTTGAATCTCTAAGGAGAGCAAAAATTACAAAGGACCTCTCAGCTTGAAAAACTATTATATTTATATGAAGTCAGTACTTCTGACCCTTGCTTAAGCAACTGTATTTTCATGTTATATGTCAGTAAATACAAACACATGAGCAGTTAAAAACAGCAAGGAAATGTGACTATATTAAAGTGCTATCTAGCAGTAAAAGTTTGCTTACAGATATTAGAATTAGATATTTATATTTATATGGAAAGTAATAAACATTTTATTCTTTTTTGGATTTTTAAAAGTTTGTTATTATTATTATTAACAACATGTTTCATATGAATACATCATGTGTTGGTACCCTCTTTTCCCTCATCCCTACTCCCATTCCATTGGGGATCCTCCTCAGTGGGGTTACAGGTATTCCCCAGGGGGTTGTGGTTTATGCACTGTGGGAGCAGTAGTTAGTTATTAGTTTTGGCGGGGCGGGGAGGTTATGCCTCTGGGAGTTATGTCTCAACCCGTGGCTGTTATCTTTCTGCTCCCTCTTCCACAAAATTCCCTGAATCATGGTAGGTGAGCTTTAAGTCTACTTCAGTGATTAACTCTTAGAAACTTCTGGATCTCTACTTCGGTAAGTGTTGAGTATCCCCAGGGCCTGTCCCCTAAACCCTATTTCTGATTATCAGATACAGCATGGAAGCAGCACTCTTGCTCATCTCCCTAATTCCTCTGTGGCTTCAGCTCTCTCTTTTTTTATAGACAGGATTAAAGTGAAGTAAAAGAGACATTCCCAATTTAGCAATATTTCTAACTGTTTTTTTTTTCCCCCCGAGTTAAGGACTCACTCTGGTCCAGGCTGACCTTGATTTAACTATGTAGTCTCAGGGTGGCCTCTAACTCATGGCAATCCTCCTACCTCTGCCTCCTGAGCTCTGGGATTAATGGGGTACGCCACCATGCCCAGCTTAATTCCAACTTTTAAGACACTTCAATGGCTTAGTCTAAAGACTTATGATAACTTTTAGTCATGAATTTGCTGAGTGATAGTTGGAATAACTACAGAAACCATATGCTAATTTTTGGAAATTTCTGAATGTTATTGTAAATTGAGTTGTGTATCAGTATTAGTGATAGTAGTTGGGAGGAAGAACAGTGTTCCAGAAACAGTGCAAGGTCAATTATCTGACAACTCAATTTGTCCCTACAATAATCTTGATAGTGTTCTTAGGTCAAAACTTAGTCAGTGGAGTAATTATCTTGCCCACCAACATGCACCAAGTCATAAAAACAAGAACAAATACATATAATGTTGAGGGGAAGATATAAAACCATCTGGAATTGTAAAAGGGAATGATTAAAATGATTTACTAGTTTATATTTGTCTTTATATGACAAGTAGGTGACAATATTGTTTATTGTTTGAATAGATTACATTGTAGCACAACACACTGCTCTAAAGTATTTGGGTAGGTCAAAAATATTTTCAGTGGTGGCTGGAGAGATGGATTAGCAATTAAAATGTTTGCATTTAGCTGGGCGTGGTGGCGCACGCCTTTAATCCCAGCACTCGGGAGGCAGAGGTAGGAGGATTGCCATGAGTTCGAGGCCACCCTGAGACTCCATAGTGAATTCCAGGTCAGCCTGGGCTAGAGTGAGACCCTACCTCGAAAAACCAAAAAAAAAAAAAAAAAAAAAAAAAAATGTTTGCATTTGAAGCCTGAAGACCCAGGTGTGATTTCCCATTACCCACATAAGCCAGATGCACGTGGTGGTGCATGCATCTGGAATTCTTTAGCAGTGGCTGGAGGCCCTAGTGCACCGATTCTCTTCCTTCTTTTCTCTGTCTCTTTTCCTCTATCTATATCTACCTCTGCTTGCAAATTATATACTTTCAGCAAAAATACATACTCCATGGAAGATTCACACAATTTGTCTAAAACCTTGCTGATGCTCTACATCATCAGGTTAATGCTAAAACAATATCCAACTTTTAAAATTTTCTTAATATATTAAGATAGAGATTACCTAATGTTACTACTGAATACTTAAAAGTGTCATGTTTTTATAGGCTGACAATAGCCTATGAAATCATGGATTAGAATCTAAGGTGACATGTCTGGATAATAAATAGAAGCCTATCAAGACCTACTGTGAATGTATCAGCCTTCTTAATGGATACCAGTCTGCTATTTGTAACCCCGCCCCCCCCCCACACACACACAATAGGCTATGACAAATGTCCATATTTTGTAGCTATTTCTGGAAATTAAAATAGAAAAAATTCAGTTTTTTATTATGCTCCTTTCTGTTATAATCTCCTTCCTCAATCTGTTTAAGTCCATTGTGTTTTCTGACATTATCTGTCCCAAACACTACTAGCCTAATTTGCATTTCCTAATGCCATTTGCAACTTTGGGTTTGGTGCAAATTCAAACTGTAGTCACATGACAAGCTAGACTGAGGGACTTTGATTCTTCCTCTGTGTGTTCTGTTGAACTGTGTACACTTGAGTGTGCACTTAACTGATGATGTAACTTGACAGATAAACAGATCTTAGAATAACAAATATAGGTAGATCTTGAAAAAGCATTAGGCTAGATTTAACCTTGATCCCATCACTTGCTAAATGGATGAATGTAAGCCAGTGAAGTGGCTCCCTGGAACTCAGTTTCCTTATTTGTAAAGCAAAGATACTCATGTGTTTAAATGACTGATTCTAGAGTTGTGCTGATATGTCAGTTCCATAATTTATAGCTATTTCCTTCTCTCATGAATATAGTTCTCCAGAGGGAGAGGAATTAGTTACATTCTGCTCTCTTTCATCAGGGCACACCTAGACTTTGCTTCCTTCCAGAACCCACTTTCTAAGAAAAGGTACAGTGATAGATAAGCAAATACTTTATAAAATCAAGATTATGTCCTCTGAGCAGTGGCAGAGTAGAGAATACGTTGAAGGGGGAGACAGTTTTACAAAATAATTACAGATCTATAATGTATGAGAAGATTTAGAATTATTCATGTTATTTCAGACAGCAGAACTAAGTCTGGGAGGGCAAAAGTGGAGGCAGACAGACTTGGCCAAAGATAAGAAAAAACCTTGTCCTAATCCAACAGATGCACCAAGGTGTACTCCGAGATATGTTTGTGCAGACAGAGGCTGGCTAAATTGTTGGGTCAAGGATCACTTGTGGTGGTCTATATCATAATAATGTGAAAGAGCTGTACTCTTAAGTTCCCCTTTATTTGCCACGTACATGTTGTAACTTAAAATGATGGCTGTGTTTTAGTTGTAAGAAATAGTTTCCCACCACATCCAATGAGGGAAAACCCACAGAATATCATCACCTTGTCTTTTTCTACTCACTTCTATCATTTAAAGCCTTTTGTGCCAACTGGACTCTGCACAATCTGATTTCAATTTACTTCTCCAGTCTCATATTCTGCTTCTCAGTAACTGGTGTTCCTGGCTGTGACTTTTCTACACAAAAATCTACATCTTTTCTAGCTTCCACACCTTTCCCATGCATGACATGTTCTTGCAAAGCCTCCTTTCCTGCCTTGGTCTCCAGCACGTCTCTCTTTGTCAAAACCTAAAAGAGGTCTGGAGAGATGGCTGAGTCGTTAAAGTCACTTGCTTACAAAGCCTGATGGCCTTAGTTTAGTTCTCAGTTCCCAAATAAAGCCAGATGCACAAAGTGGTTCAAGTGTCCGGAGTTTGTTTGCAGTGGCAACAGGCCTTGTGTACCCATTAATATATTCTCTCTCTCTTCCTGAACATAGAATAAATACAAATACTAAAAATGAACATAATAATGTTTTTAAAAATTTGATTATTAGCCAGATGTGGTGGTGCACGCCTTTAGTCCCAGCACTCAGAAGGCAGAGGTATGATGATCACTATGAGTTTGAGGCCACCCTGAGACTACATAGTGAATTCCAGGTCAGCCTGGACTAGAGTGAGACCCAACCTTGAAAAAAACAAAAGCTAAAAAAATTATTTCTTTAGCACTTGAATGTATGTACAATTGAAGACTATGAGTTTAATGTGTCTCCATACCTACCATTGTCTCAGTAACAAAATGTGTGGGATCTTTCAAACTTGAAATTAATTTTAAAAATAAATTTAAAAAATTTAAAAGCATAGTGTTTTCTTAATATGAAAATACAAACTAGCCATATATTTGCTATTATTTAAGATTTTGGTACATATCTTCTTTTAGTTTGTATATATATTCATGAGATATTTCAAGCAGCAGATTTACCGAAGAGGGTGATTTTCTACATTTCCAAGAAAATTGCAACCATAGGCCATCCTGATTGATGGGGTCAGGCTCCAATGTAGAATCTGAGTGGAGTTTCTCCTGGCTTTGACAAGGACGCCTGCACTCTTCTAAATTAGACAAGGCCTCTGCTCTCATTTGGGCATAGCCCAAGCCCACATCGCCTGTTTCAAGAAAACAGTGACTATAAGAACCAGGACACAGACTTTGAGGGCACGAATGGAGAACATTTCCAGCTTTTCTTCTGAGTCTAGTGAAACAAAGGCTTTGAAAGTTCTGAATGTTTGCTGCTGTAACCACTCCATTCTAGGAATGTGATAGTCAGTGATGACATAATTATACAGCATCAACTATGTCCAGCTTGTTCTACAAACTGTATCCTTTCATATTACTTCTCATAAAAGTTGAAGTTATAGATTCTCTCAGAGTCACCATGTAGCCATTTACAAAATACCTCTCAAGATAAGTTCTACCATCACCAACTGAGTCTGGGGATATGCAGTTGTTCAGCATGCTCACTCGTTTCTGCCTAAACATACAGTTGCTTTTCTGTATCGGATGCCCTCACCAGGGAGGGTTTAAGCTCTACTTCCACTACTTCCCACTGAGAGAACAGGGTTCCTTCCCCTCCAGTGTTACTTTCATCAAGTCTGTTGAACAAGAGTTTTGCTTCTTTCTGCTATTTAGTTCTATGCTGAGGCTAGGCTCATGTTTGCTTGATTGCCACTCTCATTTCATTAGCTCCTTGCTCTTAGGTAATCACAGTTCAGATTATCTTGTGAATGGAACCAGCAAAGACAGTGCTCATTTACTGCCATTAGAAGTGTTTGCTCATAGGTTTGCCTTATGACAGAGCTGGCCCCATCCACCTCAGGACACTGATCACAAAGGGGCATCAATAATTTTGAGGTCTTGTCAACTTTCTTTGTATTCAGAAACTAAACTGTAATGTTAGGAGGGCTTAAGAGAGATGATCAGGATGCCAATGATTTTAATTATTGATATTTTCAGAAAGTCTGGTTAGAAACCTACTTTATGACAGGCACTGTGTTTAACACTGGAAATACAGTAAGAGAAAATGAGTTCCTGAAAGAGCTCCTAAAGTAAGATAAAGCTATCTTTTCCTTGTGTATATTCACCTGTTAATAAATTTTCAAATAAGAGTTAAAAAATAAACCTGAAAAATAAAAGTAAATTAAAGTTCTTAAGGACTACAAAGACAAGAATAAAAATATGTAAATCATGTGTAGCCCTGACCCTGAGGACCTCACCTTCTATGTCTGTTCCCTGGGCATCCTCAGATCCTCCATGTGCATTGCAGTTATCAAGTTGAAGGCTGGTGATGTGCTGTGAATTTTGCCTTAGGAAAGCCACATTTTTATTCATAAAAACTCAACTAAGCTAATTTTTTATATGAACTTGGGAGGAAATCATGGTGTTTCTCTTTTTTATTTAATGGAAAAATGCCAAAATAGGAAAAGTAAACTCAGTAATTTATTTGAACGCTAAGTGCTATGGTAGAAAGGGTAATGGTGTCTCAATGACGACCATCATGGGTAACAGAGGTTGGGGTAATGTCATAATCTGAGGACTAAAGACAGCCTTGAATTTGGAAAAAGAAGGAACACATTCTTTCCACGTGCTCCCAAAAGGATACAGCCCTGAAAAGGCACTTTAAAGTTGACAATAAGATGATAAACTTGTGTTGTTTTCAGACACTAATTTCTTACAGTAGCAACAGTAACTAACATAGGCATATAAGGAATTTTGTCAGAAAAGATTTAAGTTCCATATGGTCTCCAGGAAAGAGTGAACAGCACATTGGAAAGCACTGCTGATAATCCATATGAAGGTTATAAAATCGATTGCTTATCTGCAGGTAAGTATCCAGATGCTTCACAAGTAGAGGAAAGGAATGAAGTGATTTGAAGACTGTCTTCCTTTGGCTGGACTCCATATAAGAGCAATGGAGATAAGAATAGCAAAGAACTTTCTTGGGACATCTCCAAATCAGTAGAAAGGCCACATAGAATTGTACAGTAACATTGTGTGAAAATAGATGCAAAACACATCATCTAAATCCTTCATCCTCAGTTCAGTCACAAGGGAGACTTCTATAATTTATAAAGTAGTAATTTTCAGCTGAGTGACTTTTAATAGCCAAACATTATCTAGGCTCGTGCCTTGGGTTTACCATCTTCTAATGTGGAGCACCATAAAATAGTTTCTTGAAACTATGGGTGAGAATAACTTAAAGGAACATAGATTTGTCAAGGTATAGGTTAATGGTCAAGGTAAATATTAAAGCTGAAAACCAATGCCATTGACAGTAAGGGGCAGAAAGAAAAGGAGGGTGAGAAGACGAGAGATTTTTCCAAACATTGGAGGGTCACTTTCTGTCCATGCAAATCATGAGCAACAGACAAGTCATTGCCTTGTCTCAATTAAATTCCCAAATTTTCTAACGTTGCAGAGAAAATATTAGTGTTTTTATGTAAGTTTCTAATTTTCTTTAGGAAAACTAGGAAAGCAGAAAGGCGTCATTATCTCCACTTTGATATGCCTTGCATACCTGCTCCGCTGCTCTGGTTCAAGACAATTAATCCTAATATCCACCCCTCCTGTGGTCATTCCTCATCTTGGCAGGTCTCCCTCTGTAAT
Organism: Dipus sagitta; assembly: GCA_036346955.1. NCBI lineage: Eukaryota > Metazoa > Chordata > Mammalia > Rodentia > Dipodidae > Dipus > Dipus sagitta. Next base: position 129,913,413 of record CM070772.1, on the reverse strand, counting down.
GACTAAAGGGGAGTGGCCGTGTTCCCAAGGCTTGGGCCCTGCCAGATGCACTTTTCCTATAGACATCAACAGCCTCTTATGGCCTGCCCCTTTCTTCCTTTTTTCACCTCAGTGTCCTTCCATCCTTCCCTCCTTTCTTCCTTTCCCCTCCCTTCCTATCCCTTCTGCCTCCCTTCCACCCTTCCTTCCCACTTTGTTTTCAGTTTCCTAAAAGTGACTTGACTTCAAAAACACAAAGTGAAACAAAGCAAGTGAGTGCTGCAGAACTGCTCCCATACTTTCTGCACAGTGGAGAGCACCAGTTCGAAGGCTCTCTACATAATGCAATCAGGTGATGGGCAAATGGCAGGTAGCAGTGGAGATGGAAATAGCCTCTATTATCACGCATGTGTTATTTAGGGAGAAAGCTCCAGTGTCCCAATTTTTTCAACCCAATTTCAATTTCATATTTATGAAAAGCCAGTCTCTGCCACTCCCCAGTAATCTACTTATGGAACATACCTTTCTGCAAGCATAATTATGCTCTCCTGTCCCTTAATGTTGCATACTTTCATTTCATTTTCCTCTCTAAGTCCTGCTGTGCCACCTGCCATCCCAACACGCCATGCTCTGGCCAAAAGAATAGGTCTTTGATTATTTTTTCCTCCCAGAGCCAGTACCACTCTGTGAATTGGTCTTGATTGATCCCCAGACAGCCAGAGTGTAAGAGATACAGAGAGAGAGAGAGAGAGAGAGAGAGAAGTGTGGGGAGGAGAATGATAACACAGCCATAAGACACTGGGTCAAAGGTCCTCATCCACTCCAGTGGGGTTACATTGTGTTTTCTCCCTCCCTTGACACAGTATCTTCTAATGACAGACATGCCTTCATGAATGCTCATACTGGAAAGTAGATGTGATTTCTGTGTGGGCATATGATTATCGTATGTGCACATGAGCTTTAGCCAATATCTATATCTGGAACGCAAGCCTGCAACAAGGGCACTCTCCATTCTCCATTAATCTTCCTTCCTTCCTTCCTTCCTTCTTCTTCTTTCTTTCTTTCTTTCTTTCTTTCTTCTTTTTACCACCTTACGCAGACTGCATATGATCCATTCACATTCCAGAGTTTGGCCAGATTAAATATTTACCAATAGCTTTGCTACCAACATTCTGTGACAATATACTGCAGTTCAAATGTGAAGGAAGCAGTAAGGACTGGCTGCTGGGGTGTGATTTGACTTCTAGATACTTTCTTTATTTTTGGTCTTTCTTTTCTATTATTTTTAAATTTATTTTTAATTTTTAAAATTAACAACTCCCATGATTATAAAAATTATCCCATGGTAATTCCCTCCCTCCCCCCAATTTCCCCTTTGAAACTCCACTCTCTATCATATCCCCTCCCCCTCTCAATCACTCTCTCTTTTACCTTGATCTAATCATTTTTTCCTCCTATTATGATGGTCTTGTGTAGATAGTGTCAGACACTGTGAGGTCATGGATATCCAGGCCATTTTGTGTCTGGAGGAGCATGTTGTAAGGAGTCCTACCCTTTCTTTGGCTCTTACATTCTTTCTGCTACCTCGTCTGCAATGGACCCTGAGCCTTGGAAGGTGTGATAGAGATATTGCAATGCTGAACACTCCTCTGTCACTTCTTCTCAGCACTGTGATGTCTTCTGAGTCATTCCAAGGTCACTGCCATCTGAAAAGAGAAAGTTCTCTAATGGAAAAGTGAGAGTAACATTAATATATGGGTATGAACATTAAGAGAAGTGTTCACTGGGCAGTTTGACGAGCATAGTATACACACTTAGCCAGACAGCAGCAGACGTTACATGTCTAGGGCTCATGACTACCCCTATTGTAGGTTTGCAGTATCAGGGATGTATTCTCTCCCATGGAGCGGGCCTCCAGTCAAATTAGAGGGCAGTTTGTTTCTCCCATAACAGATGGGCCACCATTGCACCCATTGGCTCATTTGGCAAGAATAAATCTTTTCTTTCCATCAGCTGCTTCTGTGCATGAATTTTGGCCCAGCAGCAAGAAGGTAACTGCTCCAGGTCAATACACATAAAACTGAGCAATGCAGTAGCAAAAGTAAGCCATTCCTTACATAACTCTTAGTTGGAGAAACAGTTTGAGTGAGTTCCTTGAAAGCAAGTCCCATTTGATTGGATTTGCCTCTTTAGTGTCTTTGCTCAAAATCATCTGCATTTCTCAGTCAGCAATAGAGGCTGCCTTACGTTGCCTATGGGCACACCTACCTATGCATTTTACTCCTGAGCAGCTTTGCACATGTCTCCTTTGAATTTCCAAGTAGCCTCTTTTGTTTCTGATTCATTCTTTTCCTAGACATTGAAAGGGATGCCCAGCCCAACCATAGACTCATTTCAGTATATGCCACGGGTGTTTAGCCCCAATTTTACCCTCTTTCTCATCCCTCTCTGATAGATATCACCAATAGTTCATTTGAACAGAAACACGCTTGGTCTTCTGGGTTTATTTCCTAATTTTTTCGTGTATTTCTATAGCATTCAATTAATACAATGGAAATATTCTTTGTGGGTGTGTGCAACACTGGTAATTTAGTATCAGCCACCTTAAGGGAAGCTTGGAAAGTAACTTTTGCTATTCATATGACCAATGGAATATTACTTAAAAGTACTTTTAAAATCAACAATCATACTTAACAAAGTCTCTTCTTGCTGCTTCAGACAATTTGTCTCTCATGAATGCTATGGGGGGGGGAGGCTTTGTTCTGCTGTATTTTCCACATTTTTTCTATATGTCTTAATCTAAGAGTAGAGTTTTAAAGAACCCCTCATTCCTTTTTTAATTCAATTTACTTTGGCTCTAGTCTCTATCTATATCTTCAGCAATGATTTATGTTTATCATGGCATGGCTTTTAAGCCTGTGTCAATTGCATTTTTTTTTCTTTTGCTAAAAGTTCCTGAAATTTTGGTTAAATCAAGAATGAAAAAATAGACTTTGTTAAAAGTAAGCAATGACCAGATATTTTAAAACATATTATAAGTAATGTTTTTCTTTGAACAAAATGAACCCTTGGGAAAATTCATAAATACAGCCCACAATCTTAGGAATACAGCCATGCACTAATGACTATAAAAACATGCATGTCCAGTAGATGTTGGGAAGATTACTATTACCACTCAAATCAAAACTGAGCAGGGGGGCTGAGGAGATGGCTTAGCAGTTAAGCGCTTGTCTGTGAAGCCTAAGCACCCCAGTTCAAGGCTCAATTCCCCAGGACCCATGTTAGCCAGATGCATAAGGGAGTTCATGTGTCTGGAGTTAGTTTGCAGTGGCTGGAAGCCTTGGTGCACCCATTTTCTCTCTCTCTCTCTCTCTCTCTCTCTCCCTCTTTCTCTGTCACTCTCAAGTAAATAAAAAAAAAAATGAGCAAAAAATGTTTAAAGAAAAACTGAGCAGGGCAGTTAGTGAAGAATAAAACTAAGGGTTACTCTTGCAGAAGAGAATCAATGTAGTGGTGTCCTACACAGCTGCATGTGAATTGTGTTTTGTGACCTCACTGTGCCTTTTCCTGAACAACATTTTACCTTTTATATTTTCAAAAACTACATAGTTTTAAGACTTTTATAACCTGACCCTGATTCTGCCCCAGAGTGGATAGATTGAAAGTATCCACCCTGGCCATTCTGCTACTGATGAGTGGTTGAGTATTGTCATGATACAGGGGCTTCAAACACATTTCCACAGCATTTTAAGAGGATCTTTCAAAGCATCTAACTTCTTCTTTTCTAGGTTTCATGAAAATAATATGAAGTCAGGTTAGGAAGATGCCTCAATATGTATGAGTTCTGGGGCTACCCAGGTTTGATTCCCTAGAATCCACATAAATAGCTAGGTAGAGTCACATATAACTACAAACCCAGTCATGTGGGGAGAAGAGACTCAAGAAGAATTACTAATTCTGGAATAAAAACACAGTTCCATATTCAAAGATATGAATATGCATATGAAGGTAATATGCAGATAATTGATAAGACACTTGATGCTCTCCTCTGGGCTCCTCATACCTGTCAGCACATACGTGCATACATGTGTATGCACCACACACATTCATACACATACACACACACACACATACACCATCACCACCACCACCACTACCACCACCACAATAACACCACATCCACAAAAAATAATAGATTACTAGCAGAGCTCTTCTGTATTTTGCAGAGAGGTTCTCATGGTATGAGTGGCAAAGAAAAGACTTAGTAAATCCTACAAATAACAACTGTCTACCAAATGAAACTTGAAAATTAATAGAATTATACATTTAAATATGAAAATATCCTGTTAGTAATTAAAGCTAATTAAAATAACTACCAGTTAATCAGTAATTGAATAATATGAAACTCCTAAATTATGTATATGAATTAAAGTCAATAAACTATATCTGTATGTGAGAATTTATTATGCATTTAGTTCAGGTGGCTGTCTGTCTTAGTATTTGCTACATTACTATACAAGATTTTAAATTTATTAATATCACTCAATAAACAAGTACTCTTATAGGAAAAAAAAATACTGATCTTTGAATATATCTAAACAATCTGTAGATTTCAGCTAATAACAACATGTGGTATTTGTACATACATTTCTTGAAGGTTTGCTCATGTAAAATGGTATTTCTTGCAACAGAACCATGTGTGCCATTACCATCTCTGTTTTAATGATGAGGGTATGGAGGGTCATAGTATGTGTATAACTTGTCCATGGTCACTCTGGCACTCAATATTGCAGCTTGAAGGGAAGCAAAGCAACTTTGCAGAATCTGATGGATAAGCAAATTCTGAGCTGTGGCACAGGAGCCTTTACTGCCCAGTTTAACAAAGACCAAGATGATGACCTGACAGGAGGACATGCAAGATACTGACCCCATCACCTGCTTTGAAGGAACCTGAGGTCAGAGTGGTGACACAGGCATGCATCACAATTTGGACAACGGCTGGTATACTTCCCATGCTGGTGAAGTACTTGGAGGTAGGTAACAAGTTGATGAGACAATAGAAGTCCATCACAATCTTTCCTCTACCCCCAGACTTTTTGCCATGCAGACCAAACAAAACTATTACTCCAGTAATTTGAAATAGCTACTTTATCCAAGAGAGACACGAGCTACTGATGGTCAGTCTACCTAGAACACACACCTTGCAGGCTTCAGCATTCAGTAAGATTCTCACTCATTCTCACATCATTTACATTTATTGAGCCACATGTATTATGCACATAAAAAGGGGCCAGGAGGAGATTGCTTAGTCTATCTCGTAGGCCACCATTGATCATCTGTTCCTATAGGTATAAAATCCTAGAGCATTACTTCTACATACTCATTGGGGCGGGGACTTTTTATGGTACCTGTATCACAGAAATTCATACACACCTGGAAATCACGCAGAAATCAAGGGTTTAATTTATTAAAAAATGGACACTTGTGAGTAATAACCATAGATTAGGTACTTCAAAGGTCATATAGATCCAAAAGTCTGTATTTATTCAGATTCTTAAAATCAACATTTCAGAGTCTACCACTTAACATTCAGCACATGTGAAAAATGTTTTGCTTATTAGTGCATAAACATGCTTAAAAGAATGGAGCATGCACCTGAGTGTGATATAGAGACAGTTTTTTGGCAGATATACTTATAACTTAAGAAATTACATATTTTACATTTTTAAAAAATTATTTATTTTAGAGAAAGAAACAAGAGAGGCAGAGAGATGTTGAGAGAGAGAGAGATACCACTTTTACAAACTATAACTTAGCAAAAAATAAATATTCTTAATTTCATTGTTAACTAATTGTAACTACAACTATAGAAACAGAAATAAGTATTATCAATAACTAATTTCTGTGGGGATATAATTCCACAATATTTGCAAGGATTAAAAATCTAGAACAGGACTTCCAGTTAAGATGGTGGTGTAGGTACCACACCAAAGCAGCCTGGTTGGGGGGAGCCAGAAAAATAAAAACAGCAAAATCCACACTTTTACTAAAAAGTGAGGTGTATAGGAAATTGAAATAGCAGCAGAGAAGCAGGAGAGATCCAGAGCATCCAGAGCCCACACAGGCCAGCAGACATGCCTCCAGCAGGTCCGCGTGCAAGACTGTGGGGGTGGCATGCCAGCCAGCCACCAGGCTTGGCTTGGGCTGCAGGAAAAGCCAGGTGAGAGGATTTTCCACTCACACCGGAGCTCTCCGCAAACTCAAGAAACATGAGGGGAGAACGGCAGTGAACAACCGAGGAACAGATCACAAGGTAGAAGAACACGTGGAACAGTGAGCAAACTATAGCAGCATGGGCAGCCTCTCCTCCCCCACCACCAGTGCCCAGCTCCCGTGAAAGGAGCAGCAGTCCAGGGACCTGGCCATGCCCACTTGAACTGACAGAGCACCAAAGAGGGACCCAAGCTGGAGTGCAGCTAACTGAGACCAAAATCATCACAAAAGGTAACTGTGATTATGCCAGGTCAGTACTCGCCTAATAAACCTGGTATATAGGCCTGAACCAGAAGTTCTAATTGCACCTTCCATATCAGGATAAATTATATGCTAAATCAGATGGATGGCCAGATTTGCCACTAGTAAATACTCTGTATTTTGGGCTTGTTATTTGTTGCTTCTTGATTTATAGTGGCTTTGTTTCCTCTTCTGTTATACATTAGGGAAGGGTCTCACCTAGTCACAAGCTGACTTGGAACCCAATATAGACCAGAAATCTTGATCTCCTTGTTGTCAGGATTAAGGGAGTGGGTGAGGCACCACACAGCCTAAGGGACAGACAGAGGATCTGGTTGTCATAATACCTACTCTTGGACAAATACTCTGTGCTGTTTTTCATTAAAAGTGAACATTGTGGGCTAGAGAGATGGCTTAGCAGTTAAGCACTTGCCTGTGAAGCCTAAGGACCCCAGTTCGAGGCTCAACTCCCCAGGACCCACGTTAGCCAGATGCACAAGGGGGTGCATGCGTCTGGAGTTCGTTTGCAGTGGCTGGAGGCCCTGGCGAGCCCATTCTCTCTCTCTCTCTCTCTCTCTCTTGCTCTCACTCTCTCTCTCTCTGCCTTTTTCTCTCTGTTGCTCTCAAATAAATAAATAAATAAATAGTGAACATTGTTTAGTCAAATTTTAGAAACTATCTGTATTTGGTTCCACTCAGCCTACTTGAATACTCTCATAGCAGGCAAACCCAACACCTAGGGTCACTTTTGTAGATACTGTGAGAGTTTTGAGAGCCATACCTAGAGCCTTAAGCTCTGACCCTGAAGATATATAACATCAGATTGATTGATAAATCTCATAATACCCAGCTAACTAGAAAATCCAATCACTAAATAATCCAGGATGCAAAAATATATACATTATAACACACGAAACACCAAAAATCAAGACAATATAAATCCACCAAAAAGTATTAATGCATCAGAAATGACCTGCAGTGAGAACGAGCTAGAGAAAATGCCTGAAAGACTTCAAAAGAATGATTATAAATATGTTCAAAGAACTCAAAGAAGAAATCAAAGGAAGCAAAGAAGACACAGGACTCCAATTTAATGAAATAAAGAGGTCGATACTAGGCATAAATAAGGAAATAGAAATGATAAAGAAAAACCAGTTAGAATTACTAGCAATAAAGAACACAGTTAATGAAATAAAAAACTCTGTAGAAAATCTCACCAGTAGAATGGATGAAGGAGAGGACAGAATATCTAAGCTAGAAGACCAGGTGGCAGATCTAATACAGTCCAACAAAGAGAAAGACAAACTAATAGAAAAACATGAGTGGGAATTTCAAGATATTCGGGACACTATGAAAAGACCAAACATAAGAATTCAGGGCATAGTAGAAGGAGAAGAATTTCACTCCAAAGGCATAGTAGGTGTCTTCAATAAAATCATAGAAGAAAACTTCCCCTAAATTGGGAAAGATGTGCCAATGCAGATACAGAATCCTTCAGAACACCAGCCAGACAAAACCTGGAAAGAACCTCTCCTCATCATATTATAATCAAACTACCAAACACACAAACCAAAAACAAAATAAATATATATATATATATATATATATATATATATATATATATATATATATTGAAAGCAGTCAGAGAGAAAAATCCAGTCACCTACAAAGGCAAGCCTATCAGGATTACAGCAGACTACTCAACACAAACTTTAAAAGCCAGAAGGGTGTGGAGTGATGTATTCCAAGTTCTGAAAGATAACAACTGTCAACCAAGGTTACTTTATCGTGCAAAACTATCCATTCAAATAGACAGAGAAATAAGGATATTCCATGACAAAAGCAGGCTAAAGGAGTATTTGAAGACAAAACCAGCTCTACAGAAAATACTTGAAAGAATCCTCCATGCTGAAGAAAAAGAAAAGCACACATATAAGGAACCGGGAAAAACAAACAAACAAACAATACTCAAATACTAGTTAACACAAGAGAGCAAATGTAAAACTGGAAGAACTACAAAAAACTGGCAAAAATGAATACACACCCTTCAATAATATATCTTAATATCAACGGCCTCAATGCCCCAACCAAAAGACATAGGTTTGCAGACTGGGATAAAAAGCAGGATCCTTCAATTTGTTGCCTCAAAGAAACCCACCTTTCTACAAAGGATGGACAGTATCTTAGGGTGAAAGGTTGCAAAATGGTGTTTAAAGCAAATGGACCTAGAAAAAAAGCAGGGGTTGCTATCCTAATATCTGATGAGGTAGACTTCAGTCCAACATTAGTAAAGAAAGATAAGGAGGGTCACTTTATATTGACTAAAGGTACACTCCAACAGGGGGACATTACAATCCTAAGCATATATTCACCTAACATGGGGGCCCCTAAATTCATCAAACAAACGCTATCAGAACTAAGGTCACAGATAATACCAAACACAGTGGTAGTGGGTGACTTCAACACCCCACTCTCTTCAATTGACAGGTCATCCTGGGAAAAAATTAACAAAGAGTAATCTGTACTAAATGAGGTAATAGGAGGAATGGACCTAACAGATATATACAGGACATTTCATCCAAATGATGCAGAATATACATTCTTTTCAGAAGCACATGGAACATTCTCTAAAATAGACCATATATTAGGACACAAAGCAAATCTTAACAAATACAGGAAAATTGAAATAATTCCTTGCATTCAATCTTACCACAGTGGAATCAAACTACAAATCAATAGCGAGAAAGGCTATAGAGCATACACAACATCATGGAATTAAACAACACACTACTAAATGATGAATGCGTCAATGAAGAAAGGAAGAAGGAAATCAAAAAATTTATAGAGTCAAATGATAATGAGAGCACAACATACCAAAATCTCTGAGACACAATGAAGGCAGTCCTAAGAGGTAAATTTATAGCTTTAAGTGCCTATATTAAGAAATTAGAAAGGTCACAAGTAAACGACCTAATGCTTCACTTTAAAGCCTTGGAAAAAGAAGAACAAGGCAAACCAAAAATCTGTAGATGGGAAGAAATAATAAAGATTAGGGCAGAAATTAATGAAATAGAAACCAAAAAAAAAAAAAAAAAAAAAAACAATCCAAAGAATCAATGAAACAAAGAGTTGGTTCTTTGACAAGATAAACAAGATTGATAAACCCTTAGCAAATCTGACCAAAAGAAAGAGAGAAGAGACACAAATTAATAAAACTAGAGATGAAAAATGTAACATCACAACAGATGCCAGAGAAATTCAAAAAATCATAGGGACATACTATAAAAGCATATACTCCACAAAGTATGAAAATCTGAAAGGAATGGATGATTTCCTTGATTTATATGACCTACCTAAATTAAATCAAGATGAGATTAATCACTTAAATAGACCTATAACAAGCATGGAGATCCAAGTAGTTATCAAAAATCTCCCAACTAAAAAAAGCCTAGGCCCAGATGGATTCAATGCTGAATTTTACCAGACCTTCAGGTAAGAGCTAACACCATTGGTTCTTAAGCTTTTCCATAAAATAGAAAAAGAAGGAATCCTACCATAACTCCTTGCATGAAGCCAGCATCACCCTGATACCAAAACCAGGCAAAGATAGAACAAAAAAAAAAAAAAAAGGAAAATTACAGACCAATCTCCCTCATGAACATGCACACAAAAATTCTCAACAAAATATTGGCAAACAGAATACAAGAGTATACCAGAAAGATCATTCACCCTGACCTAGTAGGCTTCATCCCAGAGATGCAGGGATGGTTCAACGTACACAAATCAATAAATATAATACATTATATAAATGGATTGAAGGACAAAAACCACATGATCATCTCATTAGATGCAGAGAAAGCATTTGACAAAATCCAACATCCCTTCATGATAAAAATCCTACAGAGACTGGGAATAGAAGGAACATATCTCAATATAATAAAGGCTATTTATGACAAGCCTACAGCCAACATATTACTAAATGGGGAAAAACTGGAAACTTTTCCACTAAAATCAGGAACAAGACAAGGGTGTCCACTATTCCCACTTTTATTTAATATAGTACTGGAAGTCTTAGCCAAAGCAATAAGGCAAGAGACACACATAAAAGGGAAACAAATTGGAAAGGAAGAGATCAAGTTATCATTATTTGCAGATGGCATGATTCTATATATAAAGGACCCTAAAGACTCTACCAGCAAACTCTTAGAGCTGATAAACACCTACAGCCATGTAGCAGGATACAAAATAAATATACAGAAATCAGTAGCCTCCTACATGCTAACAACAAACACACAGAGGATGAAATCAGAGAATCACTCCCATTCACAATTGCATCAAAGAAAATAAAGTACCTTGGAATAAACCTAACCAAGGAAGTAAAGGATCTCTACAATGAAAACTATAAAACACTCAAGCAAGAAACTGCAGAAGAAATGAGGAAGTGGAAAAACATCCCTTGTTCCTGGATTGGAAGAATCAATATTGTGAAAATGGAATTCTTACCAAAAGCAATCTACACATTTAATGCAATCCCCATCAAAATTCCAATGGCATTCCTCATGGAAATAGAAAAAAAAATCCAAAAATTCATTTGGAATCACAAAAAACCTCGAATATCGAAAATAATGCTGAGCAACAAAAATAAGGCGGGAGGTATCACCATACCTGATTTTAACCTATACTACAGAGCCATAGTAACAAAAACAGCATGGTACTGGCACAAAAGCAGACATGTAGAACAATGGAACAGAATGGAGGACCCAGATGTAAGTCCAGGTCTCTATAGCCACCTGATATTCAATAAAAATGCCAAAAATACTCATTGGAGAAAAGACAGCCTTTTCAGCAAAAGGTGTTGGGAAAACTGGATATGTATCTGTAGAAGGATGAAAATAGGTTCTTTCCTCTCTCTCCGCGCACAAGAATTAAGTCCAAATGGACTAAAGACCTTAACATCAGACAGGAAACTGTGAAACTGCTGGAGGAAAAAGTAGGGGAAACCCTTCAACATATTGGTTTTGGCCAAGACTTTCTGAATATAACCCCAATTGCTCAGGGAATAAAACCACAGATTAACCACTGGGACCTCATGAAATTACAAAGATTTTGTACTGCAAAGGACACTGTGAATAAAGCAAAGAGGCAACCTACAGAATGGGAAAAAAATCTTTGCCAGCTATACATCTGATAGAGGATTAATATCTAGGATATACAAAGAACTCAAAAAGTTAAATAATAAGAAATCAAACAAGCCAATTAAAAATGGGCTATGGAGCTAAATAGTTCTCAAAAGAAGAAATATGGATGGTGTATAAGCATCTAAAAAAATGTTCTACCCCTGTTTTAAGTTTTCAGTATCAGGGATGTATTCCCCCCCATGGAACGGGCCTCCAGTCCAATTGGAGGGCAGTTGGTTTCCACCATGACAGACTTGCCATTATTGCACCTGTTGGCTCATTTGGCCTGGCTGGCCAATTATAAGGCTTGCAGTGTCCTAGGGGTGTAACATCTGCTGATGTCTGGATAAATGTATATACTATGCTTATCAAACTGCCCAGTAAGCACTTCTCTTAATATTTATATCTTATATTAATGCTACTCTCACTTTGGGTAGAGAATCTTCTCTTTTCAGATGGCACTGACCTTGGGATGACTCAGAAGATATCATAGTGCTGTAAAGAAGTGACTGGAGTACTGAGTAACATCTCGATCACACCTTCCAAGGCTCAGGGTCTAATGCAGAAGAGGTGGCGGAAAGAATGTAAGAGCCAAAGGAAGGGTAGTACTCCTTACAAAGTGCTCCCTCCAGACATAAAATGGCCTGGATATCCATGACCTCATAGTGCCTGACACTACCTACACAAGACCATCATAAGAGGAGGAAAAGATCATGAAATCAAAATGAAAGAGAGACTGATTGAGATGGGGAATGAATATGATGGAGAATGTAATTTCAAAGGGGAAAATGGGGGAAAGGAGGGTATTACCCTGGGATATTTTTTATAATCATGGAAAATGTTAATAAAAATTGGGAAAAAATAAGTAAATTTATGCCATAAAAAAATCTAGAACAAAATCTGTGCATGGTGGCATCATGCGTTTAATCCCAGCACTTGGGAGGCAGAGGTGGGAAGATCTCCATGTGTTCAAGGCCACCCTGCGACTACATAGTGAATTCCAGTTCATCCTCAGCTAGAGTGAGACCTTACCTTGAAAAAAAAATCTAGAACAATAAAGTTGCATTTACTGTTGAATGCAGTAGCTGAGAATGTACTATCTGAAACTATTAGATTCCCATTTAGTGTGAAAATAGTCCATATTAATGAATATACTGTACTGAAAGTTTTTTAAAATATTTTATTTTTATTTATTCATTTGAGAGAGAGAGGGAGAAAGAGATACAGACATAGCCAGGTAGGGAGAGAGAGAGAGAGAGAGATTGAAAGATAGAGAGACAGATTGAGAGAGAGAGAGAGAGAGAGAGAGAGAGAGAGTGAGAGATGGGTGCACCAGGGCCTCCAGCCACTGCAAACGAAATCCAAATATGTGTGCCCCCTTGTTCATCTGACTTACCTGGTTCAGGGTGAGTCAAACCTTGGTCCTTTGCCTTGAAGGAAAGTGCCTTAACCTCTAAGCCATCTCTCCAGCAGTCTCTACCACCCTTGAAATGCAATTGTGTTGAGATAGTATTGACACATCTCATAAAATATTGATAGCTGCTGATGTCAGTAAAGTTCTTGCATAGCCTGCAGGAGAACTTAGTTCAATCCCTAGTACCACTTAATCCAAGTGTGATAGCACATGTCTGGAATCCAAACACTTCAGTGGTGGAGGCAGAAGGATCAGAGGTTCAAGGACAATCCCACGCACAAAGCAAATCTGAGGACAGTCTGGGATATGAGACATCCTGTTTCAACAACAACAACAAAAAAAGAGTATTGGCAAGATCACAATGATCACATGGGACAACTGATCAGTCAGAGCATCTTGCAGGCACCCAAAGCTTTGGTACTGTCAAGGTGGCAAGGTAGCAAGGCCTTTGTTTCCAGGGTTTTTTTGGACAGGCTATGTAAAATCAGAACTGACTTTGAGTTTAGTAGCACACTTTACAACGTTGGAAACTCCAGGAGATGGAGAAAGATAAGTATTCTTTTGTTAAATATTCTGATAGCAGCTGCACTAGAAATAGAGAACCCAGATACTAATTCTTAATGTATGACACAACCTCACTCAACTTTTCAAATATTTCCTCTTTGCCATTATCCACTTTTATTGTATTTTAATTGTGATGAAAGATATGCTGTTCTAGGAAAAATTACTTTCATTTTGTGTCATCTGAAACCTAAACTCTAGCATACCTAAATGCTAAACACATCTGTTAACACACCAAAGGTTGATCTCGTTCTCTCATTCTCTCTTTCATTCTTTCTCTGTTCCCCTCCCTCTAACCCACCCCTTTCCTTACAAATCTTGCTATTTAAGCATTTAAACAAACCTAGACTGCATAGCAAACGTGTTATGGTGTTTATGATTCCTTAGCCATAAGGTGTGCAGAACCGTACACTGGTGCATGTTTGGTGCTACTTCGAGAATACACACAGCTGCTGAAGGCAGAGGAATCCAGGCTTTATCTCTGTTAACACTGACTGTGAGCAAAGACCTTTCCATTTAGTGGGCTTTTGCCCTCTTTTTTTTTTTTTATTTTGTTTGTTTATTTATTTATTTGAGAGCGACAGAGAGAAGGAGCCAGAGAGAGAGAGAGAGAGAGAATGGGCGCGCCAGAGCTTCCAGACTCTGTAAACGAACTCCAGATGTGTGCGCCCCCTTGTGCATCTGGCTAACGTGGGTCCTGGGGAATTGAGCCTCAAACCGGGGTCCTTAGGCTTAACAGGCAAGCGCCTAACCACTAAGCCATCTCTCCAGCCCAGATTTTGCCCTCTTTTTTTTTTTTTTTTTTTTTATTAGTCAGTTCTGTATTCAGCAAATACAGTCAGTTTGGTACCATTATTAGGCTCATCTGTGACCTACCCCCTCCCCTTGGACCCTCCTTGTTGAGGTATGCGGGTCGTGCATTGTGGAGTTAGCCCACAGTTATGGGTAAGATAAATGTCTCTGCATATCGTGACCCAACATGTGACTCTGACATTCTTTCCGCCCCCTCTTCCGCAAAATTTCCCTGAGCCATGTTGGGTTCATTTTTGGTCTGCTTCAGTGATGAGGTGTTGAGGGCCTCTGAGGCTCTGGCTCTCTGATTTGGTAGGAGTTGATTTTTCTCTATGCTGATCTCCTTCCCCCTTGTGCTGGTGTCCGGTTCATCAGGAAAAACAGCCCCCTTGCTTGTTTCTCGAAGTTTTCTTAGTTTCAGCCGGAGCCCTTTTGAGGTATGATGGGGTGGCTCTCTCCTTAGGGTCTACATCTATCTGAGAAAGAGAAGCAGATTCTCCAACGGAGAGTAAGTTAGCACCAGGACAAATGAGATAACCCTTACTTTTTTTTTTTATAGAGAATTTAATATGTGTAGGCCCTCTTGTAGCCCACAATTGATAGTAGCTTGATACTGGAGAGTGGGCTTATGTTTGGATATGGTTCTGACTTGTTTCCCAGCTCCAGCTATGGGTCCCATACCAGTGAGGGGATCAGTTAGCCAAATTGAGAGCAGTTGGTTCCCCACCATGGCTGTGTGCCACCACTGCACTTGTGTGGGCATCACAATAAGTTATTTGCTGCTTAGTAGGTTAGACCATGCGTTGCTTCGATAGATATTGGTCAATTTCCCCCAGTTGCCCATGTAGCACCTTCTGGCACTAGATGTGCTGACTGTCTGGGGACTGACTCTCATCCAACTTCCAGCCATGCCATTCTAATTTGCATGTCAATCACATAAGGTATCTTCAGCAGTAGGGTCTTACCACTAACCTTTGGTGGGTCATCAAGTACTCTGACAGAAATCTGTCTGTCTTTTAGGAAACCTTGTAGGTCTCTCTGATCAAAAGCTCATTGTGGATGCGTGCCTGTAGTCCCAGCTACTCGGGAGGCTGAGGCGGGAGGATCGCTTGAGTCCATGAGTTCTGGGCTGCAGTGAGCTATGCCGATCGGGTGTCCGCACTAAGTTCGGCATCAATATGGTGACCTCCCGGGAGCGGGGGACCACCAGGTTGCCTAAGGAGGGGTGAACCGGCCCAGGTCAGATTTTGCCCTCTTGCTGTGATCTAGAAGGCTACAGCTGGGAAAGGACTCATCTATTCATGGTATTTCCTTTGTACCTCCTCCCCCATGAGCATCAGGGACAGATATGAGTAGGTTAGCTTCCATTCACTTTTAGTGGTGTCACTCTCACTCTTTCACAAACAGAGCAGTCTTATTAATCACACTCAGGACCACTAATGCCAACAATCGGTCACTGCGCCCATAGAATGCATCATGTACCATAACTAGAAAATTCTCCTTGTGACCTCCTGATTTGTCTCGATATTGCATCCCCTGGCACAGGTTATATGTATCCTTCTTTCACTACATTCCCCCTGTCTTTTATGGTATTAATTCAAAGCTTACCAAGTGTAAAAGACATTTTCTCCTTATCAAATGTTCAATCTGTGTTCTTTCCTCCAGGGTTTGGGTTGAGCTCATTTGGTGATGGGTCACCATATTATCCTTTTGGGATAAGGTCAGTAAGTCAAAAACAGTGAATGGTGGATTCCACTTTCCAATAAAATTCAGCCAATTTCGGTCTGGACTTTTCAAGAGAATATTTTCCTGGGAAATATGGATGACAACCTGGCTACTTGCCAAAGTGACTTTTCCATTTCACCACAGTTTATTTTCATTTATTTCTTGGGTTAACTTTAGAGGAGTGGTTGATAGGGAATGGAATAACAATAATATCATTAGACAATCTTACTAACATAAGTAAACCCAGCATATTGAACATAAAAATATCAATGTGAGGTCTTTGTTCAGTCTGTTGGTGCTATAATGCATTTCAATGATGTGCATACAATACAAATATCTTTTTAGATAATTGGTATTTATTAAGCACTTATTTTTTCATATTTTATGCTGGTTATAGCCTTATAGGTTTAAGCTAATTATCATTTTATAAATAAGGAAACTTATTAGAAGGCATTAAGGAACTTGATTAAAAATAAAAAGAAGCCAAAATAATAGAGCCAGACTATCACTGAGGTATATGGGCTACCAAAATCCCTTGTCACAAGAATTTGACATATGGATGGTGAGAATATTTTGAATATAATACTGATAATATCATCCAAAATATTGAGATTTAAGAAGATACCTCTCCAGATTCTAGCCATCTCAAGCATCTTCTTTATCTTGCAGATCTCTGTGAGCCAACAGTCATGTTAGTGGGGCACTGTGCTTTTATCCCATGCCCTTTCCAAAGTCCATCAGTTCAGGGGCTTCCACTAGGATTAACCTGGCTTGCCTAGTTATATGTATGCTTTCCAGATTTACGGAAAGGAACTGACAGAAAACTAGCCCCTTGCATACAGGATGGTGAGAAAAATCAGTTCAGACCTCCCAAATTAGCTATTTTTCACCAGGAGGACTTACCTGCTATTTTCTTCTTCTTCTGTCATTCAAGTTTCTATTTATATGACCGGAATATTGCAAGAAATTTTAGGCATCTACTTCTAAAATCTCTTTCTTCCTTTTTGGTCTAATGATAGTTGAAGAATCAGGTGAAATGACCTCCATTGTTTGCAGTCCTTCTAAGTTCTTATGTCCTGTGGTGGTTTGAATAGATGGCCCCAATATATTCAATTTTTTATTGTTTGTAGTTTTCATCTGCAGTCACCTGGATGGAGGCAATGTCACTGGGTGGATCTTTAGGTGTGGTGGTGGGTTTCAGATTTCAATCTAAAGATATGCAAAGTGTGCCTAGCTGGAGTTCCTCAAGTGTGCTATATGACTTTTGTCTTTTTGGCTTGTGTTTCTCTCTCTCTGCTTGGGCCTGTCAAGGCAGGCCAGCTTCTTCTGCCATTATGGAACTTCCCCTGGATCTGTAAGCTTCAATAAATCCCTTCCTCCATAACTGTGTCTGGTCTGGAAGTTTATCTCAGCGAATCCGAAGCTGTCTGCTACATGTCCCAAGATCATTGTTTCCATTTCTAGTGAACCATCAGCCAACATAGTTTATATTGCAAACAAAAGTTTATGTGCTCACTTCCTACAACTAGTCTAATTTTATACACAAGTTATCTAATGTATTTTATTTGAAAATACTATATCTAGTACATTGACAAGTTATAAGAATTTAATGCAAGTATATTGAATTTAACTAAACATAAGTGCAGGCATACATTTTCTTAATGGAAAATTTTAGAGTAAGATATGTTTTAAATTTGTAAATTTTTTTTTTTGTTTTTTTGAGGTAGGGTTTCACTCTAGCCCAGGCTGACCTGGAATTCACTCTGTATTCTCAGGGTGGCCTTGAACTCATGGCAATCCTCCTACCTCTGCTTCCTGAGTGCTGGGATTAAAGGTGTGCACCACAACTCCTGGCTTGGATTTTTTTTTTTTTTTTTTTGAGACAGAGTCTTATGCCACCCAATCTGTCCCTGAACTATCTACATAACTATGGCTGTCCTCCTACTTCTTGCCTCCTGACTTTGCCTCCCAAATGTTGAGATTACAGGCATGGTCCACTGCACGTTGCTGAATTTAGAAGTTTTACTCACAGCAGAGTTTAGGATTATCACTTAAATTTAAACAGATAGTGCAGTCTAGCTCACATACTAATAAATATAAAGGGAATAAAAATGTCACAATCTGAAGTTCAGAGAGATTTTTGGTTTTTAGAACTACAAAATAAGAACTGTGAATTTGGAATGCAATAAGAGCTAAGAAAAGCCAAAGTCATATTAGGCCTCTTCAGACAAGCTCTTTTGGAAAATAAAGTATTAAAAGTTATTGATTATCACATGATTGGGGGTTGCTTTGGACATGTGTACATTGCTCTGACAAACACACTAATGATAACATTGTGCTCTTCATTTTCCTAATTCTCCTAGTGACATACAATTTATTTGGTCACCTTAGTAGTGAGTATGTGGTTTCCATGCAAGTTAGCCACTGCCCTTAAATGACTGAGATGTATTTACTCATTTGATCCTCACAATAGCCCAATGAGATAGCTATGAAGTTCTTATTAACCAAATTAGAGATTGTAGCAGAGAAAAATTAATTGACTAGTTTAAGTTTTCATATCTAAAATTGGAGGACTCTTGAATTTAAATTCATATATAGTGGTTCTAAAGTTCCCTGAGACATCCAGTCTTATCTACTATACAATGTGGAAATTTTCATTGAACTGCTTAATTATCTTTGTGGAAAAGCAATAGATTTGTGATAGTGGAGATCTTGTCTTCACTCCTGCTAGTCTGGAATTTAACTTCAATTTTATATATTTCAGTATTGAGTCCATAATAATTTCTAAATTTCTATGGAACAACTAGGGGGCTGTTTTCCTGATGAACCGGATACCAGCACAAGGGGGAAGGAGATCAACACAGAGAAAAATCAACTCCTACCAAATCAGAGAGCCAGAGCCTCAGAGGCCCCCAACACCTCATCTCTGAAGCAGACCAAAAATGAACCCAACATGGCTCAGGGAAATTTTGCGGAAGAGGGGGCAGAAAGAATGTCAGAGCCACATGTTGGGTCATGATATGCAGAGACATTTATTTTACCCATAACTGTGGGCTAACTCCGCAATGCATGACCCATATACCTCAACAAGGAGGGGCCAAGGGGAGGGGGTAGGTCATGGATGAGCCTAATAATGGTACCAAACTGACTGTATTTGCTGAATACAAAACTAACTAATAAAGAAAAAAAATGTAAAAATAATAAAATAAAATAAAATAAAATAAAATAAAATAAAATAAAATAAAAATTGTAGAAACAATGCAAATTTCACTTTTCATGCTTTACTTCATAGAAAATAAGAAAAGCTGTTATAATATCTTAAGATTATTTAATATATCATCTAGTGTTTCCCAGGGCTGTCATATCAAAGTACAACAATATTGATGGGTGGCTTGAAACAATGGAAACTCAATCTATCATAGCTTTTCAGTCAAGGAGTTCAAGATCAAGGTACCATCAAGACTGTATCCTTCTAGAATCTCTGAGGGAAGCCCTGTTATGGTCCCTCTCCTGGCTTCCAATGGATGTGGGTAATGGATGACATTCTTGGCTTTCTTCTCTTCTGCCTTTATCTTCACATGACAAACATGTTGCATGGATCATAGTCAAGAAAAAGTACATAGAGTTAGTATCAATAAGACATTTTACTAGTGAAGGGCTTCTTGGTAAGTTACTTCTCAGAGTAGCAGACCTTATAAAGAAAAATAGTCTCCATTTACACAACATTTACTGAATTATCATTCTATATTAAACAATTTAACCAGAGCAAATAAAAGTAATCTCTGAATGTGTACAGTTACAAGTATTTATACTTGGGCATGGTGTTGATGAAGTTACAGTGATGATGGAAAACATTATGTATGTGGTTCCATCAGAACCACAGCTATCCTTGGCAATGAGATCCCCAGGCCTTTAGTAAGCTCTTGATCTGGAGGTAGGGAATGGGTGAGTGTAGACTTTAGAGGACAGAGGCAAAAGCTTTGTTGATAAGAAAATGAAATAATATTATATAATCATGACTGAATATTTGCTTTTGTCAATAAGTGTTTTGCATTGTTTTCTTGATTTTCTCTTTAATAAATTATTTCAAAACTCCACAAAGAATATTTTATAGGAAAAAAACAAATATAAAAACTACAACTTCTCTCCTTTATTCCAATGAAGGCCAAATAGTCATGATAAAAATAGAATCAGATTACATATAAAACATATACATATAGTATTTTTGAATTTCATTTAATGGGATGATTAATCTTCGGGTAAACATGAAGTTGTTAACCGGTTACTCTTTAAATCTCATATTCATCATGTGTTGATCAACGTGACATAGAAAAAAGGCCCTGCATTGTGAGACACTTAGCAATAGAAGTTTAGTAATTCTATAAGATTAAAATTGAACATCTCTATAAGATTAAAATTCACTGATTAATAAATAATGCATGTGTGTGTCAAGATTAAGCCTGATATTGTACTAATATACTTCGTCAGCAAGTTCTAGAATACTATTTGTGCTGACCTAATTTTTTTTTTTATTAATTAGTTTTGTACTCAGTGAATATAGTCAAGTTGGTACCATTGTTAGTCTCCTCCCTGTCCTCCCCCTCCTCCTGGCCCCTCCTTGTTGAGATATATGGGTCATGCATTGTGGGATTATCCCTCCATTATGGGTAAGAGGAAATGTCTCTGTGCATCATGACCCAACATGTGCCTCTGACATTCTTTCTGTCCCCTCTTCTGCAAATTTTCCTGAGCCATGTCAGTTTCATTTTAGGTCTGCTTCAGTAATGATGTCTTGGGAGCCTCTGTGTCTCTGGATATCTGATTTGGTAGGAGCTGATTGTTCTCTGTGTCAATCTCCTTCACCCTTGTGCTGGTACCAGGTTCACCAAGAAAACAGCACTCTTGCTTGTTTTGCAAATTATTCTTAGTTTCAGCTGGGGCCCTTTTGAGGTATGATAGGGTGGTTTTCTCCTTAGGATCTGCATCTATGTGAAAAAGAGAAGCAGATTCTCCAATGGACTGTAAAGTTAGCAACAGATAAATGGGATAACCCAAGCCTTATTTTTTTATAGAGAATTTAATAGGTGTAGGCCCTCTTGTAGCCTACGATTGGTGGTAGCTTAATAATGAGCTAACCTATTTTTTTTTTTTTACTGTCATTTAACTTTCTCTATCCAAATTCATGAGTGCATCCCTATCTATGTTGTACCCATGGAAGGAAAAGCTGTTTTAATCTTAGAGTCTCTTATGTAGACAAGTCCATTCAAACAAGTCCATTTATAAAGGACTCTTACCTGAAGTCTTACAAACAAAGTTATTCCTGCCCTGTGGAAAGTAGACATTAATATTACCTCTGTAGTTGGACCATGGAGGTGAAGAAATAGTCGAATCATTAGATAAAGGTCATCGACAGAATCAGCATAGTGTTGAGATAAATGAGTAAATATGGTTGCAATGCTGAGTCACTGAAACTGTTTGTGAGATATGACACACTTATGTCTTTATAAACCAATTTGTTGTCAAAAATGAAAAGTTTTAGTTCATGCACTAGACAGGAATGTCCAAACAAAATTTCCCTTGTAGAAAATGTATTTTAATTAAATATTATTCAGAGTAACTTCTCACTCAGCCTGTGGGATATTCAGTCTTAGGAATGATTGGTTCTCTCTGATGTGTCAGGCAGTACAATAGTCCCAGGTCACAGAGTAAACCATTTGAAATCTCTCTTTATTGTTTCCATCTTTCCTTTTTCAGTACTAACACTCAAGTGAGGAGTTTTCCTCCACATCAGAGCAGAGTTGTCAAGCTCTAACCTCCATTCCTGAAGCCTTCCACGGAATGCTATCCCTTCTCTCTCTTTGGGCCAACTAAATTAATATCTTCAATGAGTTGTGCTTTCTTTTTGATAAATATATTCACTTTGTGCATCTATTAGGCATCAATAAAAGCACAAATAATTATTTGTTTAAATAAGAAAAGAAAAAAATAACTTCTGGGAAATACGGCAGTGCGTATAAGGCACATTTGTAGCACTTTACACACATCAAATTAACATAGCAATGAACTTGTAAGATATGCCACATCCTTATATCTACAGATGAAAAACTGAGACAAAGATATATCAATTTGAATGTCTAAGGTCACCTATCCAACTAAATGTTAGGGTTAGCATTCTAACTCAGGCTATCTGGAATCCTAGTCTATCCTTCTAAATTTTATAGTGCTTGCAAAATGCACTAAATTCTCTTCACATCTTTATAGCTATACTGCTTTGCAAGAAAATTTTGAATATGATGTCAGATTTATGAAAATAGATATATTGATCATCAAATTTGTAATGATATAAAAATGGTATTTTATGTCCTATATACAAAAAGATAAGCCATATTCTGAGGAGTTTTAAAGTTACAAAATATATCAGAGTACCACACACAAACTACCTTACATGGAATGAAGTCCTAGTCCTGTCAATTATTGCTGTGCTGTCATTTTTCTTGAATTTTAATTTAGTTTTAAACTGAACAAAATACCACATAACTTAACTTGAAATTCATAGATAAAACATTTAATATGTAATTTAGTGGCATCATTTCCAAATTGTCAAGTATAAAATTTTTGAGTAATTCCTACATTTTACAAATATTTAATAGCAACTCTTGAACATAAAGTAAAATACAAACCAGATATTAAAATCATCTTTGGAAAACTAATAAATGACCATTATTAAATATAAAATAAGGCTTCAAATGATCTTTAACTGGTTCCTTAAAGAGTTACTTGATTCTTTATGCCTTTTGAACATTTAAGTCAGTCATAATTTGGAATGTACCCGAAATTGATGTGAATTTTATTAGTGTTGCATAAGGAAAAGCACATAGTATTGTAAATGACAGGAGGCTCTCAGGGATGGGATTGGGGTATGACTGGTTGTCTCTTTTGGTGAGGGGGCAGATATTAAGAGAGTCAGAAACCAATACTGACTTAAATGCTCTTCCGAAACTGCATTTAGATACTACGGTATTTTAATGGTTCTCACCTAAGATGCAGACATGAGGTAAGCAGGGTCAGGAGTGCTATTGAAATGGTGGTAACTGATACTGGCCAACAGAAGGAGGTGTTTAGTCATTGGTGTGGTTGTGTGGCCTCCCTGAGTTTTCCTTCTATTCTGCATTTTCATACCATGGTTTTGTTTCTGTCATAGTTTACCACATTTATAGAGTGACTTTGTCTAATTTTTGTTGCTCTACTGTGAAAATGCTTACATGAAGTGGGGAACATTGTAGCCTAGCCGTTAACAGACAGCTTCGCAGCTATTTGTTGTTGTTTTTTTGTTCAATATATTATGAAATTATTAGGTTATGTAGTTGATTGTATCATAATTTCTTTAGCATTCATAATGTCTACTAATAATAAGTATTATTTTTAATTAGGCAATAACTATATATTACATAGAACTATATAGCATTTCTAAGTTTATTGTTATATAATTATTTACAATAATATAATATATACATTAATATAGTATATTTATATATGGACTATACATCTATATGTGAGAAAGAGCACATATTTCTCTAATGTGAGTCCCTAGAATGCACATTGCTCTTCAGTGACAGGATTAGGTCAGAAACCATAGCTATTTCTGTGACTTTGCAACTACATTAATGAATTCAGGGAGGAAGATAAAACTTAAACTTACAGTGCCCAGTTTTCTAATTGGCTTTACTGTTATTTGTCTTGAGTAGGCAGAGAATCATTTTGTCATAATTTTCTACCTCTAGTGAAATTAATTTTTTCTAACATTGAGCAATAATGTACTCAATGCCTTATAACTAAGAAATTAGCCTATGGTAGGTGGGATCCTATCTGAAAACTGAGTCTAATGTCCTGGCTGTCTACAGCTGTGCTCTACAATTTGTTTTTTTATAGGTTTTCAATATTCCTGGACAATAACATTATTCTCAAAAAATGCCTGTTGACTAGGAAATTACATCAAAGCAGCTACAGATTAGATTCATATTGTAATTCATGTTTTTCTTTATACCCATTTTCTCATGTGTGACATGGTAATAATGAGCACAGTTAGTGTCAAGGAATAAAATGAAGGAGAAAACTTCTGTTCCCTGCCTTTGCTCAAATGCACACTCCCCACTAATAGGGAATAACGTGTACAGTCCTGACACAGAAGTTCCTGAGCAATAGCAGTTGGGAAGCCTAGTGGCAACTGGCTGGATGATTATTATGTTCTTTCTTTGACAAGCCACAGTTGCTAGGAACAGTCACCAGAGACCACAGAGACCTGTGGTTTGAGGAAGAGTTGTCACTCACTGACCCTCTGCACTGGGCTGGGCTCTAGCTCAGGAGCTTGGGACATTGGAAGCTAAATAATTCAGTCAGTGGTCAGTTAACATGAATTCAAACTGATAAACAGAAAGGAAGTGTTAAAACTTTAGGTGTTTTTAAGCAAAAAAAGCAAACCTTAAGTGCTAGTGTCTTCTGGACAGCAAATGACAATGTATGTCCTGTGCATTTCCTAAAATATGAGATAACTAAAACTATAGAACGATGCTCCACTAACTTACTAACCAGCCCTGAACAATGAAGTGCAGGCATTGAGCTCCTTATTTTTGCAATCAGTAGACAAGAGGGGCAAGTTTAAATGATGAACTCCAAGGTGTCCTGAAGGGAATACCTGGCTCACTTCTACTTCAGATGTCAAAGATGTCTGGATGTTAATGCCCCTGAACCTATCCTGAGCCCACTTCCATAATTTTAATTGACTCTTGTGTATAAAGAATTCCCATGACTTTCAATTTAAATTTTCCTGTTAGGACTCCAGGGTTGGGTTCACTATCTGTTAAGAGTTTATTATTTTAATTCATTTTTACTTTATGCATCCCACATTGTGAATGGCATGAAGAAATTGTGTAGTCAGTAGGGAATGAAGCCCAGACTCTCCAATAAATCATTGCTGGCATTTGAGAATGGCAGCCACCATGAATGTTGTTGCCTTTAGATGAAAAACAGTAGACATGTTACAGGATTAAAGTTTGCAAAACTGAAAGGGTGGAGTGAGATGATATTTGTTAAGAAATTTTTAATAAAGTAGCTTTAATCTTGGCTAACGAATGCATTTTTATCCTGCACTGAAACCTACAAACAGAAAGTTTGAACTTAAAAAAAAAAAAGAAAAAGGAATCAAACTTCAAACACTAGTATCTACCATCTGACATAGAATATCTTCCAGCTTACTTCCTTCTAGGAATTCCAGGGAAGACTAGCTCCTGATTGAGAAACCAAGCCATTGATAGTTACCATTAAAAGGGTAAATGTAATAGTAGCAGTTACATCATATTAACATATAGCAGGGATCTTGGTTGCAGCAGAGATTCTTGAAAAAATAGGCATGCTGATTCCAGTAATTTGTTGCAAGGTAGTGAAGCCTTCTTTTCCTCTCCTTTTACAGGCTCTAATTATTACATTTCAGCTATCATAAAGTAAAGCGGAGCGCTTACTGTCAGGTCGATCAGGCTGCTGAGGTGTCTTAAGTGTGCATGTGTGTGAGCATCTGACAGTGGGTGATTTTAGTGTTTGCTTTACAAAAACATTTGGATAAATGGCTCTTGAGTAAAGCAGTTGGAACTTAACAATTTAACTGGATTGACATATGAATTCACAGGAAGGGGCTGGTTCTTGGAAAGGGAAATGTGTTTTGCTATGACATTCTCAGAAGTGCACATCACAATTCAGTGTCTGTGTGGCTGAAGTGGGCAGGGGAGAGAAGGATGAGAAGAACAACCAGGAGTAATGTAGAAAAAGAGATAACAAGCAGCTTCTCCTAACTCAACCCTGAATCAATCTCATTTTTCTGAGGATCTAAGTAATATGCTTATACACATAAGCAGTGAACACATATGTACATACTTACACATAAATATGCATCTATCATCTATCTATCTGTCATCTATATATCCTCATATATTTAAAATTATGTTTTAAAGCTTTGAAACAACACTGAATTTGTTCACCTGGATGATATGAGTTAGCCTTAAAAGGAGTTGGGATGGGGGGTGGGGCTGGGGAAGAGGTGCTGAAGCTTACTGCCTTTTAATCAGCATAAAGCTATTAGACACAGGTCTCATTCCTGACCCAAGCAAGACGACCTGAGGAGGAAAGCTCTCCTAAATAAGGTGTATCCCTATCTTATGGGCCATGATCAGTTGCAGGTTATTTCTGTTGAAATGGCCATGAAAGCCTTTGTGTGGGAATAGTTCACCATTGTAGGGTTATGGTGAAGCAACATATGTAAAGTTTGATGCTCCTTGGGTTCAGAAGTGAGTCTTTTAACTTCACCTTGTTAAGTTAGAAACATTTCATGAATAGAAACATTCTTTTCACTTCAAAACTTCTCCACGAAGGATGTTCTCTTTGTGGGACTGGTACTACACATCGTGGCTCCAAGTGACCTTTGCAAGGATCCCATAGCGGTTTTATCTTGATTAAAATGGTTCTATTCGCAGGAGAGGAAGGGCTGTGACATCATAGTGCAATAGAAAATCTTCTAAAGAATGGGGTGGAAAAGGTACAAGGTTGGAAAAAAAAAGAGACTACTTTCTTTTGGGATGACAAGAGAAGAAAAAGGAAAAACAAAGGGAATAAGAGAGGTGCCTTGGCAAACATTGGAAAGGCAAAGATAAGAAAATAACAGAGAAAAGCAAGAAACTGCAGACAGAGAAGAGAAAGGGGCTGAAAGAGACTCTCCAAACATGTCCTCTTCCTTTCCCAGCTGGAGGAAAAGGATGGGGGCCCATCATCATTTTCATACAGAACAAAATTGAGCACTGTGCAAGAAACTTGCCTAGGTTCACTGAGGTCTTACATAGCTGTACCAACATTTACTCTCAGATCTGCTTGACTACAGACTCTACCTTCACCCACAAGAAACTGTACCCTTTAAAGCAAATGCTGCATGTGTCCTTTCTAGCCTTATAAGACAGTCTACTATATTTTATGCTTCAGCTCTCAGAGTCCCCAAACAAGAATTATATCTCTGCTACCCCAAAACACTCTTCTTCTTTCCCCAAAATATCATAATTCTTTCTGTTGCAAAAGGGAAGGTAAAGGCAAAGGAGAATGATGGTGGAAATAAAATTGTAACTTGATGCTGCCTGTGGGACTTATTTACAGTTTGATGGCTGGGGAAGTCTCTGAACATTACATGTGCATAGGGTTATAAGGGTTAACATGCATATGTCAAAAGAGAGGAAGGATAGAAAGAATCCTGATGAATCAAGAAGAGATTTCCATGGGGGGAAATGAATGGAATTGATGGAGTGAAGGAGGGATGTAGTTTGCAGCAAACAGTTGAGGCTTCTCAGAGAAATATATAGTTATGTTGTAGGTAAGGTGAAGTTAATACATGAAAACTCCTTGCCCATTAATGATTCCGACTCTCTCTGAGAGTACAGACATCATATTTTATGGAGATGGGAGCCGCTAGAGAAATAGGATGTCTATACTCAGTGTCCCCTGTACTGTGATACAAGGAACATGTTGCACCAGGAACCAAGGTAAGAGCCATAGGGGAGCAGAATCGGACCTGAATATCATTCAGCAAACCTTCAATACTGAAAATGGATTAATTTTCTACCCTAACAAACATTGCACTTTTATCTAATTTGCATATTGCCTTGTCTCAACAGAAGGAAATGAGATGTGTCAGGAATGTCATGCTAGAAGATATGGTTTCCTTCCCTAAAAAAAAAAAAAAAAAAAAAACTTTTGCATATATATTTTTTTTTCTTCTTTTCCCAGAATTCAGAAGCAATAAGACTGACAATTTACAAGTCATAGTAGGTACTAATTTTTTTTTTTACTGTGTCATATAGGAACAATGAGGTGTTCAAATTTTGGATAAACCCAGATGAGAAAAAACAATCCCCAGGATACACACTCAGGTCTTCATACTTTGTATGGCAAGAACCTTATAAACTGAGCCATCTACCCAGCCTGATTATAATATTTTATAGACCTTTTTTTTTTTTAGTAAAATTAGAGCTTGAAAATACCACTGATTTTAAGAACTCCTCTGTCAGAGAAGCTATTCCTATGTGAGTTGCAGTTGATATCAAGTTTGAGATATTCTCTGCTTCAGAAGATGCTCACTTTCAACTCAGCTCTATATATACTCCAATAAGGAATATATTTCTGTGTATGATCTTTCTATCATGTCAGTTTCCTCCTCTGATTTCCTTACTGTCAGTCATGCTATATTTTGATCCAAATTCCCAGACAAGTCTTAGTAAAAAGCAAAGAGAAAGTACTTATGATGTCTCAGAATTTAGGTGCTCAGGTTGTGCCTCTGGTAGAGACACTATTCACTTGTGTTTTCTTGGGCAAATCACTTGATTCTATAGTTAATTTAAGTGGCCAAATTCTGCATAACCACTCATTTATATATTCACAACACTGAGGAATCCTGCAATAAATATTATTGTTTACTAATTTGAAACCATAGCCTTATTTCTTTCTAGAACACAAACACTGATA